>JALAZF010000648.1:1082500-1682500 GCA_022829125.1 Lathyrus tuberosus
CTTGAACTTGTAACGCTCCAAATTTCGTAGAATATTTAATTTATTTAAATATTATATTCGTGACTTTCGGTGATTTGTGTGGATGTCGGTGATTTTATGAAGTTTTGGGTTATTTAATTAAATAATAGCATATGTTATGGAATATTATGTATTATTATTTAAATTAAATAATATTAGAGGAATTAAGGGCAAAGTGGACATTTGAGGAGAATTAGTGGGGGTAAGATGGGAAGAGCACATTTAGGGGTATTTTAAGAGAGAATAGTGAAAGGAACCCATTATTCGTATTTTTCTTGAGGAAGAGGAAAAGGTGCTCTGAAGAACAAGTCAGAGGGAGGCTAGGGCATAGAAGATTTCCGGCGAAACATCGAGAGAAGATCGAAAGAAGCAAAACTCTAAGGTATGGGGAGTATCACTTTACAATATTTGTGATATAAAGATTAGGTGTTGTGGGTAATTGGGGTTTTGTGGGAAAACCTAGGAATTGAGGTTAGGGATGATGAATTGTGATGATTTACTATGTGATGATTATTGTTATTTATGTATATATGATAGTTATAGGTTATAATAACATAATCTGTGATGATTTGAGGAAAAATCTGGGTTTTGAAGTGTGGAATCGCAGATGGGAAAGTGTTGTTATCGCAGGGTTTGTCTGCAGAAATCGCTGAGCCCGCTTAGCGCGGTCTAGCGTGCTTAGCGCGGTCTGAAGAAATTTTGCCTCTTTGAGGCAGTGAGTAGCGCGCTTAGCGCGGGTGGGGCACGCTTAGCGCGACCTGGAACTGAAAATATTATTTTTATTGAATTAAAATTCATGAAAAATATATGTCTTGTGTTATATTGATGATGTGATGTTGCGGTGAATTTCTGCGATGTGTTGACGTGTTATATGTGATGAAAATGATGTTTTGATGATTATATGATGATATGACGTTATTGATGCTTATTAGATGTTTGTATGTGACGTTTGATGATAAAATGATGATGTGAAGTACCATGAGTATATTGACGATTATGAGATGACGATTCATGATGCTTTGATGATTAAATGACGATGTGGATTAACATGATATTTGATGAATGATTATGCACTTAATAAATTTTGTTGATGATGATGATTATGACGTTGTGCATCATGCATTCATAGCATTTAGACTTCGGTCTATTGATGATGTTAGGACTTCGGACCAGTGACGATTTAGGACTTCGGTCCAGTGATGGCTTCAATCCCATTGTGCGGATTGGAGTATTTTGTGACGTGCTCCCTTGTGGAGGGTTGATGGCCTAGTGTCCATTATTATGACGATTTGGTCCCACATGCATTCTATGACGTTGCATTTCATCCTTGGTGGCATTGCATAATTTCATATGAGTGATATTGGTGATGTGATGTTTTATGTGATGTTTTATATGATGTTTAGGGCGAGAAGCTATAGTATGTGATGAAACCAACTGTTTCCTGTTGATGTCTTTTCTTTATATGATTTATATTGAATTGTGATTACTCACCCTGCCTGTTTGAATGTTGCCTCCACGTGGGTAACATGCAGGTGATCAGGTTTAGCGGAGGACGTTTTCGAGGACTTGAAGTTTAATTGCTTTGGTCGATTTAGAGGGTCTTGCTCTGATAGTGTAACATCGGGTTGGGGTCCTTTGAATTGAACTATGTTGTTTCTTTATTTTGGTGTTATTTGATGATGTGGTTTTATTTGAATTATTATGACGTTTGTGGAAAACCGTTTTAATTGGAAGTTTTGAATTCCGCTGCCATGTGAAGGCTTTTGATTTAATTTTGATGGAAGTCCCTTGGCGTATAGGGCAATTGTGTTATTTTGAGTTTATTGAGAAATGTGCACCATTTGAGGTGATTATTACTCTGATATTTTGTGTATTTTGTCGTGTTTATTCGTGGGGTAGAAAAGGGTGTTACATTAGTGGTATCAGAGCAGGTCGGTCCATTCGGCCAGGTTTTTACTTGATGTCTGTCCCTATCAGCCGACGAGTGTGTGTACACTTCGATGTTTTAGTTCTTCTAATCTTGTTGGTGGTGTACAGGATGGCAGGAAGAAATGATCGTACAATTGTTGATGTGTTGGAATCGGTTGCTAATGTGGTGGCGCTGCTGAATCCAAATGGTGGAGCTCCTGATGAGTTTCGAGCTTTGGGTAAGTTTCAGAGAAACAATCCACCGAATTTTGTGGGTACGCAGGATCCCGCAAGTGCACACAAGTGGCTGAAGGCGATCGAGAAGATTTTCTGAGTGATGGGGTGTTCTGATGAGCAACAGGTTCAGTTCGGAACGCATATACTGGAACAAGAGGCTGAGGACTGGTGGGATAATACCCGTCAGAGACTCACAGATGTTGGTACTATGATAACTTGGGCCGTGTTTAAGCAGGAGTTTCTGGGCAAGTATTTTCCAGAGGATGCTCGTGGCAAGAAGGAAGTGGAATTCCTTGAGCTGAAGCAAGGAGATATGAATGTGGCGGAGTATGCCGCGAAGTTCAAGAAGCTAGTAAAGTTTTGTCCGCACTATAATCAAGCTGATGCTGAGATGTCTAAGTGTCTCAAGTTCGAGAATAGGCTGAGACCAGAGATTAAGCAGGGTATTGGGTATCAGCAGATCCGCATGTATGCTGAGTTAGTTGACAAGAGCAGATAGCCAAGCTCGATCTGCTTACTACAAGCAGTTGAGTGAGAAGAAAGGGCAGTATAGGGGTAAGCCTTATACAACTTCAGCGGACAAAGGAAAGCAGAAGGCTTCAGATGGGAAAAAGACAAGTGGGGGAGCAACTCCTGCTTCTGGAAAGTGTCATAAGTGTGGTGAGCAGGGTCACCGTGCTGATGCGTGTACCAACAATGTAGTGAGGTGCTATCAATGTGGTAAGAAGGGGCATAAGGCTAGTGACTACAAAGATGAAGGTCCGACCTGTTTCAATTAAGTTGAGAAAGGTCATATCAGTACTCAATGTCAGAAGCCGAAGAAGACTGCTACTGCTGCCCAGACCAGTGGCCGTGTGTTTGCCTTGAGTGGTGCAGAAGTTCCGGAGAAGGACAACTTGATCCGAGGTACTTGTTTTATTAATAATATTGAGTTGGTTGCTGTTATTGATACTGGTGCTACTCATTTTTTCATCTCGCTTGAATGTGCTAATAGATTGGGTTTGAAGTTATCTTATATGAATAGTAATATGGTAATATAAACTCCAGCTAATGGTTCTGTTACTACTACCCTTATGTGTTTGAGATGTCCGGTGACGGTTTTTGAGAAGAGTTTCGTGATGGATTTGGAGTGCTTACCCTTGCACCAGATCGATGTGATCTTTGGGATGAATTAGTTAGAGTTCAACCGTGTTCACATAAATTGTTATACCAAGGCTGTAGAGTTTCTTGAAATTGATGATGGTGGGGAGTTGATGTTCTTGTCTGCTAAGCAAGTAGACGAACTTCAAGAAGACGAAGCTTTGGTATTTGCAATGTTTACATCGTTGCAAATTGATCGTGAAGCTGCGAGTGTGGAGTTGCCGGTTGTCCGTGAATTCCCAGAGGTGTTTCTAGACGACATCAATGATTTGCCTCCAGAGCGTGAGGTAGAGTTTGCAGTGGACTTAATACCAGGTACGAGTCCAGTGTCGATGGCTCCTTATCGGATGTCAGCCTCTGAGCTAAGTGAATTGAAGAAACAACTGGAAGAATTGCTTGAGAAGAAGTTTGTTCGACCAAGTGTTTCTCCGTGGGGTGCTCTGTAACGTGATAACACTAAAATACACTGTACATTTGGCTCTGATTTTACATGATTTTAGTTGTTTATTTGTTATTTTCCTTTGCTATTATGGTATTTTGTTTTACTTTCAGATTTATTGCCTGAGTTGAGCCCACAAAGAGAAAACAAAGCAAAACGGAGCAAAAATGAGGATTTCTTGTGTAAAATGTACACTGGCCGTTTCACTCAGCGAGCGCCAAGGAGGACGTCGTTGGCCTTATGACTTCACCCCCACGCCAACAGTCACAAAAGGCGTTTCTCCTCCAAAACAACACTCGGTGGACGCGGAGCAGGGGTCGGCGGGCGCCGACAGTTATAAATAGGCAAACGGTTGAAAACGGTAGAGGCAGTTACACACGAAGGAATTATTGTTTAAAACGCTTTCCATAATGTCGTGCAGCAGTTACAACCTCATGGCCACTATAAATAAGCCTTGAATTTTCATTTTTTAGATAATCCAATCTTAGTTTCAACCTTAGGCATAGAGTTCTCTTGTAAAGCAATAATCCGTCACATCGAGGGGTTATTGCACTATAGTTGTTGGTTCGATTGGAGCATTGTAGTTAGAAGTTGTTTACTTTCCAGCAGTTTAATTTCCAGCTTTGTACCAGATTCAGTCTCCGCTTTGGAGCAGGTTTATTTATAAATCGCATTTTATTATATTTCGCATAGCCTTTATATTATTTATTTTCTTGCACTGCTTTATATTCATTTATTTTCTGTCTCTGTTTTACTTTGTTATTTTATTTATCTGTGTGATTTGTTGTATTTTGGAACTGAACTTAAGCGTGACACTTGTGTTCACCCTCTTAAAGTACACTATCACACTTCGCACATTTTTTTATCTTATAAATGTTTTCGTTTGCAAACCAATTTATTATTATGTCTTTAATTACTATGTCTAGCTAAATCCCTTGTGCTAGAATGTAAGGATCGTCGTTCCGACGGTACTCCACATGTCTTCTCTTTAGAAATACTTTAGGGGCTGTTTTTTATTTTAATTAAACTCTTCTGAACTTAAATTGATCGATCATTACGTAAATGAGACCGTGTTTTTGTTTGCGTAATGATTGTGACTAGATCGGGTAAGATCGAAAGCCGTCCGACATTTTAGAAAAGAGTTTGTTAGTAGTTAATTGATAAATACAATGGAAGCACTTTATTGATTAACTAGGAAAGTTTTATATTATTAGAAAGAGGTTTTAAAACTATTTTCGGACGCTTTTATAGATTTAGGATCCGGTTGGCCGAGCATATGCCGGAAACCCTTTGGTATAAAATATTTTCAATCGAAAGCACTTTTTAACTAAGTCTTAGAGGTAATTATATAAAAAAGGACTTTCAACACTTTAACGCAAGGAGCGACCGGTGCAGCGTGAGCGGCTGGTATAGATTAAAGGTTAGGTCTGTTTCCGATCACGCGAACGCGGCGGATCCCTTTTAATTAACTCTATTTCAAAGAAGGAAACATTGCCCCGTAAGTGTTACTATTTAGAAGATAGGAGTATTGTTTGATTGATGTGAATTACATTCCAGCATATTTATTTATCTGATTAATTTCTATTTTCGTTCAGTTAAAACTTATACTCGGATTTCGTTTGGCCTTAGATAAACACCGTAACAATAGTAATCGATATATTTGACATTGGTCTCTGTGGGAACGATAAATCTTTTATATTACTCTGACGTACTCCGTATACTTGCGGATAACACACATCATAACGCCCAAATATTAATTATTTATTTAAATGAATATTTAATTAATTATTTGTGAATTATTCGATTGATTTTGGTGTTGCGGTGAATTAAGTCGTTAAGTCGGTATTTTAAGTTGGTAAGTCGTAGAAATAATATTATAATCGTAGGAGAGTGTTTGATTAAGTGGGCTTGGAATCATGTAGAAAGTAGTAAATTAAGGGGTGTAAGACTTAGGCCCATTAAATATTATATTAAAATAATAGTATTTTAATAAAATAAAAGAAATAGAAAGGAATAGTTAGGTTTTGTATCAGTTAGAGGAGAAGAGGAAGAACGTGAGAGAAGAGACCGAGAGAAAGCTGCTACCGGTGCCAAAGTCCCCGGAACCCGATCGAAATCTTAGAGGTGCCTTTAATCCAAGGTAAGGGTGGGGTTCGGATCTTATAACCGGGTATATGATAATTAGTACGTGGGGTTGGGATTGTATAATTGTTCCACTGTGAATGTGTTGATTTTATGATGAATTGTTCTGATTTTATGTGCTACACTGTATTGTTGAATAGTTCTTTGTGGAATTCGATTATGCTGTAGTATATGTTTGTGATTGACTGTGTGAATTGGAACTGTGGAGTATTCTGGGTTGGTTGTGTTTCTTTAAAAATAAATAAATAAACACCCCTGTGCAAACATTATGGTGGCACAAGCCACCTGGAGAATCTAAGAGAGTGGCGCAAGCCACATGGTATAGGGGTGGTGCAAGCCACCTGCTTCATGACAAAGAGAGTGGCGCAAGCCACCTCTGTTGGGAGGAAAATATTTTGGTGGCGCAAGCCACCTTAATTCCTGTGAGGGTGCTTTTGTGAATTAGTGATTTTAGTAATATTTTAATAGGAATTCTACTATAAACTATAGTATAAATTAGCAGAAAAATATGTGTAGCCGGATTTTCTTAATATGTCTGGTAGTGGAAAGTTGAGTTGGGAATCAGAACCAGTAAAATGAAGATGAGCAGGAAAAATCATTCTCAAGTTTTGACAGAATTAAAACAAGTAGTAGTAGTAGTTTCGGCAGAAGATGAAACAAATTGCAGCAAACAGTATGATTTTGACAGAAACTGAACTGAGAAAAATTCATGACAAAAGGTTGGAAATTATTTTAATAGTAGTAGTAACAGAAAATAGAATTTTATAATAAGTTTGTATTAATCGCAGAAGGTAAAACAATACAGTTTTAGTCGGTTTAGCCGATTTAGGCGGAAAATTTAGTTGCCCGGAATTTAACGAAAATTGTCAGGGTAAGTCGGGTAATTTAGTAGGTGATTTTTGTTGAATTGTTTTGTTGAAATTATGTCGGAAAAGTTGATTTGTAGGTACAGCTGATTGTGTTGTTTCGTTCCGATATACGGACAAATTTTAAGTTGAAGGCTCAATGGCCAAAGTTGACTAAGTTGTTCATGTTGTATAAGTTGCTTATGTTGTTGACGTTGTTGTGTGTTTATGTTGTTGAGTCGTACATGCCATATAGCATACTTGCATTATTATGTCAGAGCCGATACTCACACCACGTTGGCCTGGATTGGCACAAGTTGAAAGTTGAAGGCTTATGCCTTGATGCCTCGATAAACTGGCAATTTTAAGTTGGGAGTTTTACTCCAAATGGTATCACATGCATAACATAGTCGAGTCGCATTAAGTTGCATTTTTCAAGTTGTTGTTGATTGTTGTGTCATTGTTGATGTGAAGTGGTGATAATTGTATGATTCATATCTATGTATTATTTATCATACTTCGTTTATAAAATTCGATATCTCACCCCTTCTGTTTGAATGTTGTCCCTATGTTGGCAACGTCCAGGTAATCAAGAAGAATAGTCGGTTACCTTTAGCTCGAGTCGGTGGGTGTCGCTCTGATACGTAGCACTCGGGGGGATGACACACATCTTGTTTTTGCTTAGTTGTTTAAATGCTGGATTTTTAAGTTGAATTGATAAAGAGTGCTTGTTATTTTATTTTTAAGTTGATTTTGTTGGATAAAGATGTTATAACTTTGATTATGAATCCGCTGCGTAGTATTTTATAAAGTTGAGTTATTTGAAGACTATATGATGATTTATGAATTCTCCTTGAACGTGTTATGTATCTTTCATGATTATTTATTGTGTTATTGATTTTTAAGTTGAAAAATGTGATATCCCGTTTTATGTTGGAATTTTATCACTCTGATTTTTATAATAAATGACGGGTAGAAATGGGGTGTTACATTAGTGGTATCGGAGCAGGTCAGTCCGTCCGGCCAAGTGTCGAGTCGTAGTTGGTTAACAATAGAGTATTGTTAATTAGTTCTAACTTTTGTTCATGTTGCAGTGATAAGTTGAGATGGCTGGAAGAAACGATGCTGCAATGGCTGCTGCTATGCAAGCAATGGCCCAAGCTGTGCAGAACCTGCCGAACGCTGATGAGAATGCTGGATCTCGTAGTTTGGCGACTTTTTAGAGGGAGAATCCTCCTACCTTCAAGGGCAAGTATGACCCTGATGGAGCGTTGGATTGGTTGAAAGAGATAGAGAGGATCTTCTGTGTGATGGACTGCACTCCAACGCAGAAGGTTCGTTATGGGACTCATATGCTAGCAGTCGAAGCTGATGACTGGTAGCTAGAGACTCGTCAGAGGTTGGAGACTACAGGTGAAGTTATCACTTGGGATGTGTTCCGAAGGGAGTTTCTGAGGAAGTATTATCCAGAGGATGTTCGTGGTAAGAAGCAGATTGAGTTTCTTGAGCTGAAGCAAGGAACCATGTCGGTTACTGATTATGCTGCAAAGTTTGTTGAGTTGGCTAAGTTTTATCCGTACTATACCGGGGATGATGCTGAGTTTTCTAAATGCATCAAGTTTGAGAGCGGGTTGCGCTCTGAGATCAAGAAAGTTGTTGGGTATCAGAAGATCCGTGTCTTCTCTGATTTGGTTGACAGTTGCAGAATATATGAAGAGGACAACAATGCTCACTACAAGATTGTTAGTGATAGAAGAGGCAAGCAACAACAGAACCGTGGCAAGCCTTATGATGCTCCAGCTGGAAAAGGTAAATAGAGAGCGACCGAGGGCAAGAGGACTAGTGGGGGAGATGCTCCTGCTGGCATAACTTGTTTCAAATATGGAAAACCTGGTCATAAGAGTAATGTGTGTACTGCTGAGGTGAAGAGATGTTTCCGATGTGGTAAGACTGGACATGCAATATCTGATTGCAAACACAAGGAGATGATCTGTTTTAATTATGGTGAAGAGGGGCATATTGGTAGTCAATGTCAGAAGCCAAAGAAAGCTCAGACCGGGAAAGTGTTCACGTTAGCAGGAACTCAGACAGCTAACAAGGACAGACTTATCAGAGGTACATGCTTCATTAATAGTACTCCTTTAATTACTATTATTGATACTGGTGCTACGCATTGTTTTGTTTCTGTTGATTGTGTTCAAAGATTGGGTCTTAAGTTATCTGCTATGAATGGAGAATTAATCGTCGAGATTCTGGCTAAGGGATCGGTGACTACTTCTCTTGTGTGTTTAAGGTGTCCTTTATCGATCTTCGATAAAGACTTTTATGTTGATTTGGTATTTTTGCCGCTGACCGGAATGGATGTAATCCTAGGTATGAACTGGTTAGAGTATAACTAGGTTCATATAAATTGTTATCGCAAATCGGTGAGGTTTTCTACTCCGGAAGAAGAAGGAGTTGGATTGTTGTCTTTCAGAGAGTTACAGCAATTGATGAAAGAAGAAGCTCAGATGTTTTCGTTGATGGCAACGTTGTCTATTGAGAGCAAAGCTAAGATTGAGGAATTGCAAGTGGTGAATGAATTTCCTGAAGTTTTCCCTAATGAAATTCCTGATGTACGGCCAGAGAGAGAGGTTGAATTTGCAATTGATCTTGTACCTGGTACCAGACCTGTTTCGATGGCACCGTACAGAATGTCGGCATCCGAATTGTCTGAATTAAAGAAGCAGTTGGAGGAATTGCTGGAGAAGAAGTTTATAAGACCAAGTGTATCGCCGTGGGGGGCTCCAGTGTTGTTAGTAAAGAAGAAAGATGGAAGTATGAGACTTTGTGTTGATTATAGACAGCTGAATAAAGTAACAATTAAGAACAAGTATCCACTTCCGAGAATAGATGATTTGATGGACCAGTTGGTGGGTGCTCGTGTGTTTAGCAAGATTGATTTGAGATCGGGTTATCATCAGATTAAAGTGAAAGATGAGGATATTCAGAAGACGGCGTTCAGAACACGGTATGGACATTATGAGTATTCAGTGATGCCTTTCGGTGTTACTAATGCGCCGGGAGTATTCATGGAATACATGAACCGCATTTTTCATACTTATCTGGATCGTTTTGTGGTTGTATTCATTGATGATATTCTGATTTATTCTAAGTCAGAAGAAGAGCATAAGGAACATTTGAGAACAGTGTTGGAAGTTTTGAAAGACAAGAAGTTGTATGCGAAGTTGTCCAAGTGCGAGTTTTGGTTGAAGGAAGTCAGTTTTCTTGGTCATGTGATTTTAGGTAGTGGTATTGCCGTGGATCCTTCTAAGGTAGATGTTGTGTTGCAATGGGAAACTCCAAGGTCGGCTACTGAGATTAGAAGCTTTCTGGGACTAGCTGGTTATTATAGGAGGTTTATCGAAGGATTTTCAAAGTTGGCTCTTCCGTTAACTAAGTTGACTTATAAAAGTAAAGCTTTCGTGTGGGATGTTCAGTGCGAAGAAAGTTTTACCGAACTGAAGAAGAGGTTGACGTCAGCTCCGGTGTTGACATTACTGAATCTAGGAGAACCGTTTGTGGTTTATTGTGATTCTTCGTTGATGGGTTTAGGAGGTGTACTTATGCAGAACAATTAGGTAATTGCTTATGCGTCGCGACAGTTGAGGACTCATGAAAAGAACTATCCTACGCATGATCTGGAACTTGCTGCAGTGGTTTTTGTGCTGAAGATTTGGAGGCATTATCTTTATGGTTCTAGATTCGAAGTTTATAGTGACCATAAGAGCCTAAAGTACTTGTTTGATCAGAAGGAGCTGAATATGAGGCAACAAAGGTGGTTAGAATTGCTGAAAGATTATGATTTCGGTTTGAATTACCATCCAGGCAAAGCTAATTTTGTGGCCGATGCTTTAAGCCGAAAGACCTTGCATATGTCAGCAATGATGATTAAGGAATTGGAATTAATTGAGCAGTTTTGTGATATGAGTTTGGTTTGCGAAGTGACACCGCAGAGTGTTATGTTGGGTATGCTAAAGATTAACAATGATTTTCTAGACAGTATTCGAGAGGCTTAGAAGCTGGATGTGAAACTAGTAGACATCATGAGTGGTTGCGGTCAATCGGAGAATAGTGACTTTAAGATAGATGCGCGAGGTGTGTTGAGACTGCGTGATCGAATTTGTATTCCTGATGATACAGACATGAAAAAGAGGATTCTTGAGGAGGGTCATAGGAGTAATCTTAGTATTCATCTGGGAGCCACTAAAATGTATCAAGACTTGAAGAAAATATTTTGGTGGTCCGGAATGAAAGAAGATGTGGCACGATTTGTGTATGCGTGTTTGAGTTGTCAGAAGTCAAAAATCGAACACCAGAAGCCTGCGGGGTTGATGCAACCGTAAGAAGTTCCAGAGTGGAAATGGGATAGCATTTCTATAGACTTTGTGACAGGGTTGCCTATTACTTCAAGAGGACATGATTCAATTTGGCTGATTGTTGATAGGCTTACGAAGTCGGCTCATTTTATACCTATTAACATCACATATCCAATTGCGAAGTTGGCAGAGATTTATATCCGAGTAATTATGAAGTTGCATGGTGTTCCTTTATGTATTGTGTCGGATAGAGATCCGAGGTTTACGTCGGAGTTTTGGAAGAGTCTACAAGAAGCGTTGGGTTCTAAGTTGAGGTTGAGTTCGGCATATCATCGTCAGACGGATGGTCAAACTGAGAGGACTATTCAGTCGTTGGAGGATTTGTTGAGGGCATGTGTTCTTGAGCAAGGAGGTTCGTGGGATACTTATCTTCCATTGATCGAGTTCACTTATAATAATAGTCACCATTCTAGTATCGGGATGGCACCTTTTGAGGCGTTGTATGGTCGGAGGTGTAGGACTCCGTTGTGTTGGCATGAATCTGGTGAAAGTGTAGTGCTTGGACCGGAAATAGTTCGAGAAACTACCGAGAAAGTGAAGTTGATCCTAGAGAAGATGAAGGCTTCCCAAAGTAGACAGAAGAGTTATCATGACAAGCGGAGGAAGTATTTAGAATTTCAAGCGGGTGATCATGTGTTTTTGAGAGTCACGCCTGTGACTGGTGTTGGGAGAGCTTTGAAGTCTAAGAAGCTCACTCCTCATTTTATCGGTCCGTATCAGATTTTGGACAGAGTTGGGAAAGTTGCTTATCGGGTGGCGTTACCGCCAAATCTTTCAAATTTGCATGATGTGTTTCATGTGTCACAACTCCGGAAGTACATTTCCGATCTGTCTCATGTGGTTAGTATGGACGACATGCAAGTACGGGATAATCTTACAGTGGAGACTAAGCTTGTGCGAGTCGAGGATCGTGAAATGAAGACTCTACGAGGGAAAGAGATCGGGTTGGTGAAAGTTGTCTGGTTGGGAGCTACTGGAGAAAGCATGACCTGGGAATTGGAGAGCAAGATGCGAGACTCCTATCCCGAATTATTTGAATCACTTAAATTTTTGAGGACGAAAATATTCTAAGTGGGGGAGAGTTGTAACGCCCAAATATTAATTATTTATTTAAAAATGAATATTTAATTAATTATTTGTGAATTATTCGATTGATTTTGGTGTTGCGGTGAATTAAGTCGTTAAGTCGGTATTTTAAGTTGGTAAGTCGTAGAAATAATATTATAGTCGTAGGAGAGTGTTTGATTAAGTGGGCTTGGAATCGTGTAGAAAGTAGTAAATTAAGGGGTGTAAGACTTAGGCACATTAGATATTATATTAGAATAATAGTATTTTAATAAAATAAAAGAAATAGAAAGGAATAGTTAGGTTTTGTATCAGTTAGAGGAGAAGAGGAAGAACGTGAGAGAAGAGACCGAGAGAAAGCTGTTACCGGTGCCAAAGTCCCCGGAACCCGATCGAAATTTTAGAGCTGCCTTTAATCCAAGGTAAGGGTGGGGTTCGGATCTTATAACCGGGTATATGATAATTAGTACGCGGGGTTGGGATTGTATAATTGTTCTACTGTGAATGTGTTGATTTTATGATGAATTGTTCTGATTTTATGTGCTGCACCGTATTGTTGAATAGTTCTTTGTGGAATTCGATTATGCTGTAGTATATGTTTGTGATTGACTGTGTGAATTGGAACTGTGGAGTATTCTGGGTTGGTTGTATTTCTTTAAAAAAAATAATAAAATAAAAAAAATAAAGAGGGGAGGTGGCTCAAGCCACCCCTGTGCAAACATTATGGTGGCGCAAGCCACGTGGAGAATCTAAGAGAGTGGCGCAAGCCACATGGTATAGGGGTGGCGCAAGCCACCTGCTTCATGACAAAGAGAGTGGCGCAAGCCACCTCTGTTGGGAGGAAAATATTTTGGTGGCGCAAGCCACCTTAATTCCTGTGAGCGTGCTTTTGTGAATTAGTGATTTTAGTAATATCTTAATAGGAATTCCACTATAACCAAAGTATAAATTAGCAGAAAAATATGTGTAGCAGGATTTTCTTAATGTGTCTGGTAGTGGAAAGTTGAGTTGGGAATCAGAACCAGTAAAATGAAGATGAGCAGGAAAAATCATTCTCAAGTTTTGACAGAATTAAAACAAGTAGTAGTAGTAGTTCCAGCATAAGATGAAACAAATAGCAGCAAACAGTATGATTTTGACAGAAACTGAACTGAGAAAAATTCATGACAGAAGGTTGGAAATTATTGTAATAGTAGTAGTAACAGAAAACAGAATTTTATAATAAGTTCGTATTAATCTCAGAAGGTAAAACAATACAGTTTTAGTCGGTTTAGCCGATTTAGGCGGAAAATTTAGTTGCCCAGAATTTAACGAAAATTGCCAGGGTAAGTCGGGTAATTTAGTAGGTGATTTTTGTTGAATTGTTTTGTTGAAATTATGTCGGAAAAGTTGATTTGCAGGTACAGCTGATTGTGTTGTTTTGTTCCGATATACGGACAAATTTTAAGTTGAAGGCTCAATGGCCAAAGTTGACTAAGTTGTTCATGTTGTATAAGTTGCTTATGTTGTTGACGTTGTTGTGTGTTTACGTTGTTGAGTCGTACATGCCATATAGCATACTTGCATTATTATGTCGGAGCCGATGCTCACACCACGTTGGCCTGGATTGGCACAAGTTGAAAGTTGAAGGCTTATGCCTTGATGCCTCGATATACTGGCAATTTTAAGTTGGGAGTTTTACTCCAAATGGTATCACATGCATAACATAGTCGAGTCGCATTAAGTTGTATTTTTCAAGTTGTTGTTGATTGTTGTGTCGTTGTTGATGTGAAGTGGTGATAATTGTATGATTCCTATCTATGTATTATTTATCATACTTCGTTTATAAAATTCGATATCTCACCCCTTCTGTTTGAATGTTGTCCCTATGTTGGCAACGTGCAGGTAATCAAGAGGAATAGTCGGTTACCTTTAGCTCGAGTCGGTGGGTGTCGCTCTGATACGTAGCACTCGGGGGGATGACGCACGTCTTGTTTTTGCTTAGTAGTTTAAATGCTGGATTTTTAAGTTGAATTGATAAAGAGTGCTTGTTATTTTATTTTTAGGTTGATTTTTTTGGATAAAGATGTTATAACTTTGATTATGAATCCGCTGCGTAGTATTTTATAAAGTTGAGTTATTTGAAGACTATATGATGATTTATGAATTCTTCTTGAACGTGTTATGTATCTTTCATGATTATTTATTGTGTTATTGATTTTTAAGTTGAAAAATGTGATATCCCGTTTTATGTTGGAATTTTATCACTCTGATTTTTATAATAAATGACAGGTAGAAATGTGGTGTTACATGCTCCGGTGTTGTTAGTGAAGAAGAAAGATGGAGGTATGAGGTTGTGCATTGATTATCGGCAGTTGAATAAAGTGACTATCAAAAATAAGTATCTGCTACCGAGAATCGACGATTTGATGGATCAGCTAGTAGGTGCCTGTGTGATCAGCAAGATAGATTTGAGGTCGGGTTATCATCAAATCCGAGTTAAGCCTGATGATATCCGAAGACGGCTTTTAGAACGACATATGTTCACTATGAATACACTGTGATGTCGTTTGGTGTATCTAATGCACCTGGTGTGTTCATGGAGTACATGAATCGGATTTTCCTTGAGTATTTGGATAAGTTTGTGGTGGTGTTTATCGATGATATCTTGATATATTCTAGATCCGAAGAAGAGTATGCTGAGCATTTGAGGACTGTGTTGCAAGTGTTAAAATAGAAGAAGTTGTATGCAAAGTTGTCGAAGTGTGAATTCTGGTTGAAGGAAGTGAGTTTTCTTGGCCATGTGATTTCAAGTGGTGGTGTTGCTATTGATCCTTCTAAGATTGATGTCGTGTTACAGTGGGAAACTCTGAAGTCTGCTACTGAGATATGAATTTTTCTGGGATTAGCGGGTTATTACCGCAAGTTTATTGAAGGCTTTTCTAAGTTGGCATTACCTTTGACTCAGTTGACTCGAAAAGGTCAAGCGTTTGTGTGGGATGTGACTTGTGAAGAGAGTTTTGTAGAACTGAAGAAGAGGTTGACTACTGCTCCAGTGTTAATTTTGCCTAATCCGAGTGAATCCTTTGTAGTATATTGTGATGCGTCGAAGAGGGGTCTTGGTGGAGTATTGATGCAAAATGGACAAGTTGTTGCCTATGCTTCGAGAGAATTGCGAGTTCATGAGAGGAATTATCCTACCCATGACTTGGAATTGGCCGCTGTGGTGTTTGTGTTGAAGATTTGGAGACATTATTTGTTTGGCTCTAAATTTGAGGTGTTCAGTGATCATAAGAGTCTGAAGTACTTATTTGATCAGAAGGAATTGAATATGAAGCAGAGAAGGTGGTTAGAACTGTTGAAGGATTTCGATTTCGATTTGAGTTATCATCCGGGCAAAGCAAATATAGTGGTCGATGCGTTGAGCAGAAAGTCATTGCATATGTCGAAGCTTATGGTGAAAGAGTTGGAACTAATTGAGCAATTCAGAGATCTGAGTCTAGTGTGTGAAGCGACTCTTGACAGTGTGAAGTTGGGAATGTTGAAGTTGACTAGTGGCATTCTGGAAGAAATCAGAACGGGTCAGCAATCCGATTTGAAGTTGGTTGACCAATTTTCTTTGATTAACCAAGGTAACGAAGGTGACTTCCGAATTGATGAGAATGGTGTGATGAGGTTTCGAGATAAAGTGTGTGTTCCAGATGTTCCAGAAATCAAGAAGAGTATTCTAGAAGAAGGACATCGAAGTAGTTTGAGTATTCATCCCGGTGCTACGAAGATGTATCATGATTTGAAGAAGTTGTTTTGGTGGTCGGGTATGAAGAAGGATGTTGCAGAGTTTGTTTATGCATGTTTGACTTGCCAAAATTCGAAAGTTGAGCATCAGAAGCCTTTAGGTATGATGCAGCCGTTGAGGATTCCAGAACGGAAATGGGATAGTATTTTCATGGATTTTGTGGTTGGATTGCCGAAGACTGCTAAGGGAAATGATTCAATTTGGGTGATCGTGGATAGATTAACTAAGTCGGCTCATTTCTTAGCGATGAAGATTAATCATTCCATGCAGAAGTTAGCCGAGATGTACATTGAGAAGATTGTGAAGTTGCATGGGGTACCTTCAAGTATTGTGTCGGATAGAGATCCTAGGTTTACATCGAGATTTTGGAAGAGTTTGCAAGATGCTTTGGGTACTAAGTTGAGGATGAGTTCTGCCTACCATCTGCAGACGGACGGTTAGACAGAAAGGACTATCCAATCTTTAGAAGATTTGCTGAGGGCTTGTGTGTTGGATCATGGAGGATCGTGGGATAGCCATTTTCCATTGATTGAGTTCACGTACAATAATAGTTTTCATGCTAGTATTGGAATGGCGCCTTATGAAGCTTTGTATGGGAGGAGGTGTAGGACTCTGTTGTGTTGGTATGAGTTGGGCGAGAGTGTTGTACTCGGACCTGAAATTGTGCAAGAGACGACCGAGAAGATTAAGAAGGTCCAAGAAAGAATGAAAGCTTCGCAGAGTCGTCAGAAGAGTTACCATGATAAGAGGAGGAAAGCACTTGAATTCCAAGAGGGAGATCACGTGTTCTTGAGAGTGACGCCAGTGACTGGTGTGGGTCGAGCTTTGAAGTCTAGGAAGCTTACTCCACGTTTTGTTGGTCCATATCAGATATCGCAGAGGATAGGAGAGGTAGCCTATCGAATTGCTTTACCACCGTCACTTGCAAATTTGCATGACGTGTTCCATGTATCTCAATTGAGGAAGTACATTCCAGATCCGTCGCATGTGATTCAGATGGATGATGTACAAGTGAAGGATAATCTGACTGTGGAAGCATTGTCGGTGCGTGTTGATGGTCTAGAGACGAAGCAAATGCGGGGTAAAGACATAACTTTGGAGAAGGTGTTGTGGGGTGGACCAGCTGGTGAAAGTTGGACTTGGGAATGTGAAGATCAGATGAGGGAGTCGTATCCGACTCTATTCCCTTGAGGTAATTTTCGAGGGCGAAAATTCTTTAAGTGGGGGAGAGTTGTAACGCCCCAAATTTCGATGAATATTTAATTTATTTAAATATTATATTCGTCAATTTCGGTGATTTGTGTGAATGTCGGTGATTTTATGAAGTTTTGGGTTATTTAATTAAATAATAGCATATGTTATGGAATATGATGTATTATTATTTAAATTAAATAATATTAGAGGAATTAAGGGCGAAGTGGACATTTGAGGAGAATTAGTGGGGGTAAGATGGGAAGAGCACATTTAGGGGTATTTTAAGAGAGAATAGTGAAAGGAACCCATTATTCGTATTTTTCTTGAGGAAGAGGAAAAGGTGCTCTGAAGAACAAGTGAGAGGGAGGCTAGGGCATAGAAGATTTCCGGCGAAACTTCGAGAGAAGATCGAAAGAAGAAAAACTCTAAGGTATGGGGAGTATCGATTTACAATATTTGTGATATAAAGATTAGGTGTTGTGGGTAATTGGGGGTTTGTGGGAAAACCTAGGAATTGAGGTTAGGGATGATGAATTGTGATGATTTACTATGTGATGATTGTTGTTATTGATGTATATATGATAGTTATAGGTTATAATAACATAATCTGTGATGATTTGAGGAAAAATATGGGTTTTGGAGTGTGGAATCGCAGATGGGGAAGTGCTGTTATCGCAGGGTTTTTCTGCAGAAATCACAGTGCCCGCTTAGCGCGGTCTGAAGAAATTTCGCCTCTTCGAGGCAGTGAGTAGCGCGCTTAGCGCGTGTGGGGCGCGCTTAGCGCGACCTGGAACTAAAAATATTATTTTTATTGAATTAAAATTCATGAAAAATATCTGCCTTGTGTTATATTGATGTTGTGATGTTGCGGTGAATTTCTGCTATGTGTTGACGTGTTATATATGATGAAAATGATGTTTTGATGATTATATGATGATATGACGTTATTGATGCTTATTAGATGTTTGTATGTGACGTTTGATGATAAAATGATGATGTGAAGTACCATGAGTATATTGACGATTATGAGATGACGATTCATGATGCTTTGATGATTAAATGACGATGTGGATTAACATGATATTTGATGAATGATTATACACTTAATAACTTTTGTTGATGATGATGATTATGACGTTGTGCATCATGCATTCATAGCATTTAGACTTCGGTCTATTGATGATGTTAGGACTTCGGACCAGTGACGATTTAGGACTTCGGTCCAGTGGTGGCTTCAATCCCATTGTGCGGATTGGAGTATTTTGTGATGTGCTCCCTTGTGGAGGGTTGATGGCCTAGTGTCCATTATTATGACGATTTGGTACCACATGCATTCTATGACGTTGCATTTCATCCTTGGTGGCATTGCATAATTTCATATGAGTGATATTGGTGATGTGATGTTTTATGTGATGTTTTATATGATGTTTAGGGCGAGAAGCTGTAGTATGTGATGAAACCAACTATTGCCTGTTGATGTCTTTTCTTTATATGATTTATATTGAATTGTGATTACTCACCCTGCCTGTTCGAATGTTGCCTCCACGTGGGTAACGTGCAGGTGATCAGGTTTAGCCGAGGACATTTTCAAGGACTTGAAGTTTAATTGCTTTGGTCGATTTAGAGGGTCTTGCTCTGATAGTGTAACATCGGGTTGGGGTCCTTTGAATTGAACTATGTTGTTTCTTTATTTTGGTGTTATTTGATGATGTGGTTTTATTTGAATTATTATGACGTTTGTGGAAAACCGTTTTAATTGGAAGTTTTGAATTCCGCTGCCATGTGAAGGCTTTTGATTTAATTTTGATGGAAGTCCCTTGGCGTATAGTGCAATTGTGTTATTTTGAGTTTATTGAGAAATGTGCACCCTTTGAGGTGATTATTACTCTGATATTTTGTGTATTTTGATGTGTTTATTCGTGGGGTAGAAAAGGGTGTTGCATTAGTGGTATCAGAGCAGGTCGGTCCGTCCGGCCAGGTTTTTACTTGATGTCTGTCCCTGTCAGCCGACGAGTGTGTGTATACTGTCGATGTTTTAGTTCTTCTAATCTTGTTGGTGGTGTACAGGATGGCTGGAAGAAATGATCGTGCAATTGCTGATGCGTTGGAATCGGTTGCAAATATGGTGGCGCAGCTGAATCCAAATGGTGGAGCTCCTAATGAGTTTCGAGCTTTGGGTAAGTTTCAGAGAAACAATCCACCGACTTTTGTGGGTACGCATGATCCTGCAAGTGCACCCAAGTGGCTGAAGGCGATCGAGAAGATTTTCTGAGTGATGGGGTGTTCTGATGAGAAGCAGGTTCAGTTCGGAACGCATATGCTGGAAGAAGGGGCTGAGGACTGGTGGGATAATACCCGTCAGAGACTCACAGATGTTGGTACTGTGATAACTTGAGCCGTGTTTAAGTAGGAGTTTCTGGGAAAGTATTTTCCAGAGGATGCTCGTGGCAAGAGGGAAGCGGAATTCCTTGAGCTGAAGCAAGGAGATATGAGTGTGGCGGAGTATGCCGCGAAGTTCGAGAAGATAGTAAAGTTTTGTCCGCACTACAATCGTGTTGATGCTGAGATGTCTAAGTGTCTCAAGTTCGAGAATAGGCTGAGACCAGAGATTAAGCAGGGTATTGGGTATCAACAGATCCGCAGGTATGCTGAGTTAGTTGACAAGAGCAAAATCTACGATGAGGATAGCCAAGCTCGATCTGCTCACTATAAGCAGTTGAGTGAGAAGAAAGGGCAGTATAGAGGTAAGCCTTATACAACATCAGCGGAAAAAGGAAAACAGAAGGCTTCAGATGGGAAAAAGACAAGTGGGGGAGCAGCTCCCGCTTCTAGAAAGTGTCATAAGTGTGGTGAGCAGGGTCACCGTGCTGATGCGTGTACCAACAATGTAGTGAGGTGCTATCGATGTGGTAAGAAGGGGCATAAGGCTACTGACTGCAAAGATGAAGGTCCGACCTGTTTCAATTAAGCTGAGAAAGGTCATATCAGTACTCAATGTCAGAAGCCGAAGAAGACTGCTACTGCTGCCCAGACCAGTGGCCGTGTGTTTGCCTTGAGTGGTGCAGAAGTTCCAGAGAAGGACAACCTAATCTGAGGTACTTGTTTTATTAATAATATCGAGTTGGTTGCTATTATTTATACTGGTGCTACTCTTTGTTTCATCTCGATTGAATGTGCTAATAGATTGGGTTTGAAGTTATCTGATATGAATAGTAATATGGTAATATAAACTCCAGTTAATGGTTCTGTTACTACTACCCTTGTGTGTTTGAGATGTCCAGTGACGATTTTTGAGAAGAGTTTCGTGATGGATTTGGAGTGCTTACCCTTGCACCAGATCGATGTGGTCTATGGGATGAACTGGTTAGAGTTCAACCGTGTTCACATCAATTGTTATACCAAGGCTGTAGAGTTTCCTGAAATTGATGATGGTGGGGAGTTGATGTTCTTGTCTGCTAAGCAAGTAGACGAACTTCAAGAAGACGAAGCTTTGGTATTTGCAATGTTTGCATCGTTGCAAATTGATCGTGAAGCTGCGAGTGTGGAGTTCCCGATTGTCCGTGAATTCCCAGATGTGTTTCCAGACGACATCAATGATTTGCCTCCAGAGCGTGAGGTAGAGTTTGCAGTGGACTTAATACCAGGTACGAGTCCAGTGTCGATGCCTCCTTATCAGATGTTAGCCTCTGAGCTAAGTGAATTGAAGAAACAACTGGAAAAATTGCTTGAGAAGAAGTTTGTTCGACCAAGTGTTTCTCCGTGGGGTGCTCCGGTGTTGTTAGTGAAGAAGAAAGATGGAGGTATGAGGTTGTGCGTTGATTATCGGCAGTTGAATAAAGTGACTATCAAAAATAAGTATCTGCTACCGAGAATCGACGATTTGATGGATCAGCTAGTAGGTGCCTGTGTGTTCAGCAAGATAGATTTGAGGTCGGGTTATCATCAAATCCGAGTTAAGCCTAATGATATTCCGAAGACGGCTTTCAGAACGAGATATGGACACTATGAATACACTGTGATGCCGTTTGGTGTATCTAATGCACCTGGTGTGTTCATGGAGTACATGAATCGGATTTTCCATGAGTATTTGGATAAGTTTGTGGTGGTGTTTATCGATGATATCTTGATATATTCTAGATCCGAAGAAGAGCATGCTGAGCATTTGAGGACTGTGTTGCAAGTGTTGAAAGAGAAGAAGTTGTATGCAAAGTTGTCGAAGTATGAATTCTGGTTGAAGGAAGTGAGTTTCCTTGGCCATGTGATTTCAAGTGGTGCTGTTGCTATTGATCCTTCTAAGATTGATGTCGTGTTACAGTGTTTCTGCTCAGAATGCACAAAACAGATTTAAAAAAGGAGACGATTTTCTTGAAAACCGGGTTTTCAAAAAGAACTAAACTATAGGCTATAATCACAGTTTTTTAAATGCCCATGCTGAAAGACTGTCAGCATTTTGAAAAAATAAATAAATACCCATAAATGCTTGTGCTGGGACTTGAACCCATGACCAGTCGCTACCTTTAGCATTTCAAGTTTCTCCCAAATTTCTTTGATTGACGATGTATCAAGAACATTCACAAAAATATTTTTAGTCAAAGACATGTGGATTGTACTCGAAGCTCTCAAATATAGTTTCTCCTGCTTCTCGTTGTCCTTGTTGAAAATATTTCTTTTCAATGTCTTGTGTAATCTAATTATATTAAAACATCTTTAATTTTAATTTTCAAAAATTAAAATTGATTATTTAATCAAATTTCTCTAAGTCAACTTGAAAAAATGATGAAAAACATTTAAACAAAGACCATTTCTTAATACACCACCCTAGTTTCTTATACACCACGTGAAATTATTTTTTTGCCCCCCAGTTCCGGATGTGTACATCCGGACGCACCGTTTTTTTTAAAAACGTTGCCTTTTTCTGGATGTGCAAATCCGGAATGACAATTTACGCGTATTCCGGATGTGCACATCTGGAAAAATGGTATATTTATTTTAAAAAATAATAATAATATGTATTTTAACAGAGTAACGATCATCCAGCAATCGTGACAAACATGACCTCTATAACCATAAGTTATATATCCAAAAAAGGCACTGTGAATATCCGAACTCCCAAATCTATCCTCGAAGATTGTAGGACAAATCAAGATCAACAGTAAAACATTACTTCTTTGACGTTATCCAAGATAAATGACACCAGAGTCGACACAAAGTTGGTGGTACTCCTATTACAACTTGCAGAACCAATGGACTGACTTTGGGTCACAAGATACCGATGAATTTTTTCTTCTCAGGTTCATTGCGAGGACATAATTCAAGATCTCTTTAAAATAACAGTGGATCCTTAGAAGGGAAATCGACCCGCTGGAATGATAAGATAATTTTGTTAGATTTGTGTATTCCTCATGATAGGATAATTCAGGGAGTGGCGCGTGGCTTTCTATAAATCAACTGGGTTTAAGCCTAAAAGGATTATATTTTACAGGTTCGCGTTGGTTTTTTCTAAATGATACATACTGATTTCTATTGATGTATATGTATATATTATAACTTGTATATTAATGATATAGTTCCTCCTGCTTATTATGCACACATGCTAGCTTTCCGCCCTCGATACTACATAAGTGAAGTCGAAAATTCTGATTCTGGTTCTGCAAGTGGTAATAGGAGTACCACCAACTTTGTGTCGACTCTGCTGCCATTTATCTTGGATAGCGTCAAAGAAGTAATGTTTTACTGTTGATCTTGATTTGTCCTACAATCTTTATATAATCCTTTTAGGCTTAAACCTAGTTGATTTATAAAAAGCCACACGCCACTCCCTGAAAACCAAAATGGTAAATAATAATAAGTTATTTATGCATTCAAACACTTTTCTTGTATCGTGTAAGTTAGTAAGTACTCTCATTCTTAACCTTTCACCTTTCACTCTGTAATGCATGTTTACTTCATTTACATTGACTGAAGATCTTCATCACGCTATCAAGAATCTCTCCGCTGACTTTATGCTAAAGATGTTCATTTTCGCATTGAGCTTATTCAAGTACATTTAACCTTTCATGATGCATTCATGATGTTAAATGATAGTTGTTTATATTCATGACCGTAAATCTGTTGTTAACTTTATCAGAATGCCGAAGACAACCATTATATTGACGGAGATACTCCAACCCTAGAGTTTGTTATAACTTCTGATGACATTACTGCTACTGGTGCACCAGCCACATTACTTATTTTCAATAACAAAAAGGGTTTATCTCCGATAAATATTGAGTCCATCTGTAGTGTTGGAGGATCAACAAAGAAAGATAACAGGAGCAGTGCTTACACTGGAGAGAAAGGTACATTCTCAGATTTGATATGTTTTTAATCTCATTCTCATTAGAATGTATATTAACTTGCAATACGAAGAACAAAGTTTTCTATTGCAGAAATATGAAGAACAAAGTTTTCTATTGGAGAGATACGGAGAACAAAGTTTTCTGTTGAAGAAATACGAAGAACAAAGTTTTCTAGAGTTGTATTTACAGTTGACAAATCTCAAGGTATTATTTTTCCAGTATTGAAAAAGTTTGAGACTGAAGACTGCTCTTGGTTAAGTGCGGGTGCGGATGATGTCACTTTAGAACTTAAAGCAACACTTCTTGAAAGTGTTTACATAAGACAAAATTCTAAGTCACTGACTCGCGAGCCACGTCTCTGCAAATGTTGAGCCTGTTTCTTTAATTTTTGTCTTATTTAGACTTTGTTTTATTACAAATCATTAGGGAATATTGAAATTCAACCATGAGCTTCTTAGCTTTGTTGCTGTGCCAGATTGTTTGACATCCACTCTCCAAGTTGTGAAATTTGGAAATGTCAGTGGAGACGAGCATGAGCTTATATTAGCTAAATATTTAATGGAAAATGGTACAGTGCTTGAGAGGATGAGTTTCTCCTTTGCTAATTCAACAAACAACAAATGCAGTAGCCTTCGAACTAATCCCTTCTCGCTCCCCTCATTCGAATGTATATTAACTTGCGATGATATATTAACGTATGCGACCAGCTGATAAAACCGATTTTTAAAAAAAAATAAAGTTATGCTATTTTCCGGATCTGCAATTCCGGAATTTAAAATAATAAAGTTATACTATGTTTCCGGATGTGCACATCCGGAAAATATCAACGTTTTTAAAAAAAACGGTGCGTCCGAATGTGCACATCCGAAATCAGAGGACAAAAACAAAATTTCACGTGGTGTATAAAAAACTAGGGTGGTGTATTAAGAAATGGTCTAAACAAATTAGCCATTAATCATCAACCGTCGTATAATGATGCGCAGCTGTCTCATAAAGATCCATAGAAACGTGAAATGTCATGTAACCAATTATGAATGAAACAATAAGGAGAAAGAAATTGGCATTTCATATAGTAAATTAAATATATATTTGTTGGATCAAACAAGGTACGTTGAAAGAGATTTTCAAAACCATAATCATAAAATAAATTTATAATTGATTATACAACATTTCAAATTTGTTTCTTAGAATATGCATACTTAAAATTAATTATACAATTTTCAAAATAAAAATTTCTTGTCAAAAGATTTTGATATAAAATTATATGAATTTAATGAATACTTGTATAAAATAATTTTATACTATCAACTAATAAAACTTCATATATTATATTAGTAATTTAAAATTTTTTAGTCGACCTTTGTCGAATACATGTTTGTTATTGATTGATAATGTAAAATTAGTTTATACTATAAATGTATATTCTATTTTCTCAAATTATATTGAAATAATAGTCATTGTGAAAGTGTAATTTATTTTATTTTTTAGAGTTTTAATCACCCTTATAAAAAAATATCCTAATAAAAATAAAATAAATCTAAGCCTTAAGTTATTTATTTACTTTTTGCGTAATTTTGTTCTTTTTTCAACCTGTATCAAAACATAATATCATCTCTGTTTGGGGCAATATGCCTTGTAATTTTTATCAATGACATTTGTATCCTTTCAATTTTTTGTAAGGTTTGAATTAAACCTTATGGCTTTTTTGTAATTGGGTTAGGGTACCCCTAGTACCCCCATTAATGTCAATATTTTTCTTGATTAACAAAAAAAAAAAAAAAACTCTCTTTTTTATTATAAATCGTTTTGGAAATATATTTTGTATCACAATATAAGTCGTTTTATAATATCAATAAATTATTAATGTTATTTTTTCTATTCTATCCTTAAATATTTATTATTCTCTTCTTTAAATTATGTAAATTTATTTTTCTAATAACATTAATGAAAGACAATTTTGTAAAACCTTCCATAATTTTTTTATACCGCAACTATTACATTTTTTAATACATGTGAAAAGTCAAAATCGACTTGAGGGAGTAATCAATGACATAATTTTATATTTATATTAAAAAAAAATCTCTATATTAAAAAAAAACTTTAATAAATTTCGAAAGTATAAGATGTTCATTTTATGTCAATTTATGTGTCTATATAGCAAAGTAAAAACATATTCACCATTCCACTCTCTATATATGATACAACTAAATTCATCACCTAAACACACACAACACAAACAACCCTATCACCAACAGAATGAATATGATTCTCACTATCTCCTTCTTCATATTTTCTCTTCTTTTCCTCTCTAACGCATCAGTACTAGATTTCTGTGTAGCAGATTACACTGAACCAAACGGTCCAGCAGGATATTCTTGCAAACCACCCCAAAAAGTGACCGTTGATGACTTCGTCTTCCAAGGCCTAGCCACAAGTGGAAACACTGCAAACATTTTCAAATCCGCTGTCAAGTCAGCATTTGACGCACAATTTCCAGGAATAAACGGACTTGGAATTTCCATGGAGCGTATAGATTATGCTGTAGGTGGAGTCATTCCACTTCACAGTCACCGCGGTGCTTCAGAATTATTGTTTGTTGCTCAAGGAACACTTGTGGCTGGTTTTGTTTCCTCTAACAACGTTGTTTACCTTAATGTCAACAATGGAAACTATGGCCATGTGGAGAAGAAGAGTGTAACAAACTTGTAACAAACTCTTAACAGAAAAACTCAACTGTAATGAATAAACTGAAGTATGGAACTGTTTCATTGATTATTTAGTAAAGTACAATGAGCTACATATATATACAATACAAGATTAGATCACAGCCATTGGATCAAAGATGTAAATAAACAAGACTAACTTAAGATTAATGAAGTAAGAAGACTATGTATAAGCTAATATCCCCCCTCAAGTTGGACTATGTATACTACAAAGGCCTAACTTGACTAAAATGGAATTCAAAGCAGGAGCATGCAGGGGCTTGGTGAACATATCTGCAATCTGAGCAGTAGTGGAGATAGGGAGAAGATGAAGAAGTTTGGATTGAATCTTCTCATGAATGACATAACAGTCGAGTTCTATGTGCTTGCTCCTTTCATGGAAAGCAGGATTATGTGCTAAGTATATGGCAGACTTGCTGTCACAATATACAGAAGCTGGATGAGAAAAGGTAACTGTGAGATCTCTGAACAAGTAGGTTAACCATTGCAATTCACATGTCAAGGATGCCAAAGCCCTGTATTCAGCCTCAATAGAGGACCTAGAAACTGTATTTTGTTTCTTGGACTTCCAACAAAGAAGGGAGGAACCAAGAATCACTCAAAACCCTGTGATGGATTTTCTAGTGTCAGAGCATCGTGCCCAGTCAGAGTCAGCAAAGCCAAAAAGTTTTAAATCACTAGAAGAAGAAAGTAAGATGCCTTTGGCTGGAGAGAGTTTCAGGTACCTCGGGATTTAGTGGCAGCTTGGTAGTGTGGGAGAAGAGGTTTAGAAACATATTGACTTAGTTGTTGAACAGAGTATGAAATATCAGGCCTGGTATTTGTTAAGTAAATCAATTTACCAATGAGTTTGCGATATGAAGAAGGATCCTGTAAAGGTTGGCCATCTGTAGCTGACAACTTCAGAGTTTGATCAAAGGGCACAGATGAAGGCTTGCTAGCAAGGAAACATGTTTCTTCCAACAACTCAAGGGTGTACTTTCTTTGATTTAAAAAAATACCTTTACTAGACCTGGCAATCTCAAAACCCAAAAAGAACCTCAATTGACCAAGATCCTTAATCTTAAATTTCTTGTCAAGAACCTCTTTAACATGCTGAATCTCTTGCAATGAATTTCCAGCCAACACTATATCATCTACATAAATAAGCAAAGCAGTAAAGATGTGCTTGGTGGACTTAGTGTATAGAGAATGATATGTCTGTGATTGGAAATAACCCAAGGAAAGCAAAAAGGATGAAAGTTTGGAATACCACTGTCTACTTTCCTGCTTGAGTCCATAAAGGGACTTTTGAAGTCTGCAAACTTGAGAGGGTTTTGATACAAAAAGACCAGGAGGAATGGACATGTACACTTCTTCCGTCAAGTCACCATGAAGAAAGGCATTATTAACATCTAACTACTCCAAATGCCAACCCTTAATAGTTGCAATGGATAACAAGACTCTGACTGTAGTGATTTTGGCAACTGGAGAAAAGGTGTCAAAGTAATCAACCCCTTCCATCTGTGTATAACCTTTGGCAACAAGCCTGGCCTTATACCTCTCAATAGAACCATCAGCCCTATATTTGATTTTGTAGACCCACCTGCAGCCAATAGGAACTTTTCCAGGAGGTAACTCAACTACAGACCAAGTTTGATTTTGTGCAAGAGCCTGTAACTCAACATTCATAGCATTTTTCCAACAATCAAGTTTAATAGATTGGTTATATGTTTTAGGTTCAGTATTAATGTTAGTGGAATAACAGAAATTTTTATAAGAAGGGGAACATTGGTCATAGGATAGGACAGAAGATAAAGGATAAGCCACTTTAGGGGAAGTTTTTGAGGCAATAGAATAGCAGTGATAGTCTGCTAAATAGCTAGGAGGATGTGATGATCTAGTGGAATGTCTTAAGGGTAAAAAGGGAATAGAGTTTTGTGATACAGGAACTGAACCATTGGTAGAGTTATAAGAGGAAGGACTATGGGATAAAGATAACTCAGGAGAGCTTGGATTAGGTACAGATATAGGGGATGTAGCAGGAGGACTAGCTATAGGGGATGTACCAGAAGGACCAACATTAGGTGTAAAGTCATTATATGCATTATTAAAATGCATAGGTGAAGTACAATGGTTAGGTAGGGTGAGAGAAAGAGGAGAGATAGCAATACTGCTATCATCAGTAGACTGGGCTAAATCAGAAGAAAGTGACACATCAGTGGTACTAGCATGGGGATAGACAGTAGGAATATCATCAAGTGGATAAGGGTCAGAGGTAGGAAGATTAGAAGGAGGAGGAGGTTGTTTGAAAGGAAAATGTTGCTCATAGAAAATGACATTTCTTGACACAATAATGTCATGATTTTGAATATCATAAACTATGTATCCCTTAGTACCATCCTTGTAACCAAGGAAAATTGATTTCCTAGCTCTAGGATCAAATTTTGTCCTATGTGCCTGCAAAGTAGAGGCATAGCACAAACATCCAAAAACATTCAAATGGACAAAAGAAGGTGGTTGGTGAAATAAGGCCTCATAAGGAGATTTTGATTTTAAGAAAGGAGTGGGGAGTCTATTAATGATATGTATGGCATGCTGCACACAAAAATTCCATAGAGCTAAAGGAACATTAAAATGAAAGTATAGGGATCTAGCAACATTGAGAATGTGCTGGTGTTTCCTTTCTACTATCCCATTTTGTTGAGGTGTCTCAACACATGACTTTTGATGAACAATCCCTTTGGATAAGAGAAAGTCAGTGAGAGCAAGAAACTCTGTGCCATTGTCAGATCTAAGACACTTAAGTGAAGTTTGGAATTGATTTTCTAGGTAGGCAATGAATGAAATGATGCTGGATTTTGTTTGGTCTTTGGTTTTAAGGAAAATAACCCAGGTGTACCTTGTGCAATCATCTACCAATGTTAAAAAATATTTGTGTCCTAATGTAGAAATGGTAGAAAAGGGTCCCGATAAATCAGCATGCAAAAGATGAAAAGGAGCATATGATACAGTAATACTATTGGGGAAAGGGAGTTTTCTTTGCTTAGCAAAATGACAAGAATCACAAGGATCAAGTTTACTATTACAAGTAATGAAAGGAAACATTTTGGAAATAGCTTGTAAGCCTAAATGAGTTACATGGCCAAGTCTTAAATTCCATGTATTACAAGAAGTATTAGTAAAAGAAGAAAAATAAGAATGATGGCCTGAAGGTGATGAGTCAAAGATATAGAGTCCCCTCTGCATATTAGTTATAGCAATCATTGCCTTGGAATGATTCTGCAGAATGCGAAAGGAATTAGCATTGATGTGCACAGAACAGTCATTGGTTTCAACAAGTTTGGCAATAGATATAAGGTTTACATGAAAACTAGGGACATGGAGCATTGTGCAAAGTTAAAGAATCAGATAAAATGATAGTACCAGATATTGAAGCAACTACTTGAGAGCCATCAGGTAAGCTAACCAGAGTAGATACTATGTTTTTACAATCTATGAACAATGACTTGTTAAAAGTAATATGATCAGTTGCACCAGTATCAAGAATCCAAAGAATATGATGCTTACCATTAGCACTAGTGGAATAAGAGTTGGGGACAAAGGGAGAGGTGGATATGGAATTGGCTTGAGGGTTGGTTTTTGATTGTTGAAGCAATTCTAGAATGCTGTTGTACTGCTCTTGAGTAAAACCAAAGGTGGATGTAGTAGAACCTGTAGAAATGACCTCTGAAGAAGTGTTAGCAGTAGCATCTGACTGAGAATTTCCCATGGCACCTTGAGTCTTGCCTTTGCCCCTATAACCTGGTGGAAAATCATGCTTAAGAAAGCATGTGTCAATAGTGTGATTGGATCTACCACAATGGGTGCAGACCCTAGCATGTCCTCTAGGACCAGTGTAACCTGAATATTTACCTTTGGAAACATGACCCTTTCCAGTTTTACCATTGGAGGTACCCTGCTGAGCCTGTACTTGTAAAGCTGATACTTCTGCATTGTGACTATCACTAGGCATAATAGCTGAAACTGAACTATGCAACTCCCTTTCTTGTTGAATAACAAGAGAAAATGCCTTATCAATATTAGGCAATGGATTCATCATCATAATCTGAGCCTTTGAGTGAGTCAATTTTTCATTCAACCCCTTTAGAAACCTCAGCACATAATCTTGTTCTCTATACCTTTGAACAGATGCAACGACATCACAAGAGCAAGGAATATCACAAGTACAAATAGGAATTGGGCGATAAGTCTCAACCTCATCCCACATAACCTTCAGTTGAGTAAATTAATTAGAGACATCAAGCATACCTTGACGAAATTTGTACAAATCCTCTTGGATATCTGAAATGCGGAAGATATCACCATGCCAAAATCGAATATGCAAATTCTTCCAAACACCAGCAGCATTGTCAATCCACAAAACTGATTTTGCAATGGATTCTGAGATAGATCGTTGAATCCAAGCAAGAACCATAGTGTTACACCTAATCCATGGTACATAAAGGGGATCTGACACCGGAGGTTTAAGTAGAGTTCCATCAATGAATTTATCCTTGTTCTTGGAGATTAATGCGATTTGCATTGACCTTGCCCAAATGTGATAATTTTTATCATCAAGTGGAGGAGAAACAAGAACAAGTGCTGAATTTTCATTTGGATGCAGATAATAAGGGTTTGCAGAATTGGTGGAGAAATCAGCATAGCTCTGGTAAGCCATTGAATGAGAAAAGAAGAGATGAAAAGTAAATCGCGAAGCTAAGATGAAAAGAAGACGAAAAAGAACCTGCAACAGATTCTGCGAAGAAAAACGCAGAAGATCGAACGGATTGCAGAAGAAGAATCGCGAAGGAGAAAGAAACAATGGCTACCAGAGCTTGTTAAGCTCTGATACCATGTCAACAATGGAAACTATGGCCATGTAACTCTTAACAGAAAAACTCAACTGTAATGAATAAACTGAAGTATGGCACTGTTTCATTGATTATTTAGTAAAGTACAATGAGCTACATATATATACAATACAAGATTAGATCATAGCCATTGGATCAAAGATGTAAATAAACAAGACTAACTTAAGCTTAATGAAGTAAGAAGGCTATGTATAAGCTAATACTTAAAACACTTAACCAAGGTGATGTTATGGTTTTTCCACAAGGATTGTTGCATTTCCAAATTAACAGTGGTCGTTCTAATGCACTTGCTATTCTTAGCTTTAGTAGTGCTAATCCTGGTTTACAACTATTGGATTTTGTTTTGTTTAAGAGTGATTTTCCTACTGAGATAATTACTGCAACTACTTTTCTTGATCCTATTGTGGTGAAGAAGCTTAAGCGTGTCTTTGGAGGTAGTGGTTAAAAGAACTCTTATCATATCCATGTAAGAGTGAGAAATGAAGGACTAGTGTCTGTTCTATTTTAATTATTGTTTGGCTTAAATGCACTTTTGGTCCCCATAGTATCATTTTTCTAAACTATTGATCCCCCTTTAAAAAAACCCAGCTTTTAGGTCCTTTATTTTAAGTTTTTTTGGGATTTTTTTGGACCCCTCTCATATTTTGGTTATGTGGCATTGTAAACGCTGGTGTGGCATGGGGATAAATTGTCATGTCATTAATTAAAACATATTTAATAAATTTTTAATATTAAAAAAAAAATTTAATTAAAGAATTAAAAGAAATAAGTTTATAAATACGTAATTGTTTTCATGTTCTTCCCCAATCGTGTCTAAGAACCCTAGATTTCAAAATCTTCCCCAATTCATTTTTTTCAATCCTCAATCCTCAAGAACCAAGCCTCACGACAATGTCTGGGTATTCAGCTTCAAGCAATCGCAGTGTTTCTCGCGCGAATCATGTTGAATGCAAGTGTGGTATTCCTTCTCCATTGATGACGGCTTGGACGGAGCAAAACCCAGGAAGACGGTTTTTTGGCTGCGGGATGTACAAGGTTAGCTGTAAAATACTCTTTCCTAGAAATCCCTATTTTATAGTAACATGAATGGAATCCCTAATTTCTTCATCTTCATGTCCAGAATCAGGGATACAAGAGATGTTCGTATTTTGTTTGGTTTGATGAAGAAATGTCGGAACGAGCCAAGGAAGTTATATCTTCAATGCATCAAAAGTTGAACCAACAAAAGGTTAAGTTGAATGAAGTTGTTGTTAGAGAAGATCAATTGAAGTTGGAGATCAAATTTTTGAAGAAGATGAACAAGTTGACTATAGGAATAACATTAGTGTTGTTAATTGGGTTGGTTTTAACAAATGTATGAAATTAGTTTGTAATGTGTTATTTAAGTTTGTAAGTTGTTCTTGGTTGTTCTTTAGCGTTAGGTCAGATAAGTGTATGGTCTGATAAGTTGTATTTGGTTGTTCTTTAGTGTTAGGTCTGAAATTAGTTTGTAATGTGTTATTTAAGTTTGTAATATGTTATTTAAGTTTGTAAGTTGTTCTAATGAAATTGTTGAGTTGATAGCATTTTAATAATCCATAACATTATGTTTGGTTGCATAGCAGCAGACCTACAAAGCAATAACAGACCTATAATTTTAAACAGCCCTATAACTTTAAGCACATGTTAATATCAGTACAGACCTTTGGTTGCATAACAGACCTATAACTTTAAACAGGCCTATAATTTTTGGTTGCATAAAGCATACCTAGAATGCTTTGCAATAACAGACCTATAATTTGTACCATATTTCTATCAGGCCTGTAATGAAGTTTCTTAACACAAAGTGCATAAAAATCAAATGTACCAGATTGGTATCACATGTGTATCAGACCTGTAATGATGTTGGTACCATAATTTCTATTCATTTATACCATATTTGTATGAGACCTGTCATGTTGTTTCTTGACACAAAGTGCATAAAAATCAAATGTACCATTACTCAAAATATACCATTACTCAAAATATCAGCATTCATATTACATAATGGATTCATAATTCAAACATCAAAAACAAACACCAAATCCAAACTTCAAACACCAAATCCTAAATGACAGCATATGTCATGACAGTTACATAATAGCACTAAATGTAGACACCAAATCTAAAATGACAGCATATGTCATGACAGTTACATAATGACACTAAATCTAGACATTCCTATTCTTGGGTAGGCTGTGAAGCTTGAGAGCATGAACCAATCTCCTGAGTTGACTCCTTTGCACCCTTTGCAACCTTCTTTTGCTTCTTTCCCTTTGCACGTTTCTTTTTCTTCTTTCCCTTTGCACCTTTCTTTTCCTTATCCTGAATTTTCTGCTTTTTGTTCCCTCCCTTAGGCATGACCCTATCAGCTGCTCTCTTCCCCTTGCATGTCCTCATGTTATGGCCCATGGATCCACATTTCTTACATGTGACAGTTTGAAGCTTCCTTGGCAAGACATGTGTATTTTTGGGTTCATCATTTGTTTTGTTTCTCATCTTCTTGGGGCGTCCAATTGCCCTTCTCATCACAGGGGGATTGATTACTAGTGCATCATTCACAGGCCAGAGCTGGGGTCCATTAGGGAATATGATATGTGAGTAGGTCTTTTGAAAAGTATGTTTCCTGCACATATAAAACACAAAAATCAGAACTATAACACAAGCAGCAACAAGACCAATAATACAAAGTAGCATTCCATACCTATAATAATCAGAAGTGAATTCTTCTTGTTGTGTTTTGTTATGCCACATGCACGATATTGCATGACTACAAGGGATACCAGTCAGGTTCCATTTCCTACAAGCACATGTTCTTACCCTAAGGTTCACACAATATGTTTCTATACCATTAGTTACACCAAATATTGCCATTTCATCATCACCATGCCAAGTTGGAGTCCATCTTTCAGCTAATCTCTTATTCTTCTCAAGTACTAGTTGAATTCTTGGGAAAAGATCACCAGCATATTTAACCATCATTTCTTTTTGTTGTATGATCCTCTTAGTCAGGTAATGCTTAATCCCTTCTAAGAGAGTGATAATTGGTTTATCCCTATATTCTAGGATAGCCCTATTGAAAGCCTCACACATATTGTTCACCTGGAGGTCACAGTTAGAATAAGTTTTAAAATGTGACCTGCTCCAATATTCAGCTGGTACCTTTTTCATGTCCTCCCAAGCAGCTTCATTCAATCCTTTTATCCTCAACATTACCCTCTCCCACCCCTGAACAGTGGTTGACCTTGCAGCACTCCACAATGCTTCCTTCAATTCCATCCCAGGATACTTTTTTTTCCAATTGCCATACAAATGCTTGACACATAGCCTTTGCTCCACATACTCACTCAAACCTTGAACAGCTGGAACAAGACCCTGCAGTTTACAATTGAAGATCATATTAGATTAAGTCAACAGGCAGTCAAAGTATGGAAATTAATTAAGTATCATTTACCTTTTGTTGATCAGATATGAAAGCATATTCCCTTTGATTTTTCCTTGCAAGTCATCAAGTAGCAAATTTAGAAACCACTCCCAAGAGTCCTTTGTTTCTGCCTCCATAACAGCATAAGCTATAGGAAATATTTGATTATTTCCATCCCTACCTACAGCTGACATCAACTGCCCACCAAACTCCCCTTTTAGAAAACATGCATCAAGACCAATAAGTGGCCTACAATAGCATGCAAACTCAACCTTACATGCCTCTAAACAGATGTAGATTCTCTCAAAAACTGGTCCAGCAGCAGAGTCACAGCATTGCAACTTTATGTTACTATTAGGGTTTGATGCAAGGAGCTCATTAGCATAGGTTCTTAGATGACTGAACTGATCCCTACCAGCACCTTGAATGATTTGCATTGCTCTTCTCTTAGCCCTGTAAGTCTGGTCAATTGAAAGTTTAACACCCTATTTATCAAAACTCATAGCCACTAAACCAGCTGGTTTCAAATCGGGACTATGCCTTAATATATGGCTAAACTGCTTCCCCAGTCATTCAGTCTTAGCCTGTCTATTTTGAGCAGTTCTATGACATGTATGCTCATCATACAAGGACACTACCTACCAATACTGTTTACCAACCCTCCTTCCTATTCTCTTATAGAATTTACAATTAGTGATACACTTAACAACCATTCTCTTTCCATCATTCTTATGTAGGTAGACATTCTTTTTCTCCATTATGGCATACTCCTTTATAGCCTCCTTCACCAACTCCTTAGTGTTAAATCTCATCCCTAGCTCAAACTTTGTTCCCTCACCAACTTATAAGCAGGGAAACTCTCACATTCCTCATCATCTTCACTTTCATTTGGGGTGTGCAGTTGGTCAGAATCCTCCCCAATGTCAAAGTCCTTAACATTTGAGTTAACATTGTCATTAAGTAAAACACTTGTCCAATCTAACTCATGGTCACTAACCACTTCATCCTCCACTTCATCATCCATTACAGCATCCATTTCATCATCCACTTGATTGTCAAACCCACCATCCTCTTCACCATTCACATCAGATACCTTCTCCCCACCCTCTTCAACATTGTCCACCTCCTCTCCACCATTCACATCAGAAACCTTCTCCTCACCCTCTTCATCCTTGTCCACACCCTCTTCACCATCAGAAACCTTCTCCCCACACTCTTCATCATTCCCCTCAACAGTCTTATCCCCACCCTCTTCAACATTCACCTCAACAACATCATCATCAAAAAATATTTCATGTCCTACATCTGTCTCTTCTACAATGTCAGGTACACTAACACTATGTTCAACATAGAAATCTACAAGTTCACAGCCCTCAACCTCCTTTATCATTTGCAACACATCCTTGTCAGAATTAAGTGGTCTAAGCCCAAGACTAAATATGAGAGGGGACCAAAATTATCCCAAAAAAACTCAAAACACGGGACCTAAAAGCTAGGTTTTTTTAAAGGAGGATCAATAGTTTAGAAAAATTAAACTATGGGGACCAAAAGTGCATTTAAGCCTTATTGTTTTTCGAAGTGTTGTTTTTTTTTAACACTCTGGTACCCTAAAATTTAGTTAGATACCAGTACTCTAATCCAACCAAAGAATTACATTCAATACCATGTCATTTCTTATATATATTTTATTTAAAAATAAATTAATATTTTTTATTCAATTTCCATTAAAGGTATCGGTACCCAACTATTTATCATGGGTACCTAAAAATTTGCCCTTTTTTTTAATAAAGGTAACTTTATAAATAGGTGACATGAGATGAATGAATGTAAGTCTCATGAGAGTATTTATGAATAAAAAAAAGTTGTAATATATTTCGTTTAGTATTTGAAATTAAAAAAAAAACGTTTGGCTACTTTTAGTTTTAATTAATAACTAAAATAAAAAATAATAATAATTCACTACCACTACTAAAAAAAATCCATTTATCTCAATTAAAAATAGGATTAACATTGGTTTCGTATGCGAGGTAAAAAAGGACGTCATGAAATGTATGTCGTTATATCCCTCAGGTGAGACTCCGGTGAGATGCGAAAGAATTAATGGTCATGAGTTTGAATTCTAGCAACTGTATTTTTATTATTTTTAGAACTAGATGGCGCGCCCCACATTTTCTCATGGTTTTAAGAAAAACCTATGTAATAGAGCGGTATTATTATCTCGATTTGAAATAATAACTGAGGAAAACATTTTTTTCTATATGTTTGTTTTAACCTATATCACATAACCTTTTTTACCCATATATTTTTGAAATAATTCACTTAAGCTTAACCTTCCACCAACATATTCAGAGAGAATCTCGCACAAAGGAGATAGAAGAAATCAGAAGGAATGGAAGACAAAGGATTAATAAAAAATTTAAAGGAGCAGGTTTTACCTTCACCGGGAAAAGTCACGCTCTCGTAGATTGGTCTTTGCCTTCTTCATATTTGAATCTATGATGCTTGATGTTTACTAATATTAAATAGGGTTTAATTTGCATGTCTATTTGCTTTTGATTGTTGTTGAAGTATAGTGTTAGATTTTACTAAAGGGATAAGGTTAACAGAAAGGGGTCATGGTTTGGGGGATTGGAAAAGTTGCTTGGTTTTTGGAGTTTGAGAGTCGGTTTATGATTCAGAAGGGGTCGATCTATAGATCGGCCAAGGATTTGTGTTGATCTTTGTAGTTTAGGTATGAATCTGGGTTTAAGTTAGGTTAGAGTTAGGGTTAGGTTGAGGAAGAAGATGAAGATTCATCTTCTTCAGGGTTTGGGTTCCTCACTTTAGAGTTAGGGTTCATCACCCAGGGTTCGGTTTCGAAGGGTTTTTGAAGTTTTCAGGGATCCAGAAATTCCAGATGAAGGTTTGAAGTTTCCGGTTAAACTTCAATCGGAAACTGGGGTTCAAGGTGGTTTTGGGGTGGTGGTGAAGAAGGTAGAGTGGTCGGAGTTAGAGAGTTGAGAGAGATGAGAAGAGAGAATGAAGCGAAGAAAGAGAAAGGGAAAGAAGAAATGGGAGGTTTTTGAAGGGGTGGTGCTTATATACCCCCTATGACCGCATCCACGTCACGCTTGTGTGGCATGCTCTCATCCAATGATTTTGCCACTACATTAAATAACACTTTTCATGACGAAACTTTTACCTCGAACAATAGAAAACTGAGGTATAAAGCCAAGGCGCGCTATTTTTTATTACTTAAAAAAAACATAAATTCCCTCGGTTTTAAAAAAAATCGAGATAAAAAAATAACTCATTATGTACAAACTTCGATTCTCAACTATCACAATTTATGATTTTATTTGTTTAAAAGTGTAAACAAAATGTGCAAGCCCTTCAATTTTCTATTTAACCGAGGTATAAAACAATAAGATTTTACTATAAAAGCACTCGTTAAACAGATTTTACCCTAATCCTTACTAGTATGAAGCCGCCCTAAGCATCATTTTTTGGGATGGATCGCAAGGAAGAAAAAATCTCCAATGTTCTTCTATCTTGAACAAAACATATTTTTTTTGCCCTTGCAATCTATCTCACATAATGGTGTTGATGTTGTTATTGTATTTATGTAATAACATTTCTATGTTGTCAATCAAAGAAAACATTGAGAAATATATTGCTTTCCTTGGTTGACATCATTGAGAAAGTTATTACTAAACACACACATCCATTTCTCTTTCATGTTTTTTTTTTCATGTGAAAGTATTTGCCATGAAAACATTTGCTCAATATAATCTGGGATGAATTGCAAGTATAGAAAAAAAATTCTCTTGGTTGGAACAAATAACATCTCAAAAATCTAAAAACAATGTAAATATAAAATATTTTTCCCTTGTTTGGAACACATAACTCCTCTGGGTTGTTCTCCAAGAATTCATTGTCAAACTCTTGATTTGGTTAAGTAATTTATTTTAATATTCTTTGTAAGTAATGTAAATATAAAAAAAATTTCACCTCGGTTTTGAGTAATAACCGAGGTAACATATTAGCGTATTTTTTCGATTTCTTCACCGTCCTTAAACAAATCTTCACCGTCCATTTAATGACTATCAACGCTCAAGATACTGCCATTAGTGATCCTCGTGAAACCTAAAACACTTATTATAAAAGCATTCTAAATATGTAAATTAGATAGTAGTGAATCCAAAAGAAACTTGTTGTGAAACTATATGTTTAGTTAGAGCGCCATGAGACTTTACAAATTAAAAGTATCACTGTGATAGATTGCAAGTGCAAAAAATTATAATGGTTTCAATGTTTGTGTTCTTAAATAATCATATAACTGAATATTTATTTTATTTAACTAACATTTTTTTATATCAGAAACAAATAAAGGCAAGTCATAGAGAATATATTACATTTGATCTATGAAACGAGGATCCCCAACATTTTCTCTTCTCCAAGATATCCAACATTTGTTCTTCACCGACAGCAATGACGATGAAGAACAACATTTTTACTTTAATATTCTGTGTAAACAATGTAATATTTTGTGTAAACAATATAGTTTGTAAACAAATTAATTTATTAATATTCTGTGTAAACAAAGTAATTAGTTTTATTTTAAAAAAGAACTATCTAACCCCTCGGTTTTTTAAATAAATTGAGAGGTATAAGGCGCTGTTTTTGTAAATAATAAAAATGCAGATGCTGGGGTTCGAACTCATGATCATATAACTTTACCCCTCAGTTTTGCATTAATGGATGTGTTAAGTGACAACTTTTCATGTCACCCTTCGTTACGTTGGTTTGGTAGTCGAGGTTACATCTCTTTCGCTTGCGATGTTATAGGCATTATTTGTAGTAGTGTGCATACTCTGACCAACCACATTATACACGCGCTCACCCTAAGTCTCTATTGACTTTAAACCACAACCACTCATCCTACATACCTTGATTAGTCAGCTTGATCAAAGGCCTTGAGTACACGCTACATGATCCCTTTGATCATGATCACATGGTTCTGAGAGAGTCAACCTTTGACTCTCTCTTCATAAACACTCCCTCGGCATAGGCCTCAGAGAGCTTCTGGACTCTCTCTCTCTCCTTGCTTTCCCCGCCCCTAGTCAACTGGCCCATTGTTAGTATAGTTAAGTCTGCACCCCCTATTAGTTTATTTATTTTTTCTCATTTATTTTGTTTTATTTTTTATTTAGGGTTATTATTTAGTATTATTATTTAGAGTTAAATATTATTTAGCATAATTAAAAATAATTAGTTTAATAAAATAATTTATGAATTAATTAGCTTTATTATAATAATCAACATAATAAAAATAAAATATATACAATTAATTTATTAATATTAATTAGTTAGAGTTTTATTAGGATAATTTCGAGATTAATATTGGGACTAATATTAGGATTAATATTAGGATAATGTTAGGGTTTAATTAGTAATTAGGGTTAAAAAAATAACTAATTAAAGGTATGAAAAACATAACATTAATCAATCTTTTTCTTTTTCATATTAACTTGTTTAATTTTCATTATTCAAATAAATCAATTATATATATATATATATATATATATATATATATATATATATATATATATATATATATATATATATATATATATATATATATACACACACACACACATATATATATATATATATATATATATATACACACACACACACAAATATATATATATATATATATATATATATATATATATATATATATATATATATATATATATATATATATATATATTATGACCTAATTACTAAATCAAACTAATCATAACATTTTTGCAACATAATCAATCTTAAATCAATTGGTAACACATTCAAATGACCGGTTCTCTGCCCTTGTGCATTCAGACATTTTTTACATTAAATATTTCTCCGTCCCCGATGCATTGAGAACTTTTTGAAATCTAAAATCAACAAACAAACAAACATTTTCTAGATGAACTACGGTACTCTAAACCTTTATATTACTTGAGTATGTAGGCACAGAGTTGTAATACTCTGGTGAGTACAATAACAAAAACTTTTTTTTCGTCTTTCATGAATAAACTTTCCTTTTATTAAAGCAACAATATAATTCCCTGTAAATAAGTAATTAAGCAAGAGGAAATACCATATAAGCAGACTTCCCTTAGGTAAACATAGTTTACCCTAGAATTAGAGAAGATTCTCGTTGAGTACAACGGAGGTGAGGGGTGTCTAACACCTTCCTCACACTTAACTGACTCTCAAACTTTAGTGTCTCACCCTTAACATTAGGTTTTATCATTATTTCCTTGTTCCTTAGGAAGAAATAAAGGATGATAGTGACTCTATGATTTTTCTAGCCTCGACAATATATATATATATATATTTACTTACTAGTTTTTTCATATTCCTTCTTGATGTTCATAACGAATAACATGCATATCATCTAAAACATTTTTTTTAGATGAGAGACGCACATCTGTTACAAAAGTAGGGGTCTCAAAATTTAAATCTTTATTTTTATTACTATCAGGAATATGTTTTCTTGTAGAACAATTGAACAACTAGTTTTAGAAGGATCAGTAACATAAAAAACTTATTTTGCATGGGATGTCATGATGAATGGTTCATTCATATTATAATTTAAGTTCCTATTGTGTCAAATGCTATATCTGTTGAATATGGTGATGTCTCCATGCATCAATATGCTTGATTCCCAAGTATATATACTTCATACTTGTTTCATTATTTAATCACTAACCTTAGGTAATGTAACTTTTTAAATGCCTGGTAAATTTCAAAGAAAGTAAAATAATGTCCAATATAGTGTTGAATCAATTGCATCACCAATCAAAAATAATGAAAATCCAAAAATTCAAGAGTTGTCATCTAAAGTTGGTGGTTCAATTAGTTCTACTAGTTTACAATTCCTTTATATATATGTAAAAATGATGATGAGGTCTGAGTCGGTAATTCAGATAACCATGGAGAAAAATATATTTGGTGAGGAATTTCAAGAGCATATACATGTAGAGAACATAAAATAACTTATTGATCACAACTGGTTAAGTGTCACTTTTATTACAATATATGTCAGGTACATCTTCATCTTTAACCTTCTTGATATAAGTACATTGATGTAACTGTCTGTGTTTATAAATGAAAATATGTTTCTTTGCCATTTTAATTTTGTATCTTGACTTATACGTGTTGTGAATCGGATACCTTAGAAACAGAGTATAATTGGTTCCTTGATCATTCAAGAAACTCACAAAGGTTATGGTTAACAAAGAAAACAAGAGAAAAACAACAAGGATTGGTTATAAAACTGTTATTCTTTCCTTTCTCCTTAAAACAAGGATTACAAGTATACAAGAATAACAAACTAACCACTCTCACTCTTTCTAGGTTTTGTCACACTCTAGAATGAAAGACTAGCATGCTATTTATAATAAACCTAACACACTAAACTAATGGTCTTTTAACAAAATACCCATTACAAGTTAACATAGGGTACAAGCTAACTTAAACAATTCGATCCTTAATACAAGGCCCAATTCAATATGCTAACAACCATAGCAATATTAACTAATACATGTTAGAACAACCTTCGACTACAACATGTATTATTTCGACAGTATAACACTTCGACAGCAGCATGTGAACGGACTTCGACCTCATGCTTAAAACTAGAGTTTGATCCAAATCTCATAAATCTCCACCTTGGATCTAACTCTAACAAGAAAAACGAACTAGTTTTCTTCATTCAGCTTTATTAACTGCATACAGTGGAAAAACTTGCAACTTGGCAATGTCGGTGATCATATCAGCAGCATTATGATCTGTCGAAACCTTCAACACTTGGACTTCTCCACGCTCGATTACCCCTCTGACGAAATGCAGCCTCACATCAATGTGCTTGGTTCGCTCATGATAGGTTGAGTTCTTCGACAGGTGTATTGCACTTTGACTATCACAATTAACAATGATAACTGGACCTTGAAGTTTCAGCTCCTTTGCAAAACCTTCAAGCCACAATGCTTCCTTCACAGCTTCAGTTAAAGCAATATATTCCGCTTCAGTGGTTGATAAAGCAACCACCATCTGAAGTGTTGCTTTCCAACTGATTGTTGTCCCAAACATAGTGAACACATATCCAGAAATAGATTTTCTGGTATCCATACATCCTGCATAGTCAGAGTCGACATATCCTTCGATTTCTGCTTTACTATCTTCACCCAAGGCTCCACCATAAATTAAGAGTCTATTCAGGGACCCATTTATGTACCTTAAAATCCACTTCAATGCTTTCCAGTGAGCCTTTCCAGGATTCGCCATGTACTTGCTTACAAGACTTACTGCATATGTTATGTCGGGTCTAGTACATACCATAGCATACATTAAAGAACCAACTATATTAGCATATGGAATGCTATTCATTTAAGTTCTTTCGACATCAGTACTGGGACACTGATCTATACTCAGCTTGAATTGAGGGTTTGTTGGAGTTACAACAGGCTTTGAATTCGACATACCATACTTTTCGAGAATCTTCCGTAGGTATACCTCTTGAGATAAGCATAATCTCGACTGCTTTCTATCTCTTCGGATGTCAATCCCAAGAATCCTGGACGCAGCTCCCAGATCCTTCATTTCGAACTCCTTACTAAGTTCAGCCTTCACCCTCCTTACCTCATCGACATTGTTGCTTGCTATTAGAATATCATCCATATAAAGCAACAAAATAACAAATGAATTACTTGGTCGAAATCTAAAGTAAACACAGTGGTCAAACTAACTTCTGATGAAACTTATGCGTGCCATGAACTTTTCGAATCTCCTATTCCACTATCGAGGAGATTTTTTCAGTCCATATAAAGATCTCTTCAGCTTGCACACATAATCTTCCTTCCCCTTTTCGTCATACCCTTCAGGTTGCCTCATCAGGATTATTTCATCTAGATCACCATACAAGAACGCAGTCTTCACATCCATCTGTTCCAGTTCAAGATCGAACTGTGCCACCATGGCTAACAACATTCGAATGGATCTATGCTTTACAACAGTCGAGAACACATCATTGAAATTGACACCTTCTTTCTGAGTGAACACCCTAGCAACCAACCTTGCCTTGTATCTTTTCGACGCCACTCCTTCAATTCCTTCCTTGACTTTGAAAATCCATTTACAGCTGACTAACCTGGCTCTAGCAGGTTTCTTGATCAGTTCCCATGTGTCGTTGTCATGAAGAGATTTCATCTCATCATCCATGGCTTTCAGCCATTCAGTCTTCTTTCGACTCCTTATAACTTCCTTATAGTCTCTAGGTTCTTCGTCGAGAACCTCACTTGCAGAGATTAAGGCATAAGCTATAAGATCTGCATACCCAAGTCTCTGAGGTGGCTTGATGACTCTTCTCGACCTGTCTCTTGCTAACAGGTAGTCCTTATCAGTTTCCTCATCTTCGACAACATCTTCTGTTTCGTCTTCGACTTCATATGGGGTACGCACTTCAGCATCAACATGCTCCACCTCAACAGGAATCTCTCCCTGTTCCAGCTCTTTGCCAGCAACATCAATTTTCTTGAAAGCCATCTCAGCTTCATTGAAAAATACATCTTGACTGGTGATACACCTCCTGTGACCTGGCTCTAGGCACCATAGCCTATAAGATTTGACTCCTTCAGGGTATCCCATGAACATGCACTTCAGAGCTCTAGGTTCGACCTTGTCTTGCCTAATGTGAGCATAGGCCACACAGGCAAATACTCTCATTCTGTCGAGACTAGGTGGATTTCCCGACCAAACTTCTTCAGGTGTCTTCATATCTAATGCAGTCGAAGGACATCTATTTATCAGATATGCAGCTGTCGAAACAGCTTCAGCCCAAAACACCTTCTTCAATCCAGCACTAACCAACATGCATCTAACCCTTTCAAGGATTGTACGATTGAATCTCTCAGCTAAGCCATTTGTTGAGGAGTACCTGCTACAGTCTTATGCCTTGCAATCCCAGACTCAACACAATAACTGTAGAACGTTGTGTTGCAGAACTCAAGGCCATTGTCGGTTCTCAACCTCTTAACCTTTCTGCCAGTTTGAGTTTCGACCAGAATCTTCCAACTTTTGAAATTCTCAAAAGTTTCATTCTTCGTCTTCTGAATGAATACCCATAGTTTTCTGGAATAGTCATCAACGATGGATAGAAAATACCTTGCACCTGAGTGTGAAGGATTCCTTGCAGGCCCCCAAAGATCAGCATGAATGTAATCAAGGGATCCATGTGTTCTTTGCTTGCCTTTGTCGAACTTCGCCCTACAGGATTTACCAAATACACAAGATTCACAAAACTCCAACTTTTCGACTTTGTCACCACCTAGCAGGTTCTGCTTCCCCAATTCGACCAGGCCTCTTTCACTGACATGGCCAAATCTCATGTGCCATAAATCTGTCTTCGACATAGGTTTCGTGGATACAGTATTTGTCGAACCACTTACAACCTCAGCCTCAAGGGTATACAAGCCTTGTTTCTTCACGCCTCTCAAGACTTCCTTCGACCCCTTCATGACTCTTAGGATACTTTTCTCTCCTTGGAAAACGTATCCCTTCCTGTCGAATTCACCAAGAGAAATTAAATTTCTCTTTAAGTCAGGTACATACCTGACTTCAATCAATAACCTTATTGACTCATCATGGAGTTTGAATCTAACAGATCCAATACCTGCAATTTTGCAGGGTTTATTGTTTCCCAGCAGCACCGATCCACCATCTTGATCACATAGCTCTTCGAACAATTCTCTGTTTGGAGTCATGTGCCAAGTGCATCCTGATTCCATAATCCACTCTTTTCTTGAGTCGCCGCTTGAAACTACAAGAACATCAGATGAGTCGAAGTTATCTTGAACAATGGTTGCGTTGCCATTATCCTTACCTCCATGATCTTTCAGGCGTTCAGGGCACACCTTTCTTGTGTGACCCTCCTTCTTACAGTGATAACGTCGAAAACCAGATGTTTCGCCACTAGAAGACTTTTGCTGACTTTTACCTTTCTTCTTGTCGAACCTACCATCCTTTCGCAAGAATTTTCCCTTAACTGCCAAACCTTCACCAACCGTCAAAGTTTTATGCTCCTTTCGTTCGTTCAGGTCCTTGGAGTACAAGGCTGATTGAACTTCTTCAAAGGTCAGGGACTCCATTCCATACAAGAGAGTTTCTTTGAAGTGAGCATGTGTTCTAGGCAAAGCGCACAACAACAATAGTGCTTGATCTTCGTCATCGATCTTCACATCAATATTTTCAAGATCAAGAATCAGCTTGTTGAACATATCCAACTGCTCAGCCAAAGCTTTGTCTTCACTCATCTTGAAAGAATACAAGGCTTGTTTCAGGTAGAGTCGATTCACCAAAGATTTGGTCATGTATAAGCTTTCAAGCTTCACCCATAACCCTGATACCGTCGTCTCCTTTGATACCTGTCGAAGAACCTTATCACCAAGGCTCAACAATATTGCGTTGTGTGCTTTCTCGATCATGGTAGTCTTTTCTTTTTTCATTAACGCAGCATCCATGGCTGTCATTCCCTTCAACGCTTCCAAACAACCCTGCTGAACCAGTAGGGCTTTCATCTTCAAGCGCCACAGGCCGAAGTCGTTCACTCCGGTGAACTTCTCGATCTCATACTTTGTTGAAGGCATCTTCTCGACGCTCACCACACCAATTGTTGTGAATCGGATACCTTAGAAACAGAGTATAATTGGTTCCTTGATCAGCCAAGAAACTCACAAGGGTTATGGTTAACAAAGAAAATAAGAGAAAAACAATAAGGATTGGTTATAAAACTGTTATTCTTTCCCTTCTCCTTAAAACAAGGATTACAAGTATACAAGAATAACAAACTAACCACTCTCACTCTTTCTAGGTTTTGTCACACTCTAGAATGAGAGACTAGCATGCTATTTATAATAAACCCAACACACTAAACTAATGGGCTTTTAACAAAATACCCATTACAAGTTAACTTAGGGTACAAGCTAACTTAAACAATTGGATCCTTAACACAAGGCCCAATTCAATATGCTAACAACCCTAGCAATATTAACTAATAGATGTTAGAACAACCTTCGACTATAACATGTATTATTTCGACAGTATAACACTTCGACAGCAGCATGTGAACGGACTTCGACCTCATGCTTAAAACTAGAGTTTGATCCAAATCTCACAATACGATTACTAGTATTTAAAATTGTTATTTTTCATTCCTAGATACTTGTATGATATGTTCAACACTCCAAACGGATTAGTAAATAAGTTCTCTTTCATATCTCCATATGTCTCGAACGATGATAAAGAAGGAAAAAACATAGCAAGATTACTCTTGATAAATAAAGAGTTCAAGGAAAGGATGATTCTTGCCCCTTATAATTTTGGGTAAGATATCTATTCAAAATGTTATCTTTAATCACTTTTGAATGTGAAATTTATTGAAATATTTAAATTTTGGGTGTAGGGATCATTGGGTGTTGCTTGTCATCAATCTCAATGCAGAAATTATATATTATATGAATTCATTGAATGTTGAGCACGATAATTATCAAGATTTAAAAATGAAGTTTGAAAAGTAAGTATCAGTTCTTTCAATTTAATATTTATATGATTAGGATACATTATAACAAGAATTTATTTGAAGTTTAATTTAATTTTGTTAGTGCTTTGAACATTTATCGTGCCTCTGATAAAGTTAAAGTGTTCAAGTCCAAATCAAATAAAATCACATGGACAAAAATAAAGGTATTTTCTAATTAACGTTATTTTTAATAATGACGTATAGTAGAGGTTATTGATGTAATTTTGTTTTTGCAGTGTCCTTGTCAAACTAACGGTGTTGACTATGGATATTTTGTCATGCGATTCATGGAGGAGGTCATCATGGAAAATCAAAATAAAATTTCTTTGAATGTAAATTATTTTATAGTCATATAAACATGGAATAAAATATAATTCAATTCTAACTCAATTTTGTATTGTTTTTATATTTAAAGTACTTTCCTGCATGCAAATGTGTTACTTATTCTGAAAATAAGTTAGTTGAAGTCAAAGAGAATTGGGCTTCCTATATGCTAGAGGATGTCATTCGTGAGTTTCAATCATACATTTTATGTGTGGGCTTGGTTTGGTCAATTAACAAGACTTGGTCAATTAACAAGACTTAGATAGTTATAAAAAAATACATTTTATGTGTGGGCTTGGGTTTACTTGAATAATCAATCATACAGGTTTTGATTCTTTTAAATTTAGTTTGGTGTAAATAATGAGTTTTTTTATGTGTAGTAGAATATGATGCTTGTGTTGGTTGTTTTTGACATTTAGGAGTTTTTCATAGTATTCATACATACGACAACACGAAATCAAGGGGATTAATTTATCGTATTGTTATATGATGCTTCTGAATTTTGAATATTACTCAGTAACACGAAATCAAGGGGCTTAATTTATCGTATTGTTTTGTGATACTTCTGAATTTTGAAATTGCCCGTGCAAGTTTTCATCATATTGAAAAACATCTATTGAATTTTTCTTTCTTACTATAATTTAGAATGCTAAATGTTCATGAGATGAGATTTTTAAATATTTAATTTTGTGGTTCTTACTTTCTATGACATGCTTTGATATATATATATATATTGTGATCAGAAACGATACATTTCAACAAATAAAGATTGAGAAACGGAGTTCTTGGGTGAACAATAAAAACGGTTAGAACAAAGAGAGAAAGAAGAAAAAAGAAGAAGGATTATGGAAAATTGTTTACTATTCACTTTCTCATAAGGGTTTACAAATGATTACAAATGAATATCACAATTGGCCTCACTCAAAAATCTGAGTGATCTAGCCTATTTATAGACTAACTAGCTAACTTACATTACAAGTTAACTAAACAATTGGATCCTTAACACAAGGCCCAATTCGACATAATAAGTCAACAATATATTTCGACATAACATACTAGAACTAGCTTCGTCTACAATATGCAACCCTTGGACATCAGCATGTGACCCAGCTTCGACTTCATGCTCGTCTTCTGTCAAACACATGAAAGCTATTCCTCGACAGAGCTAGAGTTCGACCTAAAATCTCACAAATCTCCCCCTTGGATCTAATTCTACAAATAACAAGGGAATAAACTAGCTTTCATCATGCAGCTTTATCAACTGCATACAGTGGAAAAACTTGCAACTTGGCAACGTCTTGGTGATCATATCAGCAACATTGTCATCAGTCGAAACCTTCAGCACCTGGACTTTACCACGCTCGATTATCTCTCTGAAGAAGTGCAGTCTTACATCGATGTGCTTGGTTCGCTCATGATAGGCTGAGTTCTTCGACAGGTGTATTGCACTTTGACTATCACATTTAACAATGATACTTCGACCTTGAAGTTTTAGCTCCTTTACAAAACCTTCAAGCCACAACGCTTCTTTCACAGCTTCGGTGAGGGCAATATATTCTGCTTCAGTGGTTGATAAGGTAACAACCTTCTGAAGTTTTGCTTTCAAACTGATTATTGTGCCGAACATAGTGAACACATATCCAGAAATAGACTTTTTGGAATGCATACAACCTGCATAATCAGAGTCGACAAACCCTTCGATTTCGACTTTGATATCATCATCACAGGCTCCACCATAAATTAGGACTCTTTTCAGATACCCATTTATGTATCTGAGAATCCACTTCAAAGCTCGCCAATGCGCCTTTCCAAGATTGGCCATATACCTTCTTACAAGGCTCACACCATATACTATGTCTGGCCTCGTACAGACCATAACATACATTAAAGAACCTATCATGCTAGTATATGGGATGCTACTCATATAGATTCTTTCAGCTTCAGTACTCAGGCTTTGAATAGTACTAAGCTTAAATTGAGGATTTGTTGGAGTCACAACAGGATTTGAATTCGACATATCAAACTTGTCGAGAAGATTACGTAGGTATGACTCTTGAGATAAACACAACTTTGAATACTTTCTATCTCTACGAATTTCAATCCCAAGAATCCTGGTGGCAGCAGCCGGATCCTTCATTTCGAACTCCGTATCGAGTTCAGCCTTCACCTCTATTACATCCTCGACACTGTTACTAGCTATGAAGATATCATCCACATATAGCAACAAAATAACAAGTGAATTTCCAGGTCGAAATCTGAAGTAAACATAGTGGTCGAACTGGCTCCTAGTGAAACCAATGTATGCCATGAACTTGTCGAATCTCCAGTTCCACTGTCGAGGAGATTTTTTCAGGCCATACAAATACCTATTCAGCTTGCACACATAATCTTCCTTATCCTTTTCTGCATACCCTTCAGGTTGACGCATCAGAATCGTTTCGTCTAGGTTACCATATAGAAATGTTGTCTTCACATCCATTTGCTCAAGTTCCAAGTCGAACTTTGCCACCATGGCCAACAACATTCTAATGAATATATGCTTTACAACAGGTGAGAACACATCATTGAAGTCGACACTTTCTTTCTGAGTGAACCGCCTAGCAACCAGCCTTGCCTTAAAGCGCTTCAACATCACTCCTTCAATTCCTTCTTTGACCTTGAAAATCCACTTACAACATACTAACCTTGCTCCTGCAGGTTTCTCAATCAGCTCCCAAGTGTTATTATCATGAAGAGATTTCATCTCATCATCCATGGATTTTCTCCATTCAGTCTTGTTTTGACTCCTCATAGCTTACTTATAATCTCTAGGTTCTTCCTCAAGTACCTCACTTGCAGAGATTAAGGCAAAAGCTATAAGATCTGCATAACTAAGTCTCTGATGTGGCTTGATGACTCTTCTCGACTTATCTCTTGCTAGTAGGTATTCATCGATGGTTTCCTCAGTCTCTTCAGCATCTTGCTCTTCTTCTTCGACTTCATCTGGGTTATGCACTGTAGCATCACTATCCTCCACCTCAACAGGAATCTCTACCTGTTTCTGCTCCTCTTCAGAGATTTCTGCACTTCGACCAGCATCACCAGTTTTCTTGAACGCCATTTCGGCTTCATTGAAAACTATATCACGACTTGTGATACATCTTCTGTGACCTGGTTCTAGGAACCATAGCCTATAACCCTTGACTCCCTCAAGATATCCAAGGAAAATGCATCTCAGAGCTCTAGGTTTGACCTTGTCTTGCCTTATGTGAGCATAGGCTAAACAGCCAAATACTCTCAGTTTGTCGAGATCTGGTGGCTGACCCGACCAAACTTCTTCAGGTGTCTTCATTCCCAAGGCAGTAGAGGGACATCTATTTATCAAATAAGTTGTTGTCGAAACAGCCTCCGCCCAGAACACTTTCTTCAATCTAGCACTAACAAACATGCATCTAACCCTTTCAAGGATTGTTTGATTGAATCTATCAGCTAAGCCATTTTGTTGAGGAGTACTTGTTACAGTCTTATGCCTTGTAATCCCATACTCAACACAGTAACTATTGAAAGCTTCGTTGTAGAACTCAAGGCCATTGTCGGTTCTCAAACTCTTAACCTTTCTGCCAGTTTGAGTTTCGACCAGAACCTTCCAACTTTTGAAATTCTCAAAAATTTCATCCTTAGACTTCTGAATGAATACCCATAATTTTTTGGAATAGTCATCAACCATGGATAGAAAATACCTTACCCCTGAATGTGAAGGATTCCTTTTAGGCCCCCATAGATCAGCATGGATGTAATCAAGGGATCCATGTGTTCTTTACTTACCTTTGTTAAACTTTGCCCTACAGGATTTGCCAAATACACAAGGTTCATAAAACTCGAAATTCTTGACTTCGTCACCACCTAGCAGGTTTTGTTTCCCCAGTTCGACCAGGCCTCTTTCGCTGACATGGCCCAATCTCATGTGCCATAATTCTGTCTTCGACACTGGTTTCGTGGATGCAAAATCTACTGAACCACCTACAACCTCAGCCTCAAGGGTATACAAGCCTTGTTTCTTCACGCCTCTCAAGACTTCCTTCGACCCCTTCATGACTTTGAGGATACCTTGCTCTCCTTTGAAGACATATCTTTTCTTGTCGAATTCACCAAGAGAAATCAAATTCCTCTTAAGGTCAGGTACATACCTCACCCTAGTCAAAGCCATATTGACTCATCATGGAGCTTGAAGCTTACAGATCCAATACCTGCAATCTTGCAAGCTTTACTCTTTCCCAACAGCACTGATCCACCATCTTGATCACTTAATTCTTCAAACACATTCTTGTTTGGAATCATATGCCAAATATAACCAGAATTCATAATCCACTCTTTGCAAGAGTTGTTGCTCGACACCACAAGGACATCAGATGATTCATAATCATCTTGCACAATAGTTGCATTACCATTGTCCTTACCTCCATGATTATTCAGGCGCTCAGGACACATCTTTCATATGTGACCCTCCTTCTTACAGTGATAATATGTAATCCCAGGAATATCACCACCATAAGACTTCTTCTGAGTTTTACCTTTCTTCTTCTCAAACCTACCATCTCTCTTTGAGGATTTTGCCTTCACAGACAACCCTTCGCCAACTGATGATGATGGTTTTTGCTCCTTCCTTTCATTCAAATCCTTCGAATACAATGCTGCTTGAACTTCTTCAAAAGGTCAAGGCCTATCTTCCATACAAGAGGGTTTCGTTGAAGTGAGCATGTGACTTAGGTAAAGAACACAACATTAACAACGCTTGATCTTCATCGTTGATGGTAACATCAATATTTTCAAGATCAAGAATCAGCTTATTGAACACATCCAACTGCTCCGTCAACGATTTATCTTCAGTCATATTGAATGAATACAAAGCTTGCTTCAAGTACAAATGATTCACCAAGGATTTTGTCATATACAATCCTTCGAGTTTCAGCCAAACACCAGCTGTCTTTGTCTCTTTCGAAACCTGCTTGAGAACCTTATCACTAATACTCAGAACAATTGCACTGTGGGTTTTCTCGATCATCGTTGTCTTTTCCTTCTCCGTCAATGCAGCATCCTTGGCATATCCTTCATTTAACTCTTCTAGCAAACTCGGTTGAACAAGAAGGGATCACATCTTCAAACGCCATAAACCGAAGTCATTAACTCCGGTGAACTTCTCAATTTCAAACTTTGTTGACGGCATCTTCTTCATGATCACCGTACCAGTTTGTTATGATCACAAACGATATCTTTCAAGAAATAAAGATTGAGAAACGGAGTTCTTGGGTGAACAATGACAACGGTTAGAACAAAGAGAGAAAAAAGAAAGGATAAATAAGAAAGAAGAAGAAGGATTAGGGAAAATTGTTTACTATTCACTTTCTCATAAGGGTTTACAAATGATTACAAATGAATATCACAATTGGCCTCACTCAACAACCTGAGTGATCTTGCCTATTTATAGACTAACTAGCTAACTTACATTACAAGCTAACTAAACAATTGGATCCTTAACACAAGGCCCAATTCGACATAATAAGTCAACAATATATTTCAACATTACATACTAGAACTAGCTTCGACTACAGTATTAACAGTCTATGTTAGCGCTTTTGAAAGAGTGCTATTAAAAAGGAAATTTAATATCACTTTATAACGGCTATTATAAGTGGTGAGCCTATAATAGCGGCGGCTTAAATAGCGCTTAAAAGCGCTATTAAAGCATAAAAAAATGATATTAAATTAGGGGTGTTCAAATCCATTCCAATCCAAAAAAACGAAAATAGAACCTAAAAATCCGAAAACAAAAAAAAAACCAATTTCTTTTGGATGTGTTTGGACCACCATGTAACATAACCGATCGGTTCCGTACAGTTTACGGTTGGCTGCATGAGAACCAAACCGGTATTTATTCCATTTGCTCAACATTTGTTCTCCCCAAATTATGTTTAGCCGCCCAAGCCCCAACTCATGTTTATTGTTCAGCCGCCCAAGCTTCATAGAGACTCTCAAATCTCAATCATCCCTAAAATAACTTTCTGAGATTCTCAATCATCCTCAAAATTAAATACAATGAATTACATTCATTGTAGCCGCATGAAATCCACCCCCAACCTTCAATTCCTCTCTGAAATTGCATCGTCAACTTCTTCAATTCTCTATTTAAGTTCTCTTTCTCCTATTTCATCTCCGACCTTCTTTCTTATTCTCAGATATCTCTCTCATTTCATCACATTTTTTTGTTGTTTCAAACCTTTATTCTAATATCAATAAGTAAGCTTTTTAATTTGTTCGATTTTAGTTGTTTAATTGTTTGTTCGATTTCTTCTTTTTTACGGTTTGTTCGATTTCATCTCAATCTGTTCTAATTTTTAGTTTGTTCAATTTTTACAAGAATGAGACAAGTAAAATCATTTGATAATGTTGCTTCATCTACTCAATCTGATCTTATTAGCAACCTCAATCATGTATACTATAGTTAGTTTCAAAATTGCAAATGACTACACTGCAAATGAATTTTCTCTCTAATTAATTTCAGAACTAATAAAATTTTATCCTGATAAAATTTTAACTGGTGATTTTTGTTAAAAATTGGAATAACCTGCTGCATAATTAATACTTAAACTCTACAATTAAGGCAATTTGGTTAGAAATTTTATCACATAGAATTACTGCATTAGAAGTCTATGTGGTTAGAAATTTTATCACCAGTTAACAATTTGGTTAGAAATTTCTATGTGATTAAATTTCTACTGCATTAGAAGTCTATGTGATTAATTTTTATCACCATTTAACTTTTTATGTGATTAAATTTATGCATTAGTCTTCCAACTAGATCTAAGAGGCAATTTGTTGTGTACTGATTTTTGTTGGCTTAGACTCAAATTTTGGACGATCATTTACATGTAACCCTTATTTAAATGCAAGTTTATGATGACTTTTTTTTTGGTTTTCAAGGTGAAACAACTGAACCTCCACCTCCATTGGTACAGAATAATGAAGTGAGCAATGATGAAGAAAATGCTAATAAGAAAAGGAAAGTTGGAAAAGCTTAAACGTTGGACACATCCAATGATCCTAATGTTGCAGTTGGAGATTCAGGTAACAGAAAACCTATTAAACCTAGATCTTGGACTTGACAACATTTTACAAAAATAGGAGTAAGAGCTATGTGTAATTGGTGTGATGTAACATATGCTGCTGATTCACAAAGAAACGACACTAGTAATTTGAAACATCACTTGTTGCACTAATGTAAGGAATTTCCCAAAGAGTCTCTTGATCCCACTCAACAGACTCTTGTTCTTCAACAATTGAAAAAAGAAGAATGGAATGGATCTGGTAGTGTTCTCACTAGTGTAAATTTTGATGTTGAGGCATGTAGGAAAGCTTTAGCTAGGATGATTATTGTTGATGAGTTGCCTTTTAAGTTTGTTGAGGGAGAGGGATTTCTTCATTTTATGAGTGTCGTGCAACCTAAGCTCTCAATTCCTCAAAGGATTACAATTGCTAGAGATTGTTGGGATTTATACACGAGTGAGAAACATAAGTTAAAAAATGTGTTAAATAAATCAAATCAATGTCTTACAACTGATTGTTGGACATCTGTGCAAATTTTGAGTTATCTTTGTCTCACTGCACATTTCATTGATCATGATGGGAAAATCCATAAACAAATTCTGAATTTCTGTCCAATTGTGAATCACAAAGGAGTAACCATTGAAAAAAATTGAAAAATGTTTGGAGGAATGGCTAATAGGTAATGTTTTCACCATTACAGTTGATAATGCTAGTTCCAAGGATGTTGCTATCACTTACTTGAAAAATACAATGAATGATTACAAATCACATCCATTGAAAAGGGAACATATGAATGTTCGCTGATGTGCACATATACTGAATCTAGTGGTCCAAGATGGACTAGAAGACTATCATTCCTCAATTAGTAAGGTTAGAAATGATGTTAGATATGTCCGTGCATCTCCATGTCGTATGGATAGGTTTAAAACTTGCATTAAGGAAGCTAGGTTACAAGAAAAACCAATTGTTCAGTTGGATGTTTCCACTAGGTGGATTGGGATAAAGCAAAATGTGGTATTCCTAATAATGAGGATTGGGATAAAGCAAAATGTTATGTTAAATTTTTGAAAATATTTTTTTATATCACAAAGAAGGTGTCAGGTTCTAGTTTTGTAACCTCTTCTCAATATTTCAATGAACACATTAGGATATTGACTACATTGAAGGGGTGGATAGACTTAAAAAGTTCAGACAACTTTCTTGGAATTATGGCTGAAAATACGAAAGCTAAGTATGATAAATATTAGGGTGATGTTGAAAAAATGAATATGTTGATCTTTGTTGTTGTTGTGCTTGATCCTCGACATAAGATGTAGTTTGTTAGGTGGGGATTGAACAAGGTATATGTAAAGGATGTTGTTGAATCTTTGTGCAAAAAAACAGTGGAGACATTATATAAAATTTTTGAGAGTTATAGGCTTTTTCTTGGTAAAGGTCAAAGTGAAAATCCTATACATTCCTTTCATGAAGTGGCATTGGTAGAACTTAAAGCACCAGAGGATGCATTTGCTTTGGAGGTTGAGATGGACATGAATCTTAATGAGAGCATGCAAAAAATGAAGTGGATTTGTATCTCATGGAAAAATTGGAGAAAAAAAGTCTTGGTTTTGATATCTTGAACTGGTGGAAGGTTTCCAACAAGTATCCTATTCTTGATCAAATGGCTAGAGATATATTGGCCATGCTTGTGTCTACTGTAGCTATAATGCCCTGTATAATATACATCTAGAATAATACAATACACGCATTTTGTTTGGTACTGACACATCAAAAGTGCCTAATGGCATAATTTACATACTTGTCCATTACTAAAACATAAATACATCAAATGGCGCAAGTCATGGAAACTAGCCAGAAATGAAAATCTAAGAACATTATACAATATTCCTCATTGTACAAGAACAATAAAATACACAGTGGAATAAGCTTAACTAAGCTTCTCTTGAAACATATCTGCATTGATCCACTTGTAACCAAACCTGTGCCTGAAATAAAGCAACTATAGTGGGGTGAGATACATCAAATCTTAGTGAGTCCCTATCTTATAAGTTCTCTCGGCTTTACAAGGTTCTATCAATCCTAACTCAAGTCAAAGGGGAAGGGAAAAGACCTTGAGTTTACAATCTCACGATCTCACAATCTCACAATCTCACACTATATGGAAACACGTCATGAGTCTGTTAACTCATAAATATGTCCTGAGCCTGTTAACTCAAGAATCTCACTAATCGATAATCGTACCAAGGCATCCCCTTTTCCCGTCTGCTTCTACGTCTAGAAGTCGACCCGAGTCATGGATCCTTGTAGTTACTTGGCATACGAAATGGATTCGGGAACACCGGCCTGTTAACCATGAACCGTCACTTCTCATGGCCTGTTAACCATCACAAGTCTCTACCCATAGCATAGGCTCCATTCGTACTACACACGGGAATCAAACTTGCCAAGTAATCATGCATGCACTTCAGAGGAGCTCGAGACTCATGAAGGCCTCTCAAGGGCAACACAAAAGAAAATGGTTATGATTACGTGATCATATACACAAACGTGATTGTAGGGACAATCACCAGGCCACATTAGCCTTTAGGCCTCTCATGCCTTTAACAATAAAACATAGCAAATATACGTGTTCCATACTAGTGTCTTATTCTCATTCTATACCTTTCGATAATGGACACACGCCTCGGCCTCTCATGCACGAGCGTTGTCATTAAGTTATCTACTCTAGGCCAGAACTCGTCAATGAATGCACGAGCGTTGCCATCCAGAGTTCCTATCACAATTCTATTCACAACCTAGAATTACCATTGTGTTTTGGGGTAAAGTTTCCTCACTCTTCCTAATTCATATCTTTTAGCATGCATTTTTTCTTAATCATGTTACACAACAATATATAGACATGGAATAACACAAATATTACAAGTAAACACATATAATCACACATCACTTTTCACAATTTCATAGTTGACACAATTCGTAGGTTTCCTCCGATTCATTAATCGGGTACCGAAAACAATACTTTCCACTTTCATCCCGTAGGATACTTTCACAGCTTTGCAACGGCTAGCACTATGCCACAAACGGACTTACGATCCAAAAGATGTCAAATCCAACATTTCACAAAACATTACGTTCTTTTATTTTCCACTAAATCATTTATCCCACATCATACCCAATATTTCCACTTTCTATCGGATAAAGGGTCGTCATAGCTTTCTAATGATACCAAGAACGTCCCGATCCGAGTTACAGATCAAAAGTTATAAAGGAAACAAAACTGCACAAACTGTCATATTCGCTAGGCGGACCTCACAGTGGGCGTTCGCTTCCGCCTTCGCTAGGCGAAGCTCCAGGCGAATCAACAAATAGGCAAGAACAGACACAAAGTTCGCTAGGCGAACCCCTTGGCGACCCTTCGCCTTGCCGTTCGCTACGCGAACCTCTGGGCGAACCAAGGCAGAACCAAACTGAACTGAAAATATACAAAGTTCGCTAGGCGGACGTCGTTGGCGAACATTCGCTAACCTTTGCTGTCAGGTTCGCTAGGCGAACCCTCGAAAGTTCATTCGCTGTGACTCGCCCCAGGTTCGCTAGGCGAACCCTGGAAAACTCAGAATTCTCAGCAACGTAAAAGCTGATCCCTTGGGGTCCAAAATCCATTCCAAACACCACCCAATACACAAAAAAGCATTAATAGATGATTCTACCCACATATTGATCATACAACACAGTTTATAACTCATTTTATCCGTTAGATTCCATTTATTGATCCGTTAAATCATTTTCTCTCAAAACTAACCTAAGTTCAAATCATTGATTTCTAGAACTTAGAGTTTCTATCTAGAACCCACCTGATAGTCGAAGAGGAGTTTGAAGAAGATGATCCAAGCTTGTCTCTCTTTTCCTCTTCTCCTCCTTTTCTTCTTCTTCTTTCTATTTCCTTTTCTTTCTCTTTCTCTTACCATATATATATATATATATATATATATATATATATATATATATATATATATATATATAAACCAATATTATATAATATAATCCAATAGAGCAAAATATCTCCAATTGATATTTTGTCGTCCCAACCAATTGATCAATTATTAGAGTTACCATTAAATCCTCTCTTAAACTAATAATTATTGATCTCTTCAGAGTTCCTTAGTTGCTCTATCGATCCCAATTGACAATACTTAGAGCACTTAGAGGATTCCATTAATCCAATTAACCAATGATAGAGCACATAGATGCTCATCTGATCTCATCTGATTTCCTCTACTCAACAACAACCACAACTTGCATCACTGTCTTAGTTCCACACTTAAATTTACTTCCGTTAAAGTTCCTGATATAGGCCGATTCCAACTTGATTTTACAATTTCCAAAAAATCCTTATGTTCCTGAATTATCAAACCTCGGCTCCTTAGATATAATCTTAGTCCAAGGTTAGATTAAATGTTAACTTTGCTTTTCCGTAATTTATCTGTTGGTCCATACCCAAACACTTGGTCGCATCTTACTACAAGAAGAATGTGCCATTCTACATTCCTCTACTGAGTCACAAACAAACCCGTGACATCTCATCTCAACCTAGGACAACAACATTCAATACATCCTCGCGATGTAATCCAGTGATTCTTTAACTTCATGCAACCATTGACGATTTATCTTTCAACATTCAAAACCACTTCCCAAATAGTCAAACGACTTCCTTTACCAGTTCCGCATATTCTGATGCTATACACTGTACTAGTTCCATCCGGTATTTCCTTTCTTTCGTGTCACACCAAAAAGGTAACACACTTAAAACAAGATCTCTTCATTCCCATACTTATAATTAACAATCATTCTAATCCTTATTAGACTGACTGGACTCTTTCATCTGTCACCTTCCACTACGCAATCCTATTTTAACAGTGGAACACCACTGAAACTTAAACACTACCTGGTAGCTAACAACTCTGCGGAGAAACACTTATCCACTGGGGTCTTTACTACTTAATGGTACAAAACTTGTTGACGTCTTATAGTAGAACAATTTCCTCGCCGACACACAATATCTTAACATCTGACCAACACTCTCCAGACGATAAGGACACAGGAGTTACACTGCTACAACCATAACATATAACTCCAAATTCATTCAAAACTCGAATACTTCATCCAATAGCAGTGTAATAACCTTCCTTTTCTAGTTACCACATTCCCTATCAATCCTTCTTATGGGTTTCCAACTTACTCAAGATTCCTTGTTGGCACGAGATCTCAACCAATAACAACGTGACACTATCATGGAACTTCAAACATAAACGAATCACCACTTATCAAAACTTAAATCATCCTAAGCACAATTGTGAGTTTCCATACTACTCACCAATTCACGTATAACACTCATACACACACACTTTCGAAGTCCATACCACACTTCTCAGTTGAGTCAACTCTCCTCAGTTACATACTTAACTTCGGAACATCAAATTCTTACTCGTACTTGGAAAGATAACTTTCAAATTTCCTTCTCTGGTTAAAACACAACAGCATACAACATGGTACCACCCTCATGGTCTAAAACTGATACCATGAACTCCTGGAAAACAACGATTACCAACTCGGACCAACCGCTCACACCTTACTAATACCAAAATTTCACACCGAATCATTCTTTACAAGATCAATACTTCGTGGGTATTCTTTAACTTTGTCCTTAAGACTCACAATGGCAAAACACCTAAAATCTTCTCATATTCAACATAGTTTACAAGATTACTTCCTCGAAGACAATTCCCTTGTCCTCTAAACAGATGATCAACTAGGAAACACCTTTCCAAAAGTTACGATTCCAAAATGCAATCCATCCTTCATTTACTTACCATCCCGTTTTCCACTCACACAATACTCTCCCCTCGGAGCAGCATAAGGTAACAAAACGCAGATGGTGGTTCCTAAGGAAAATGCACAATTTACACCCATGTTAAACAATTACCCATTAGAGCCCATTGTGTTAAACGGTTAACACTACTGCAGAAGTTGAAAATAAACAATTTCGTTTAATTCACAACCATCCCTACCCAAAACCATTAATCAGTCTTGCTCCATCTTGGAATATCATTCTCAACTCGTGGCTCTTTAACTTATACAACAATTCACCAACCATGATTTCACTCACGGTAATACAAAACAAGTTAAAACATTCAGACGACATACTTCAACCAAGTGACAAGGCAAAATTCCAAATTCTCTCGCGGTCACATTACAAAACTTCAGCGGGATAGTTCGTTTCCTACTCACACCACCCCACCAGCGGGAAGTCAAATAATGACGACATCTAGGGTTTTTGCCACAATTCATACTTGATTCGTCCATAAGCAAAACCCAACACCCAACCATCACACGGTACTACGAAAATGATGAACATCTCATGTCAAGCATACCACCTTATCCTCTCACTTAAACTCCTTGGTGAGAGATAAAACAACAACGTTCTTAGTCCAACAAAAGGTAGATTCCGTATAATCTGATTATTCACAAATACATAAATTCTCTCTATACTTGTAACTAAACCGGGGAAATGCATCCTCTTGAAGGACCTCTCCACCACTTCGTACACACTAACCAGGATTTCTTACCCTTTTCTATCCATTGAACCTCCCACTTACCCCCAGTTACTTAATGGAAGATTTGCAACCGACAATTCTCATCAATTATTTACAAAACTCTTCCGGTATAACCCATTCCATGATTTACACTCAGTCCATACTAAGTCCTGATTTGCTTCTTGTTGGTTACCGCAATCTTACCTCTTAGAATACAATACTCTCTGTTTCACAGAGCACGTCCCATCACGCTTGTCTCAAGAATAAGAATCCATCACTGACACTTGTGACCACGGTGTTACTACTACGCTTGTTCTTAATACCAAAGTGTAACTTTTCTCATTCCACGTCATGATATTAGAGTTTCTCTTAGATGACCCACCCGTAATTACACTTCCTTAACCTTAGGTTCATCAATGCCTTAGAATTCCATTGCGCACCCGTCCAATTTACATTCCATTGTCACTTTCTCTTAACATACCTTTAATATCGTTTCCCTTAAATTCCAAGATACTTACTCTACTCCTTAACACACGCTTCTTTCGTTACTAAATGAAGTTCAATCTTTCTCCAACATAATACCTCATACTATTCCTTGGGTAATTTAACAATTCCAAATTGGTCTCTTATTGAAAACAGAAATCCTGATGTATCATCTCAAACTTAATCTCACTTCATAACTGAAGATACACCATTCATCTCCTACTCTGCGTCCGGCACATACTTATTTCACTTGAAGCATGTAAACACATCCTTGTGTTCCTCCACACACTTCTCTACTACTTTAGATTCCCATGAAAGCCGAACCTCCTTAACTCTCAACTTTCGGACTCCATCCATTCCAAAGGATTACTTGAACAACACATCACTCTTTAATTTCCATGCTACCCAAAACACAACTTCTACTAAGACTTCAACTGAGCTGACCAAAACCCCACATTACTACCTCTTAGCTTGAGCCTACCCTCACAGCACAAGTTCCGACAACACTTCGGAGTCCTCGTGGTCGCTCAACCATTATTCTACCTATCACATACATAGTATTAGGTTGATCAGGCCCAACACTACATAGTATGATATTAAGTTTCATGCTGGCAAGACACACTTAAGAGGAGGGAATAGATTTACTTATGATGTTTCAAGGCTAGGTCGAGGACACGACCTGCTTTGATACCAACTGTAATGCCCTGTATAATATACATCTAGAATAATACAATACACGCATTTTGTTTGGTACTGACACATCAAAAGTGCCTAATGGCATAATTTACATACTTGTCCATTACTAAAACATAAATACAACAAATGGCGCAAGTCATGGAAACTAGCCAGAAATGAAAATTTAAGAACATTATACAATATTCCTCATTGTACAAGCACAATAAAATACACAGCGGAATAAGCTTAACTAAGCTTCTCTTAAAACATCTCTGCATCGATCCACTTGTAACCAAACCTGTGCCTGAAATAAAGCAACTATAGTGGGGTGAGATACATCAAATCTCAGTGAGTCCCTATCTTATAAGTTCTCTCGACTTTACAAGGTTCTATCAATCCTAACTCAAGTCAAAGGGGAAGGGAAAAGACCTTGAGTTTACAATCTCACGATCTCACAATCTCACACTATATGGAAACACGTCATGAGTCTGTTAACTCATAAATATGTCCTGAGCCTGTTAACTCAAGAATCTCACTAATCGATAACCGTACCAAGGCATCCCCTTTTCCCGTCCGCTTCTACATCTAGAAGTCGACCCGAGTCATGGATCCTTGTAGTTACTTGGCATACGAAATGGATTCGGGAACACCGGCCTGTTAACCGTGAACCGTCACTTCTCATGGCCTGTTAACCATCACAAGCCTCTCATGCACGAGCGTTGTCATTAAGTTATCTACTCTAGGCCAGAACTCGTCAATGAATGCACGAGCGTTGCCATCCAGAGTTCCTATCACAATTCTATTCACAACCTAGAATTACCATTGTGTTTTGGGGTAAAGTTTCCTCACTCTTCCTAATTCATATCTTTTAGCATGCATATTTTCTTAATCATGTTTCACAACAATATATAGACATGGAATAACACAAATATTTCAAGTAAACACATATAATCACACATCACATAAAACATCACTTTTCACAATTTCATAGTTGACACAATTCGTAGGTTTCCTCCGATTCATTAATCGGGTACCGAAAACAATACTTTCCACTTTCATCCCGTAGGATACTTTCACAGCTTTGCAACGGCTATCACTATGCCACAAACGGACTTACGATCCAAAAGATGTCAAATCCAACATTTCACAAAACATTACGTTCTTTTATTTTCCACTAAATCATTTATCCCACATCATACCCAATATTTCCACTTTCTATCGGATAAAGGGTCGTCATAGCTTTCTAATGATACCAAGAACGTCCCGATCCGAGTTACAGATCAAAAGTTATGAAGGAAACAAAACTGCACAAACTGTCATGTTCGCTAGGCGGACCTCACAGTGGGCGTTCGCTTCCGCCTTCGCTAGGCGAAGCTCCAGGCGAATCAACAAATAGGCAAGAACAGACACAAAGTTCGCTAGGCGAACCCCTTGGCGACCCTTCGCCTTGCCGTTCGCTACGCGAACCTCTGGGCGAACCAAGGCAGAACCAAACTGAACTGAAAATATACAAAGTTCGCTAGGCGGACGTCGTTGGCGAACATTCGCTAACCTTCGCTGTCAGGTTCGCTAGGCGAACCCTCGAAAGTTCATTCGCTGTGACTCGCCCCAGGTTCGCTAGGCGAACCCTGGAAAACTCAAAATTCTCAGCAACGTAAAAGCTGATTCCTTGGGGTCCAAAATCCATTCCAAACACCACCCAATACACAAAAAAGCATTAATAGATGATTCTACCCACATATTGATCATACAACACAGTTTATAACTCATTTTATCCGTTAGATTCCATTGATTGATCCGTTAAATCATTTTCTCTCAAAACTAACCTAAGTTCAAATCATTGATTTCTAGAACTTAGAGTTTCTATCTAGAACCCACCTGATAGTCGAAGAGGAGTTTGAAGAAGATGATCCAAGCTTGTCTCTCTTTTCCTCTTCTCCTCCTTTTCTTCTTCTTCTTTCTATTTCCTTTTCTTTCTCTTTCTCTTACCATATATATATATATATATATATATATATATATATATATATATAACCAATATTATATAATATAATCCAATAGAGCAAAATATCTCCAATTGATATTTTGTCGTCCCAACCAATTGATCAATTATTAGAGTTACCATTAAATCCTCTCTTAAACTAATAATTATTGATCTCTTCAGAGTTCCTTAGTTGCTCTATCGATCTCAATTGACAATACTTAGAGCACTTAGAGGATTCCATTAATCCAATTAACCAATGATAGAGCACATAGATGCTCATCTGATCTCATCTGATTTCCTCTACTCAACAACAACCACAACTTGCATCACTGTCTTAGTTCCACACTTAAATTTACTTCCGTTAAAGTTCCTGATATAGGCCGATTCCAACTTGATTTTACAATTTCCAAAAAATCCTTATGCTCCCGAATTATCAAACCTCGGCTCCTTAGATATAATCTTAGTCCAAGGTTAGATTAAATGTTAACTTTGCTTTTCCGTAATTTATCTGTTGGTCCATACCCAAACACTTGGTCGCATCTTACTACAGGAAGAATGTACCATTCTACATTCCTCTACTGAGTCACAAACAAACCCGTGACATCTCATCTCAACCTAGGACAACAACATTCAATACATCCTCGCGATGTAATCCAGTGATTCTTTAACTTCATGCAACCATTGACGATTTATCTTTCAACGTTCAAAACCACTTCCCAAATAGTCAAACGACTTCCTTTACCAGTTCCGCATATTCTGATGCTATACACTGTACTAGTTCCATCCGGTATTTCCTTTCTTTCGTGTCACACCAAAAAGGTAACACACTTAAAACAAGATCTCTTCATTCCCATACTTATAATTAACAATCATTCTAATCCTTATTAGACTGACTGGACTCTTTCATCTGTCACCTTCCACTACGCAATCCTATTTTAACAGTGGAACACCACTGAAACTTAAACACTACCTGGTAGCTAACAACTCTGCGGAGAAACACTTATCCACTGGGGTCTTTACTACTTAATGGTACAAAACTTGTTGACGTCTTATAGTAGAACAATTTCCTCGCCGACACACAATATCTTAACATCTGACCAACACTCTCCAGACGATAAGGACACAGGAGTTACACTGCTACAACCATAACATATAACTCCAAATTCATTCAAAACTCGAATACTTCATCCAATAGCAGTGTAATAACCTTCCTTTTCTAGTTACCACATTCCCTATCAATCCTTCTTATGGGTTTCCAACTTACTCAAGATTCCTTGTTGGCACGAGATCTCAACCAATAACAACGTGACACTATCATGGAACTTCAAACATAAACGAATCACCACTTATCAAAACTTAAATCATCCTAAGCACAATTGTGAGTTTCCATACTACTCACCAATTCACGTATAACACTCATACACACACACTTTCGAAGTCCATACCACACTTCTCAGTTGAGTCAACTCTCCTCAGTTACATACTTAACTTCGGAACATCAAATTCTTACTCGTACTTGGAAAGATAACTTTCAAATTTCCTTCTCTGGTTAAAACACAACAGCATACAACATGGTACCACCCTCATGGTCTAAAACTGATACCATGAACTCCTGGAAAACAACGATTACCAACTCGGACCAACCGCTCACACCTTACTAATACCAAAATTTCACACCGAATCATTCTTTACAAGATCAATACTTCGTGGGTATTCTTTAACTTTGTCCTTAAGACTCACAACGGCAAAACACCTAAAATCTTCTCATATTCAACATAGTTTACAAGATTACTTCCTCGAAGACAATTCCCTTGTCCTCTAAACAGATGATCAACTAGGAAACACCTTTCCAAAAGTTACGATTCCAAAATGCAATCCATCCTTCATTTACTTACCATCCCGTTTTCCACTCACACAATACTCTCCCCTCGGAGCAGCATAAGGTAACAAAACGCAGATGGTGGTTCCTAAGGAAAATGCACAATTTACACCCATGTTAAACAATTACCCATTAGAGCCCATTGTGTTAAACGGTTAACACTACTGCAGAAGTTGAAAATAAACAATTTCGTTTAATTCACAACCATCCCTACCCAAAACCATTAATCAGTCTTGCTCCATCTTGGAATATCATTCTCAACTCGTGGCTCTTTAACTTATACAACAATTCACCAACCATGATTTCACTCACGGTAATACCAAACAAGTTAAAACATTCAGACGACATACTTCAACCAAGTGACAAGGCAAAATTCCAAATTCTCTCGCGGTCACATTACAAAACTTCAGCGGGATAGTTCGTTTCCTACTCACACCACCCCACCAGCGGGAAGTCAAATAATGACGACATCTAGGGTTTTTGCCACAATTCATACTTGATTCGTCCATAAGCAAAACCCAACACCCAACCATCACACGGTACTACGAAAATGATGAACATCTCATGTCAAGCATACCACCTTATCCTCTCACTTAAACTCCTTGGTGAGAGATAAAACAACAACGTTCTTAGTCCAACAAAAGGTAGATTCCGTATAATCTGATTATTCACAAATACATAAATTCTCTCTATACTTGTAACTAAACCGGGGAAATGCATCCTCTTGAAGGACCTCTCCACCACTTCGTACACACTAACCAGGATTTCTTACCCTTTTCTATCCATTGAACCTCCCACTTACCCCCAGTTACTTAATGGAAGATTTGCAACCGACAATTCTCATCAATTATTTACAAAACTCTTCCGGTATAACCCATTCCATGATTTACACTCAGTCCATACTAAGTCCTGATTTGCTTTTTGTTGGTTACCGCAATCTTACCTCTTAGAATACAATACTCTCTGTTTCACAGAGCACGTCCCATCACGCTTGTCTCAAGAATAAGAATCCATCACTGACACTTGTGACCACGATGTTACTACTACGCTTGTTCTTAATACCAAAGTGTAACTTTTCTCATTCCACGTCATGATATTAGAGTTTCTCTTAGATGACCCACCCGTAATTACACTTCCTTAACCTTAGGTTCATCAATGCCTTAGAATTCCATTGCGCACCCGTCCAATTTACATTCCATTGTCACTTTCTCTTAACATACCTTTAATATCGTTTCCCTTAAATTCCAAGATACTTACTCTACTCCTTAACACACGCTTCTTTCGTTACTAAATGAAGTTCAATCTTTCTCCAACATAATACCTCATACTATTCCTTGGGTAATTTAACAATTCCAAATTGGTCTCTTATTGAAAACAGAAATCCTGATGTATCATCTCAAACTTAATCTCACTTCATAACTGAAGATACACCATTCATCTCCTACTCTGCGTCCGGCACATACTTATTTCACTTGAAGCATGTAAACACATCCTTGTGTTCCTCCACACACTTCTCTACTACTTTAGATTCCCATGAAAGCCGAACCTCCTTAACTCTCAACTTTCGGACTCCATCCATTCCAAAGGATTACTTGAACAACACATCACTCTTTAATTTCCATGCTACCCAAAACACAACTTCTACTAAGACTTCAACTGAGCTGACCAAAACCCCACATTACTACCTCTTAGCTTGAGCCTACCCTCACAGCACAAGTTCCGACAACACTTCGGAGTCCTCGTGGTCGCTCAACCATTATTCTACCTATCACATACATAGTATTAGGTTGATCAGGCCCAACACTACATAGTATGATATTAAGTTTCATGCTGGCAAGACACACTTAAGAGGAGGGAATAGATTTACTTATGATGTTTCAAGGCTAGGTCGAGGACACGACCTGCTTTGATACCAACTGTAATGCCCTGTATAATATACATCTAGAATAATACAATACACGCATTTTGTTTGGTACTGACACATCAAAAGTGCCTAATGGCATAATTTACATACTTGTCCATTACTAAAACATAAATACAACAAATGGCGCAAGTCATGGAAACTAGCCAGAAATGAAAATTTAAGAACATTATACAATATTCCTCATTGTACAAGCACAATAAAATACACAGCGGAATAAGCTTAACTAAGCTTCTCTTAAAACATCTCTGCATCGATCCACTTGTAACCAAACCTGTGCCTGAAATAAAGCAACTATAGTGGGGTGAGATACATCAAATCTCAGTGAGTCCCTATCTTATAAGTTCTCTCGACTTTACAAGGTTCTATCAATCCTAACTCAAGTCAAAGGGGAAGGGAAAAGACCTTGAGTTTACAATCTCACGATCTCACAATCTCACACTATATGGAAACACGTCATGAGTCTGTTAACTCATAAATATGTCCTGAGCCTGTTAACTCAAGAATCTCACTAATCGATAACCGTACCAAGGCATCCCCTTTTCCCGTCCGCTTCTACATCTAGAAGTCGACCCGAGTCATGGATCCTTGTAGTTACTTGGCATACGAAATGGATTCGGGAACACCGGCCTGTTAACCGTGAACCGTCACTTCTCATGGCCTGTTAACCATCACAAGCCTCTCATGCACGAGCGTTGTCATTAAGTTATCTACTCTAGGCCAGAACTCGTCAATGAATGCACGAGCGTTGCCATCCAGAGTTCCTATCACAATTCTATTCACAACCTAGAATTACCATTGTGTTTTGGGGTAAAGTTTCCTCACTCTTCCTAATTCATATCTTTTAGCATGCATATTTTCTTAATCATGTTTCACAACAATATATAGACATGGAATAACACAAATATTTCAAGTAAACACATATAATCACACATCACATAAAACATCACTTTTCACAATTTCATAGTTGACACAATTCGTAGGTTTCCTCCGATTCATTAATCGGGTACCGAAAACAATACTTTCCACTTTCATCCCGTAGGATACTTTCACAGCTTTGCAACGGCTATCACTATGCCACAAACGGACTTACGATCCAAAAGATGTCAAATCCAACATTTCACAAAACATTACGTTCTTTTATTTTCCACTAAATCATTTATCCCACATCATACCCAATATTTCCACTTTCTATCGGATAAAGGGTCGTCATAGCTTTCTAATGATACCAAGAACGTCCCGATCCGAGTTACAGATCAAAAGTTATGAAGGAAACAAAACTGCACAAACTGTCATGTTCGCTAGGCGGACCTCACAGTGGGCGTTCGCTTCCGCCTTCGCTAGGCGAAGCTCCAGGCGAATCAACAAATAGGCAAGAACAGACACAAAGTTCGCTAGGCGAACCCCTTGGCGACCCTTCGCCTTGCCGTTCGCTACGCGAACCTCTGGGCGAACCAAGGCAGAACCAAACTGAACTGAAAATATACAAAGTTCGCTAGGCGGACGTCGTTGGCGAACATTCGCTAACCTTCGCTGTCAGGTTCGCTAGGCGAACCCTCGAAAGTTCATTCGCTGTGACTCGCCCCAGGTTCGCTAGGCGAACCCTGGAAAACTCAAAATTCTCAGCAACGTAAAAGCTGATTCCTTGGGGTCCAAAATCCATTCCAAACACCACCCAATACACAAAAAAGCATTAATAGATGATTCTACCCACATATTGATCATACAACACAGTTTATAACTCATTTTATCCGTTAGATTCCATTGATTGATCCGTTAAATCATTTTCTCTCAAAACTAACCTAAGTTCAAATCATTGATTTCTAGAACTTAGAGTTTCTATCTAGAACCCACCTGATAGTCGAAGAGGAGTTTGAAGAAGATGATCCAAGCTTGTCTCTCTTTTCCTCTTCTCCTCCTTTTCTTCTTCTTCTTTCTATTTCCTTTTCTTTCTCTTTCTCTTACCATATATATATATATATATATATATATATATATATATAAACCAATATTATATAATATAATCCAATAGAGCAAAATATCTCCAATTGATATTTTGTCGTCCCAACCAATTGATCAATTATTAGAGTTACCATTAAATCCTCTCTTAAACTAATAATTATTGATCTCTTCAGAGTTCCTTAGTTGCTCTATCGATCCCAATTGACAATACTTAGAGCACTTAGAGGATTCCATTAATCCAATTAACCAATGATAGAGCACATAGATGCTCATCTGATCTCATCTGATTTCCTCTACTCAACAACAACCACAACTTGCATCACTGTCTTAGTTCCACACTTAAATTTACTTCCGTTAAAGTTCCTGATATAGGCCGATTCCAACTTGATTTTACAATTTCCAAAAAATCCTTATGCTCCCGAATTATCAAACCTCGGCTCCTTAGATATAATCTTAGTCCAAGGTTAGATTAAATGTTAACTTTGCTTTTCCGTAATTTATCTGTTGGTCCATACCCAAACACTTGGTCGCATCTTACTACAGGAAGAATGTACCATTCTACATTCCTCTACTGAGTCACAAACAAACCCGTGACATCTCATCTCAACCTAGGACAACAACATTCAATACATCCTCGCGATGTAATCCAGTGATTCTTTAACTTCATGCAACCATTGACGATTTATCTTTCAACGTTCAAAACCACTTCCCAAATAGTCAAACGACTTCCTTTACCAGTTCCGCATATTCTGATGCTATACACTGTACTAGTTCCATCCGGTATTTCCTTTCTTTCGTGTCACACCAAAAAGGTAACACACTTAAAACAAGATCTCTTCATTCCCATACTTATAATTAACAATCATTCTAATCCTTATTAGACTGACTGGACTCTTTCATCTGTCACCTTCCACTACGCAATCCTATTTTAATAGTGGAACACCACTGAAACTTAAACACTACCTGGTAGCTAACAACTCTGCGGAGAAACACTTATCCACTGGGGTCTTTACTACTTAATGGTACAAAACTTGTTGACGTCTTATAGTAGAACAATTTCCTCGCCGACACACAATATCTTAACATCTGACCAACACTCTCCAGACGATAAGGACACAGGAGTTACACTGCTACAACCATAACATATAACTCCAAATTCATTCAAAACTCGAATACTTCATCCAATAGCAGTGTAATAACCTTCCTTTTCTAGTTACCACATTCCCTATCAATCCTTCTTATGGGTTTCCAACTTACTCAAGATTCCTTGTTGGCACGAGATCTCAACCAATAACAACGTGACACTATCATGGAACTTCAAACATAAACGAATCACCACTTATCAAAACTTAAATCATCCTAAGCACAATTGTGAGTTTCCATACTACTCACCAATTCACGTATAACACTCATACACACACACTTTCGAAGTCCATACCACACTTCTCAGTTGAGTCAACTCTCCTCAGTTACATACTTAACTTCGGAACATCAAATTCTTACTCGTACTTGGAAAGATAACTTTCAAATTTCCTTCTCTGGTTAAAACACAACAGCATACAACATGGTACCACCCTCATGGTCTAAAACTGATACCATGAACTCCTGGAAAACAACGATTACCAACTCGGACCAACCGCTCACACCTTACTAATACCAAAATTTCACACCGAATCATTCTTTACAAGATCAATACTTCGTGGGTATTCTTTAACTTTGTCCTTAAGACTCACAACGGCAAAACACCTAAAATCTTCTCATATTCAACATAGTTTACAAGATTACTTCCTCGAAGACAATTCCCTTGTCCTCTAAACAGATGATCAACTAGGAAACACCTTTCCAAAAGTTACGATTCCAAAATGCAATCCATCCTTCATTTACTTACCATCCCGTTTTCCACTCACACAATACTCTCCCCTCGGAGCAGCATAAGGTAACAAAACGCAGATGGTGGTTCCTAAGGAAAATGCACAATTTACACCCATGTTAAACAATTACCCATTAGAGCCCATTGTGTTAAACGGTTAACACTACTGCAGAAGTTGAAAATAAACAATTTCGTTTAATTCACAACCATCCCTACCCAAAACCATTAATCAGTCTTGCTCCATCTTGGAATATCATTCTCAACTCGTGGCTCTTTAACTTATACAACAATTCACCAACCATGATTTCACTCACGGTAATACCAAACAAGTTAAAACATTCAGACGACATACTTCAACCAAGTGACAAGGCAAAATTCCAAATTCTCTCGCGGTCACATTACAAAACTTCAGCGGGATAGTTCGTTTCCTACTCACACCACCCCACCAGCGGGAAGTCAAATAATGACGACATCTAGGGTTTTTGCCACAATTCATACTTGATTCGTCCATAAGCAAAACCCAACACCCAACCATCACACGGTACTACGAAAATGATGAACATCTCATGTCAAGCATACCACCTTATCCTCTCACTTAAACTCCTTGGTGAGAGATAAAACAACAACGTTCTTAGTCCAACAAAAGGTAGATTCCGTATAATCTGATTATTCACAAATACATAAATTCTCTCTATACTTGTAACTAAACCGGGGAAATGCATCCTCTTGAAGGACCTCTCCACCACTTCGTACACACTAACCAGGATTTCTTACCCTTTTCTATCCATTGAACCTCCCACTTACCCCCAGTTACTTAATGGAAGATTTGCAACCGACAATTCTCATCAATTATTTACAAAACTCTTCCGGTATAACCCATTCCATGATTTACACTCAGTCCATACTAAGTCCTGATTTGCTTCTTGTTGGTTACCGCAATCTTACCTCTTAGAATACAATACTCTCTGTTTCACAGAGCACGTCCCATCACGCTTGTCTCAAGAATAAGAATCCATCACTGACACTTGTGACCACGGTGTTACTACTACGCTTGTTCTTAATACCAAAGTGTAACTTTTCTCATTCCACGTCATGATATTAGAGTTTCTCTTAGATGACCCACCCGTAATTACACTTCCTTAACCTTAGGTTCATCAATGCCTTAGAATTCCATTGCGCACCCGTCCAATTTACATTCCATTGTCACTTTCTCTTAACATACCTTTAATATCGTTTCCCTTAAATTCCAAGATACTTACTCTACTCCTTAACACACGCTTCTTTCGTTACTAAATGAAGTTCAATCTTTCTCCAACATAATACCTCATACTATTCCTTGGGTAATTTAACAATTCCAAATTGGTCTCTTATTGAAAACAGAAATCCTGATGTATCATCTCAAACTTAATCTCACTTCATAACTGAAGATACACCATTCATCTCCTACTCTGCGTCCGGCACATACTTATTTCACTTGAAGCATGTAAACACATCCTTGTGTTCCTCCACACACTTCTCTACTACTTTAGATTCCCATGAAAGCCGAACCTCCTTAACTCTCAACTTTCGGACTCCATCCATTCCAAAGGATTACTTGAACAACACATCACTCTTTAATTTCCATGCTACCCAAAACACAACTTCTACTAAGACTTCAACTGAGCTGACCAAAACCCCACATTACTACGTCTTAGCTTGAGCCTACCCTCACAGCACAAGTTCCGACAACACTTCGGAGTCCTCGTGGTCGCTCAACCATTATTCTACCTATCACATACATAGTATTAGGTTGATCAGGCCCAACACTACATAGTATGATATTAAGTTTCATGCTGGCAAGACACACTTAAGAGGAGGGAATAGATTTACTTATGATGTTTCAAGGCTAGGTCGAGGACACGACCTGCTTTGATACCAACTGTAATGCCCTGTATAATATACATCTAGAATAATACAATACACGCATTTTGTTTGGTACTGACACATCAAAAGTGCCTAATGGCATAATTTACATACTTGTCCATTACTAAAACATAAATACAACAAATGGCGCAAGTCATGGAAACTAGCCAGAAATGAAAATTTAAGAACATTATACAATATTCCTCATTGTACAAGCACAATAAAATACACAGCGGAATAAGCTTAACTAAGCTTCTCTTAAAACATCTCTGCATCGATCCACTTGTAACCAAACCTGTGCCTGAAATAAAGCAACTATAGTGGGGTGAGATACATCAAATCTCAGTGAGTCCCTATCTTATAAGTTCTCTCGACTTTACAAGGTTCTATCAATCCTAACTCAAGTCAAAGGGGAAGGGAAAAGACCTTGAGTTTACAATCTCACGATCTCACAATCTCACACTATATGGAAACACGTCATGAGTCTGTTAACTCATAAATATGTCCTGAGCCTGTTAACTCAAGAATCTCACTAATCGATAACCGTACCAAGGCATCCCCTTTTCCCGTCCGCTTCTACATCTAGAAGTCGACCCGAGTCATGGATCCTTGTAGTTACTTGGCATACGAAATGGATTCGGGAACACCGGCCTGTTAACCGTGAACCGTCACTTCTCATGGCCTGTTAACCATCACAAGCCTCTCATGCACGAGCGTTGTCATTAAGTTATCTACTCTAGGCCAGAACTCGTCAATGAATGCACGAGCGTTGCCATCCAGAGTTCCTATCACAATTCTATTCACAACCTAGAATTACCATTGTGTTTTGGGGTAAAGTTTCCTCACTCTTCCTAATTCATATCTTTTAGCATGCATATTTTCTTAATCATGTTTCACAACAATATATAGACATGGAATAACACAAATATTTCAAGTAAACACATATAATCACACATCACATAAAACATCACTTTTCACAATTTCATAGTTGACACAATTCGTAGGTTTCCTCCGATTCATTAATCGGGTACCGAAAACAATACTTTCCACTTTCATCCCGTAGGATACTTTCACAGCTTTGCAACGGCTATCACTATGCCACAAACGGACTTACGATCCAAAAGATGTCAAATCCAACATTTCACAAAACATTACGTTCTTTTATTTTCCACTAAATCATTTAAACCACATCATACCCAATATTTCCACTTTCTATCGGATAAAGGGTCGTCATAGCTTTCTAATGATACCAAGAACGTCCCGATCCGAGTTACAGATCAAAAGTTATGAAGGAAACAAAACTGCACAAACTGTCATGTTCGCTAGGCGGACCTCACAGTGGGCGTTCGCTTCCGCCTTCGCTAGGCGAAGCTCCAGGCGAATCAACAAATAGGCAAGAACAGACACAAAGTTCGCTAGGCGAACCCCTTGGCGACCCTTCGCCTTGCCGTTCGCTACGCGAACCTCTGGGCGAACCAAGGCAGAACCAAACTGAACTGAAAATATACAAAGTTCGCTAGGCGGACGTCGTTGGCGAACATTCGCTAACCTTCGCTGTCAGGTTCGCTAGGCGAACCCTCGAAAGTTCATTCGCTGTGACTTGCCCCAGGTTCGCTAGGCGAACCCTGGAAAACTCAGAATTCTCAGCAACGTAAAAGCTGGTCCCTTGGGGTCCAAAATCCATTCCAAACACCACCCAATACACAAAAAAGCATTAATAGATGATTCTACCCACATATTGATCATACAACACAGTTTATAACTCATTTTATCCGTTAGATTCCATTGATTGATCCGTTAAATCATTTTCTCTCAAAACTAACCTAAGTTCAAATCATTGATTTCTAGAACTTAGAGTTTCTATCTAGAACCCACCTGATAGTCGAAGAGGAGTTTGAAGAAGATGATCCAAGCTTGTCTCTCTTTTCCTCTTCTCCTCCTTTTCTTCTTCTTCTTTCTATTTCCTTTTCTTTCTCTTTCTCTTACCATATATATATATATATATATATATATATATAAACCAATATTATATAATATAATCCAATAGAGCAAAATATCTCCAATTGATATTTTGTCGTCCCAACCAATTGATCAATTATTAGAGTTACCATTAAATCCTCTCTTAAACTAATAATTATTGATCTCTTCAGAGTTCCTTAGTTGCTCTATCGATCCCAATTGACAATACTTAGAGCACTTAGAGGATTCCATTAATCCAATTAACCAATGATAGAGCACATAGATGCTCATCTGATCTCATCTGATTTCCTCTACTCAACAACAACCACAACTTGCATCACTGTCTTAGTTCCACACTTAAATTTACTTCCGTTAAAGTTCCTGATATAGGCCGATTCCAACTTGATTTTACAATTTCCAAAAAATCCTTATGTTCCCGAATTATCAAACCTCGGCTCCTTAGATATAATCTTAGTCCAAGGTTAGATTAAATGTTAACTTTGCTTTTCCGTAATTTATCTGTTGGTCCATACCCAAACACTTGGTCGCATCTTACTACGGGAAGAATGTACCATTCTACATTCCTCTACTGAGTCACAAACAAACCCGTGACATCTCATCTCAACCTAGGACAACAACATTCAATACATCCTCGCGATGTAATCCAGTGATTCTTTAACTTCATGCAACCATTGACGATTTATCTTTCAACGTTCAAAACCACTTCCCAAATAGTCAAACGACTTCCTTTACCAGTTCCGCATATTCTGATGCTATACACTGTACTAGTTCCATCCGGTATTTCCTTTCTTTCGTGTCACACCAAAAAGGTAACACACTTAAAACAAGATCTCTTCATTCCCATACTTATAATTAACAATCATTCTAATCCTTATTAGACTGACTGGACTCTTTCATCTGTCACCTTCCACTACGCAATCCTATTTTAACAGTGGAACACCACTGAAACTTAAACACTACCTGGTAGCTAACAACTCTGCGGAGAAACACTTATCCACTGGGGTCTTTACTACTTAATGGTACAAAACTTGTTGACGTCTTATAGTAGAACAATTTCCTCGCCGACACACAATATCTTAACATCTGACCAACACTCTCCAGACGATAAGGACACAGGAGTTACACTGCTACAACCATAACATATAACTCCAAATTCATTCAAAACTCGAATACTTCATCCAATAGCAGTGTAATAACCTTCCTTTTCTAGTTACCACATTCCCTATCAATCCTTCTTATGGGTTTCCAACTTACTCAAGATTCCTTGTTGGCACGAGATCTCAACCAATAACAACGTGACACTATCATGGAACTTCAAACATAAACGAATCACCACTTATCAAAACTTAAATCATCCTAAGCACAATTGTGAGTTTCCATACTACTCACCAATTCACGTATAACACTCATACACACACACTTTCGAAGTCTATACCACACTTCTCAGTTGAGTCAACTCTCCTCAGTTACATACTTAACTTCGGAACATCAAATTCTTACTCGTACTTGGAAAGATAACTTTCAAATTTCCTTCTCTGGTTAAAACACAACAGCATACAACATGGTACCACCCTCATGGTCTAAAACTGATACCATGAACTCCTGGAAAACAACGATTACCAACTCGGACCAACCGTTCACACCTTACTAATACCAAAATTTCACACCGAATCATTCTTTACAAGATCAATACTTCGTGGGTATTCTTTAACTTTGTCCTTAAGACTCACAACGGCAAAACACCTAAAATCCTCTCATATTCAACATAGTTTACAAGATTACTTCCTCGAAGACAATTCCCTTGTCCTCTAAACAGATGATCAACTAGGAAACACCTTTCCAAAAGTTACGATTCCAAAATGCAATCCATCCTTCATTTACTTACCATCCCGTTTTCCACTCACACAATACTCTCCCCTCGGAGCAGCATAAGGTAACAAAACGCAGATGGTGGTTCCTAAGGAAAATGGACAATTTACACCCATGTTAAACAATTACCCATTAGAGCCCATTGTGTTAAACGGTTAACACTACTGCAGAAGTTGAAAATAAACAATTTCGTTTAATTCACAACCATCCCTACCCAAAACCATTAATCAGTCTTGCTCCATCTTGGAATATCATTCTCAACTCGTGGCTCTTTAACTTATACAACAATTCACCAACCATGATTCCACTCACGGTAATACCAAACAAGTTAAAACATTCAGACGTCATACTTCAACCAAGTGACAAGGCAAAATTCCAAATTCTCTTGCGGTCACATTACAAAACTTCAGCGGGATAGTTCGTTTCCTACTCACACCACCCCACCAGCGGGAAGTCAAATAATGACGACATCTAGGGTTTTTGCCACAATTCATACTTGATTCGTCCATAAGCAAAACCCAACACCCAACCATCACACGGTACTACGAAAATGATGAACATCTCATGTCAAGCATACCACCTTATCCTCTCACTTAAACTCCTTGGTGAGAGATAAAACAACAACGTTCTTAGTCCAACAAAAGGTAGATTCCGTATAATCTGATTATTCACAAATACAGAAATTCTCTCTATACTTGTAACTAAACCGGGGAAATGCATCCTCTTGAAGGACCTCTCCACCACTTCGTACACACTAACCATGATTTCTTACCCTTTACTATCCATTGAACCTCCCACTTACCCCCAGTTACTTAATGGAAGATTTGCAACCGACAATTCTCATCAATTATTTACAAAACTCTTCCGGTATAACCCATTCCATGATTTACACTCAGTCCATACTAAGTCCTGATTTGCTTCTTGTTGGTTACCGCAATCTTACCTCTTAGAATACAATACTCTCTGTTTCACAGAGCACGTCCCATCACGCTTGTCTCAAGAATAAGAATCCATCACTGACACTTGTGACCACGGTGCTACTACTACGCTTGTTCTTAATACCAAAGTGTAACTTTTCTCATTCCACGTCATGATATTAGAGTTTCTCTTAGATGACCCACCCGTAATTACACTTCCTTAACCATAGGTTCATCAATGCCTTAGAATTCCATTGCGCACCCGTCCAATTTACATTCCATTGTCACTTTCTCTTAACATACCTTTAATATCGTTTCCCTTAAATTCCAAGATACTTACTCTACTCCTTAACACACGCTTCTTTCGTTACTAAATGAAGTTCAATCTTTCTCCAACATAATACCTCATACTATTCCTTGGGTAATTTAACAATTCCAAATTGGTCTCTTATTGAAAACAGAAATCCTGATGTATCATCTCAAACTTAATCTCACTTCATAACTGAAGATACACCATTCATCTCCTACTCTGCGTCCGGCACATACTTATTTCACTTGAAGCATGTAAACACATCCTTGTGTTCCTCCACACACTTCTCTACTACTTTAGATTCCCATGAAAGCCGAACCTCCTTAACTCTCAACTTTTGGACTCCATCCATTCCAAAGGTTTACTTGAACAACACACCACTCTTTAATTTCCATGCTACCCAAAACACAACTTCTACTAAGACTTCAACTGAGCTGACCAAAACCCCACATTACTACCTCTTAGCTTGAGCCTACCCTCACAGCACAAGTTCCGACAACACTTCGGAGTCCTCGTGGTCGCTCAACCATTATTCTACCTATCACATACATAGTATTAGGTTGATCAGGCCCAACACTACATAGTATGATATTAAGTTTCATGCTGGCAAGACACACTTAAGAGGCGGGAATAGATTTACTTATGATGTTTCAAGGCTAGGTCGAGGACACGACCTGCTTTGATACCAACTGTAATGCCCTGTATAATATACATCTAGAATAATACAATACACGCATTTTGTTTGGTACTGACACATCAAAAGTGCCTAATGGCATAATTTACATACTTGTCCATTACTAAAACATAAATACAACAAATGGCGCAAGTCATGGAAACTAGCCAGAAATGAAAATTTAAGAACATTATACAATATTCCTCATTGTACAAGCACAATAAAATACACAGCGGAATAAGCTTAACTAAGCTTCTCTTGAAACATCTCTGCATCGATCCACTTGTAACCAAACCTGTGCCTGAAATAAAGCAACTATAGTGGGGTGAGATACATCAAATCTCAGTGAGTCCCTATCTTATAAGTTCTCTCGACTTTACAAGGTTCTATCAATCCTAACTCAAGTCAAAGGGGAAGGGAAAAGACCTTCAGTTTACAATCTCACGATCTCACAATCTCACACTATATGGAAACACGTCATGAGTCTGTTAACTCATAAATATGTCCTGAGCCTGTTAACTCAAGAATCTCACTAATCGATAACCGTACCAAGGCATCCCCTTTTCCCGTCCGCTTCTACATCTAGAAGTCGACCCGAGTCATGGATCCTTGTAGTTACTTGGCATACGAAATGGATTCGGGAACACCGGCCTGTTAACCGTGAACCGTCACTTCTCATGGCCTGTTAACCATCACAAGCCTCTCATGCACGAGCGTTGTCATTAAGTTATCTACTCTAGGCCAGAACTCGTCAATGAATGCACGAGCGTTGCCATCCAGAGTTCCTATCACAATTCTATTCACAACCTAGAATTACCATTGTGTTTTGGGGTAAAGTTTCCTCACTCTTCCTAATTCATATCTTTTAGCATGCATATTTTCTTAATCATGTTTCACAACAATATATAGACATGGAATAACACAAATATTTCAAGTAAACACATATAATCACACATCACATAAAACATCACTTTTCACAATTTCATAGTTGACACAATTCTTAGGTTTCCTCCGATTCATTAATCGGGTACCGAAAACAATACTTTCCACTTTCATCCCGTAGGATACTTTCACAGCTTTGCAACGGCTATCACTATGCCACAAACGGACTTACGATCCAAAAGATGTCAAATCCAACATTTCACAAAACATTACGTTCTTTTATTTTCCACTAAATCATTTATCCCACATCATACCCAATATTTCCACTTTCTATCGGATAAAGGGTCGTCATAGCTTTCTAATGATACCAAGAACGTCCCGATCCGAGTTACAGATCAAAAGTTATTAAGGAAACAAAACTGCACAAACTGTCATGTTCGCTAGGCGGACCTCACAGTGGGCGTTCGCTTCCGCCTTCGCTAGGCGAAGCTCCAGGCGAATCAACAAATAGGCAAGAACAGACACAAAGTTCGCTAGGCGAACCCCTTGGCGACCCTTCGCCTTGCCGTTCGCTACGCGAACCTCTGGGCGAACCAAGGCAGAACCAAACTGAACTGAAAATATACAAAGTTCGCTAGGCGGATGTCGTTGGCGAACATTCGCTAACCTTCGCTGTCAGGTTCGCTAGGCGAACCCTCGAAAGTTCATTCGCTGTGACTCGCCCCAGGTTCGCTAGGCGAACCCTGGAAAACTCAGAATTCTCATCAACGTAAAAGCGGATCCCTTGGGGTCCAAAATCCATTCCAAACACCACCCAATACACAACCAAGCATTAATAGATGATTCTACCCACATATTGATCATACAACACAGTTTATAACTCATTTTATCCGTTAGATTCCATTGATTGATCCGTTAAATCATTTTCTCTCAAAACTAACCTAAGTTCAAATCACTGATTTCTAGAACTTAGAGTTTCTATCTAGAACCCACCTGATAGTCGAAGACGAGTTTGAAGAAGATGATCCAAGCTTGTCTCTCTTTTCCTCTTCTCCTCCTTTTCTTCTTCTTCTTCTTTCTATTTCCTTTTCTTTCTCTTTCTCTTACCAAATATATATATATATATATATATATATATATATATATATATATATATATATATATATATAAACCAGTAAATCCTCTCTTAAACTAATAATTATTGATCTCTTCAGAGTTCCTTAGTTGCTCTATCAATCCCAATTGACAATACTTAGAGCACTTAGAGGATTCCATTAATCCAATTAACCAAAGATAGAGCACATAGATGCTCATCTGATCTCATCTGATATCCAATTGAGCATTTAAATAATACGGGGTATTACAGTAGCTTTGGAGTCCGCTTTCTCTACCGGATGTAGAGTGCTTACTTGTTATAGAAGCTCTCTTATGCCCAAAACAGTTGAGGCTTTAATTTGTACACAAATTTGGTGTAAATTCCTCGGTGTCAGTAGATATTGAAGAGCTTGTGGATGAGTTAGAAAATCTAGAATTAGGTAATTTACTTATAACTTATATTATTTTTTTGTTGAGAATTTTTATTCTTTCATATTGGTTAATATTTATCTTTGTTATTGTAGAACTTGCTCCAATCCCACAATTGAATGAAGGTGTATCTCATATAGATTCTAATTAGCTGCTGATATTTGCATTGTAATTAGTTGTTGTCTACTGATATCAAGCTGGAGCTGATTCTGAAAATTTGTGATTTTGAATTTTTTATTAGCTGCTGCCTGCTGATAATTGCATTGTGAAATTTTGATTAGTTGTTGTTGCAGGCTAATTAGAAAAGTTGTTATTTCAAATGAGTAGGAAAAATATTGGTTATTCTTTTATTGATTCTAACGGAGCTTCGGGTGGGCTCGCTATTTTATGGAAGGAAGGAGAGATAGAAGTTGTGTGTAGTTTTAGAGGGGAGGGGTTTTTGGGCATAAAAGTGGTTTGGAGGAGTTTGGTTTATTATATCACGAATGTTTATTCTCCTTGCGATTCATCCGGGAAGAGGGTATTATGGAAGTCTCTTCTTGACTTCAAGGCTAAATATACGGACGGGGATTGGATTTTGAGTGGGGATTTCAACGCGGTGAAGAACAAGGATGAGAGGAGAGGCAAGTTTAATGGGTTTAGAAATTTGGAGATGAAGGAGTTTGGGTTGTTTATAGAGAAGAGTATGTTGGTAGATGTCCCTTCTAAAGGTAAGAGAATTAGTTGGTTTAGCGGAGATGGAAAGTGTATGAGTAGGATTGACCGTTTCCTTGTGTCGGATTCCATTGTGGATAGATAAGGGATAGTGGGTCAATTGATTGGGGAGAGGGATATTTCGGATCATTGTCCGGTTTGGTTGGTAATGGAGAATAAGGATTGAGGTCCGAAACCGTTTAAATTCAATAATGAATGGTTTAAAAACAAAGATTTTACTCCTTTTGTGGAAAAGGAGTGGAAGAAGTTGGAGGTTTTCGGGAGGAGCGGTTTTGTGTTGAAGGAGAAATTGAGATTGATCAAAGGTAGTTTAAAGTGGTGGAATACCTAATGTTTTTGGGAGATACGAGTTGGAAGTGGAGGAGGGGGCTAGGGAGATGAATGAGGCGGACGATTTTTTATCCCACGTGGACGAGCATGAAGTAGAGGGGGTTATAGGGAAGAGGAAAGAAGCGTCTAGTAGGTTTTGATTAAATCTAAAGATCAAGGAGAACATGTTAATTCAAAAGGCGCGACTGAATTGGATAAATGAAGGTGATAACAATAGTAGATTTTTTCACAATGTCATGAAGGAGAGGAGGAGAAGGAACCATATTGGGGTGATTAATACCGATAATGGCATTGCGGATTCGGTGGGATTGGTGAAGAAGGAGGTGTTTGATCATTTCTCTAATAAATTTAAGGAATATGTTGTCGTGAGACCTTGGCTTGAAGGCATTCATTTTCGTTCTCTCTCATTTTTGGAGAAGGGGTCTCTAGAAGCTCCTTTCTCCGAGGGGGAAATTAAGGAGGCGGTGTGGAGTTGTGAAGGTTCGAAGAGTCCGGGACCGGATGGGTTTACGATCTTGTTCATCCGGAAGTGTTGGTATTTCTTGAAAGATGACTTTGTCAATTTTTTCAATGGTTTTCAATCGGGGACGTTTGTGTCTAAATCTATTACTTCGTCTATTTTGACGTTGATTCCGAAGGTCTCCAATCCTTTAGCACTTGATGATTTTAGACCTATTTGTTTGGTGGGGTGTATGTATAAGGTGTTATCGAAACTCTTGGCGAGTAGATTGAAGTTGGTGTTGAGTTCTTTGATTTCTACGTCACAAAGCGCTTTTGTGCCCGGTAGGCAACTTCTTGATGGGGTTGTTATTGCTAATGAATTGGCTGATTTCTATTCTAAGGAAGGGAGGAGTAGTATACTTTTTAAGGTCAATTTTGAAAAAGCTTATGACAAGGTAAGTTGGAATTTTGCTAGATTCATGATGAGAAGGATGGGTTTTGGTGGGAGATGGATGAGATGGATGGAATTATTGATCTTAAATAGTAACATGTCGGTGCTTGTGAATGGGAGCCCTACGAAGGACTTTAGGGTGGAGAGGGGTTTGAGACAAGGAGACCCTCTCTCACCTTTTATTTTCGTGATTGTGGCGGAGGGCCTATCGGGGTTGATTAAAAAGGCGGTAGATATATGGGTGTATAGAGGAGCGGTTGTTAATAGAAGGTGCGAGGTGGAGATTCTCCAATTTGCGGATGACACTTTATTGATTGGGGAACCATCTTGGAATCAAATTTGGGCTTTCAAGGCGGTTCTTAGAAGCTTTGAAGTTGTTTCGGGATTGGGTATAAATTACCATAAGAGCAAGCTGATTGGCATCAATATGAATCCTTGTTTTTTAGAGGCCGCGACCTCTTTCCTTTCTTGTAAAGTGGAGGAATCTAAATTTACTTTTCTTGGAATTCCTATCGGTTTCAATCCGAGGAGGATATCAACTTGGATGCCGTTGGTGGACAAGATCAAGAGGCGGTTAGACAATTGGAAGAATTGGTTTCTTAGTTTTGGCGAAAGAATTACACTTCTAAAGACGGTTTTGTGTTCTCTCTCTATCTTTTGGCTTTCTTTCTATAGGATGCCGGTTAAGATAGCCAAAGAAATATCAAGTTTGCAAAGTAATTTTTTATGGGGAGGAACGGATGGAAGGCGGAGAATCCATTGGGTGGGATGGAAGGATGTTTGTAAGCCTCTCGATAAAGGTGGATTGGGGATACGTAGGATTGAGGATTTCAATTTGGCTCTTCTTCTCAAATGGAAATGGCGTATTCTTAATGGTTCGGATTCTCTTTGGTATAGGTTATTAAGAGCTCGATATGGTGACATCAACCTTGAATTAGTTTGCAAGCTTCAATCTTATGTAAAGAAGGGTTCTAGTTCGATTTAGTGGAATGACTTGGTCTTGATTGACAAGAAGTTAGAGGAAGATTGTTTTGTGAAGAATTGCATTTGCGAGATCCATAATGGTATGACGACGTCTTTTTGGTATGCATATTGGTTGGAGAAGTGATGTCTAAAAGATAGATTTCCGAGTGTCTTTGAGGTTTCGGAGCTCAAAAATGTGTCGGTGGGGGCTATGGGAGGTTGGTGTGACGGGGGCTGGGTGTGGAGCGATTTGGGTGTAAAACAGGGGACGGATCCAGGGGTGCAGGTTCAGTTGTCGGAATTAAGTTCGTTGGTGCAGGGTCGTGGTCCTTCATCCTTTGCTCGGGATAAGATTTCTTGGAGTGCAGAAGTCGACGGTGGATATTCGGTGCGTTCTTTTGTTGAGTTACTGCAGGATATTAGAGAGAGTAGGGCCGGTTACAGGGGGCAGGATAGGCGTGACGTTGTTGATGTGTCGGTTCCTGTTTCTAGTGCTTTTTCTGCTGGTGATTTTTGCAGGTCTTCCGGCTCTGTTGCGAGAAGTCCCAGCAGACTTACTGCTGTCACGGGTTTCGCAGGTGCTGAAGTTCCCGCATCTGTTCGACCTGTTTTTCTTGGTCAGCGTTGTGATGGCAATCTGGGTAGGGACAGCAGCATGGCTGTCGAGGCGGATGGTCTCCTTAACAGCGGAACTGATACTGCATTGCCTGCTGTTTTGGCCGATCAGTCTTTGCCTGCTACGACCTTCCTCGATGATGGCAGAGCGGCAGCTCTTTCGCCTGCAGGAACGGTTGAGGAGAGAATATGGAAATTTCTTTGGAAAGCGGAGGTTCCCTTGAAAGCTAAAGCGTTCGGGTGGCGGTTATTCAAGAAAATATTACCGTCTAAAGACAATTTAAAGGTGAGAGGTATTTCTTTTACGGATTCTTCTTCTGCAAACTGCTTGCTTTGTTCTTCGGTAGAAGAAAGTTTGGATCACGTTTTTTTGGGGTGTATAGTCGTGAATTTGATTTGGAGGGAGATTAGGGAGTGGATTGGTTTTGTGGATATTTCGGGTTTAGAGACAGGGAGCTTCCAAGATAGCTTTTCGAGTTGGATTATTTTTTGCAAAACTCGGAAAGTCAAAGCGGGAAAAGCGGGTGTAATTTGGTTGGCGATTTGTTGGAATGTTTGGTCTCTCAGAAATATTATTATCTTTAAAGATCAAACGTGGAATGTTCTTGATACGGTTTGGAGTATCAAGATTACATCTTGGAAGTGGACCTTAATAGGTGATATTGCTAAAACCAATTGTAATTTTTACGATTTTTGTAAAAATCCTTTGTTTTACTTATCTAAAACCAATTGGCTTTCAATATCTTTTTTGTCGAGAGCTTCATCTCGTTCCTTTTGTAAACAGGTTTGAGAACCCTTAGTTCTCGTTTTAATGATATAACTTGCTTACAAAAAAAAATTGTTATTTTGATTATAAAATTGAAATTATGTTGAAATTTTGTTGACAAAGACAATTGAAATTTTGTTGACAAAACATATTATTATAGACCATTGTTATATTTATGTTTATATTTATATTCTGAATGTGTTAGTTGATACAACACTTTGTGACGCATAAATTTGTAATGCAACACTGCTGAAATGGCACTAGTAATTAGCTACACAGTGTTGCCGTTTTTTTTAGATTGGATCTTATTTCTGGAGCAGATTGTATATGGTTTTGGAGTAACATATCATTGTGTTCGTTGGCGCTCAGTGTTTCGATTCATAGGCTCTAGCTGGGATTGTTTTTGTGTAGAGACTGTTTTGATCTGCAGTTCATTTCGGTGTTGTGTAGGAGTAGTCTCAGTTGTTCTCATGTTGATTTTCTGTTGTAGCATGGTCTGTCTTTAGTTCATAGAGTTGTAGGTTTTCTTGCTGTAATTTTGCCGATGTGGATGTGCTTTTTGTTGGTTAGAGTTGTTGGTATTTTTGTTCTTCATATTTAATCATTGTTTCTTATGTGTAAATCCTATTATAGACTTTTTATTGTTGAGATTGTTTTGTTCTGCATTTGCTCTTGATCATCCATTACTTTCCATTTGTTTGTGTATATATATGCCTGAAAGAAGACCACGAGGGAAGTACGGAGGATAAGAAAAGAAACCTTATTTCATATTGAAAGGATCAGGTTACTGGAAGAATAGTAAATGTGGATAAATGAAATTCCCAGATAAATAGTAATGCTTTAGAAGTAGTTGACATCAGGAGAAAGCATCTATTGAGGCTGACCATTTATGTATTATGATCTTGTGTATCTAAATGTACATATAATGAAATTGCTATCGTTGCAGGAGAGGAATACTTGAATTTGTTTTCTCTGAGGATTGTAGACTGCTTGTCTTGGCCTCTGTCTGCCTTTGTTTGTCATTGGCAGTCTAACTGTTTTTGCTGGTGTAATTGGCAGTGCATACCGAATGTATATGTTGTTTTGCTAGTATGGATTTTTTAAATTTGTAAGTAGTGTTGGTTTAAACATCGAATGAAACTGAATCAACCGAACCGAAGTAAACTGTATGAATTGGATTGGATTGGATTTTTCTTTTTGATATCCAAAAACCAAACCAAACCATACGCTCTATAGATCTTTGGATCGGATGATTTTTTGTCTCAAAACCGATCCAAACCAAACTGCGAACACCCATATATTTAATAACCTTTTGGTGTAGTGAAGTACGATTGAAGTTTATCAACGTTATTCAATATATACAAATGTGCTTCAAGGACTGCATCTCGGTTCATTATCTCAACATTTAAATCTTAAGTATCTCTACCTCCATATCTTCCATCACGATGAGACTCAAAAATTCCTATAGAATTTCCTTCTGATAAAAAGTTTGTACAAAACTCGATAGCTTCTTATGTTATATATCGTTCAACGATTGAAGCTTTCTGAGGGTAATGATTCTTCGTATACCCTTTAAAGATTTTCGTTTACCTCTCTACCAGATACATCCACCTTAAATAAACGGAACCACAAAATCTAGTCTCCCTTATTATATGAACAATTAAGTGAACTATAATGTCAAAAATGATGGAGGGAATTACATCTCTAATTGACACAAGATAATTGCAGCCCTCCACCTAAAGAAGTGTATACTTCACTTGAAGGTAAACCACTTTAAGAATTTTCACTTGTCAAAAACAGGGTTGAAAAATTATGATGCAACTTCCATGTTGGTAGGAAACTCTTCAACCATCGACATAATCTCACAACACACTTTGAATCAATGCCCAGGTGTTAATTCGCTAGCAATAGCGCGTCCTTTTCCATGACAACAGAAAGGTCATGAGAACACACTTCTCAATTTTTCGAGAAGAACATCACCTCCCACAACGAGGGAGACATTTCTAGAATTTGACTCAGAGCCCTTCTCTGACGTTGCCCCATCCGGACACTTATATTTTACATGCCTAATTTTTCCACATTTCCAACATCGCACACTCGTTTCATTGTTTTTCTTCGCATAAGGTCTTCCTCAAGCAACCAATATTGAGTTTAATGAAGTATTAACCTCAAATCTTCTTTCTTTAGAAATAATTTTACTAGCAATTTCTTCAAAACTCAAAATTTCCTTCCCATATATGACAACATGTTTAATATGCTCGTAGGAAGATGGAAGAGACCATATGAGTCTCAAAGCTTTATCTTCATCATCAATCTAGACTCCAATAGTTTCTAATTCAGAAACAATACCATTTAGAATACTTACATGATCAAATACTTTTGTATGTTCATCCATACACAAAGCTATGAAATTTCTCCTTCAACAACAACTGAATTGATCTACTCTTTCTTTGATATAGCCCTTCAAATTTCTCACAAATCTCTTTGGCTGACGATGTACCAAGAACATTGACAAAAATCCTCTTAGCCAAAGACATGCAGATTGTACTCGAAACTCTCAAATATGGTTCCTCTCGCTTCTCGTTGTCCATGTTAAAAATATTTATTTTTAATACCTTGTGTAATCTTAATTGTATTCAAATATCTTTGACTTGAGTTTTTCAAAAGTTAAAATTGATTATTTAATCAAATTTCTCTAAGTCAACTTGAAAAAATGATGAAAAACATTTACAAATTAGCCATTAATCATCAACCGTCATATAATGATGCGCAGCTGTCTCATAAAGATCCATTGAAACGTGAAATATCATAACCAATTATGAATGAAACAATAAGGAGAAAGAAATTGCCATTTCATACAGTAAGTTAAATATATATTTGTCGGATCAAACAAGGTACGGTGAAAGAGATTTTCAAAGCCATAATCATAAAGTAAATTTATAATTGATTATACAACATTTCAAATTTGTTTTCTTAGGATATGCATACTTAAAATTAATTATACAGTTTTCAAAATAAAATTTCTTGTCAAAAGATTTTTATATAAAATTATATGAATTTAAAGAGATGCACATAAAATATAAAATGGTTTTATACTGTCCTCCAATAAAAATTTATATATAATATTAGTAATTTAAAATTTTTCAAAAATTTATATATCGTATTAGTAATTTAAATTTTTTTAGTTTAACTTTGTAAGATACACAATTGTCATTAATTGACAATAAAAAATTAATTTACACTCTCAATGTATATCCTATTTTCTCTAATTATATCGAAATAATTGTCATTGTTAAAGTATAATTTATTTTATTTTTTAGAGTTTTAATCACCCTTATAAAATGTATCCTAATAAAAATAAAATAAAATGCTCTGTTTGGTAAAAATAGTGGTTGACTGATAAGTTAGCTGATAGCTTATAACTTATGACTGATAGCTGGTAACTAATATCTTATAGCTTATAGCCGATGGCTGATGACTTATAGCTGATAAGCTAATTGAAGTGTTTGGTAAAATTAGCGGTTTAATTAAGTGATAAAATAAAATGATATAAAAGATATTTAATAATTATTATTTTATTTTAAATTATAATAAATTATAAAAGATAGTGGTGGATTTTAGTTAAAATAATAAAAGTAAAAGTGGAAGAAAAAATGATAAACTATAAGCTATAAGTTAAAACGCTATTTAAAATAGTGTCTGAAAAATAAACTATAATCTAATAAAATAAACTATAAACTCGTGATTAAAAGACAGTTACCAAACATGTCTCTTATTATCATATGAGCTTATAAGATGTAAGACATAAGTTATAAGCTCAAAAAGTATATTCTCAAACAGAGCCTAAATCTAAGCCTTGAAGTTATTTATTCGCTTTTTGCATAATTTCTTTTTTCTACCTGTACAAAAAATAATAATCCATAACATAATTTAGTATTTGTATTATAAAAAATCTCTATATTAAAAAAAACTGTAATAAATTTTGAAAATATAAGATGTTCATTTTATGTCAAGTTGTGTGTCTATATAGCAAAGTAAAAACATATTCACCATTCCACTCTCTCTATATAATACAACTAAATTCATCACCTAAACACACACAACACAACACAAACAATCCCATCACCAACAAAATAAAGATGATTCTCACTATCTTTTTCTTCATATTTTCTCTTCTTTCCCTCTCTCACGCATCAGTACTAGATTTCTGTGTCCCTGATTACATTGAACCAAACGGTCCAGCAGGATATTCTTGCAAACCATCCCAAAAAGTAACTGTTGATGACTTCGTCTTCCACGGCCTAGCCACAAGTGGAAACACGGCAAACATTTTCAAATCCGCTGCTACGCCAGCATTTGACGCACAATTTCCCGGCATAAACGGACTTGGAATTTCCATGGCGCGTCACGATTATGCTGTAGGTGGAGTCATTCCACTTCACAGTCACCGCGGTGCTTCAGAATTTTTGTTTGTTGCTCAAGGAACACTTGTGGCTGGTTTTGTTTCCTCTAACAACGTTGTTTACCTTAAAACACTTACACAAGGTGATGTTATGGTTTTTCCTCAAGGATTGTTGCATTTCCAAATTAACAGTGGTCGTTCTAATGCACTTGCTTTTGCTAGATATAGTAGTGCTAATCCTGGTGTACAGATATTGGATTTCGCTTTGTTTAAGAGTGATTTTCCTACTGAGATAATTACTGCAACTACTTTTCTTGATCCTGCTGTGGTGAAGAAGCTTAAGGGTGTTTTTGGAGGTAGTGGTTAAAAGAACTGTTATCATATCATATCCATGAAAGAGTGAGAAATGAAGGACTAGTGTGTGTTCTCTTTTAATTGTTGCTATATTTCGTTGTGTTGTTTCTTTGTTGTGTTAAGTTTTTTTTTTAATAAAGGTAACTTTATAAATATGAGTTTAATTGATATGCACTGACAGTGTAAAATAGTTTTACACTGTCATCCAATAGAAACATATCATTTTGCCATGTCATTTAAATTTTTTAAAAATTACAGTCTGACTTGGCGGGATTCATGGTCGTGATTAGTTGACAGTGTAAAAAAATTTTACACTGTCAGTGCATCCCCTATTTTCTCTATAAATATGTGACAAGAGATGAATAACTGTAAGTCTCATGAGAGTATTTATGATAAAAAGTTGTAATATATTTCGTATTTAGTATTTGAAATTTAAAATACGAAATATATTACAAATGTGCGTTTATGACAAGAGATGAATAACTGTAAGTCTCATTGTATACGATGGACGAATGAAATAATACATAATTATTTTAATCTTTCTTTCTTCTATTTTATATTCTTTCTCCTTATTTTATAACACGTTATCAGCACGAAACTCTACCATATGAATGTTAATTATAATTGTCTAAGAAGTGATACAAATAGTTTGATAATGAATGTCTAACGATATGAAACTTCAAGATTTAGAAGGTAATATTATTATTTTTTGTTTCGTAATATATATTTCTAATTCTACCTATTATGTATTGATATATTGATTAGAAGAAAAAAATCAACAATGATTTTCATGAATCTCAGAAGGATTGGATGAATAATGTTAAAATATCTCTGAAAGACTATAAAATAATGTGTTTATTATATAGTTCTTGAAGAACTTAACAAATATCCTTGAATGATAGAAAAATAATAATTTATTATATAGTTCCTAAAGAACTTAATTATCAAGCATCCCTGAAGGAGAGCAACATAATAATTTATTATATAGTTCCTGAAGAATTTATCAAGCATCCCTAAAGGATAGAAAAATAATAATTTATTATATAGTTCCTGAAAAACTAATCAAGATCCCTAAATGATAAAAAAAATAATAATTTATATAGTTCTTGAAGAATTTATAATGCATCCCTAAAGGATTACACAAAAACTGTTTATATTTATCATTGATTGAAGATCTATGATCTACCTCTCCAAAAAATTATATATATTATAAAGGATCCCTAGAGGATTGTTCAAAGAATGAATTACTTTTATTCATTCATCAAAGAATGGTTATCCCTTGATGATTGATAAGAAAATAATTATTCTGTCACCATTGATCAAAAAAGTATCTGTGACGATTTTCATAGATCTTAGAAAAATTGACAATCATAGAAGGATTGCATGAATAATATTAATAATTGTAAATTTATTAAGATTGAAAAATATATATTTTATACAAATTATTTTATATTTACTAGAGATTGAAACAAATTAGAAGAATAGAATCATATGTATCATGGTAAAGCAAATGTTTACAAATCACATTTAAGTGTGTTGTTGGCAAAAACGATTGGGTCATCTCATATGTATTATAATGTGAGAACTGGTTTTTAAAAACTAGAAGTTTCTTCAATCCAATAAAATTTGTGTGTTCCTAAAGGAAAATTTGAGAAATTGAGTTTTTATGATATTAATTGTTGCATCGACTAAAAGATCGTGCATATGTCTATTCACAACCAGAAGTTTGTGAAATTATTTTCTCAACTAATTAGACTAAGATCTTATTTTCTGGATTTTTCAGAAATTCCTTGATAAGTATCACATATATTACTAAAATTAATATTGAACATCTTGAAGAACATGCTCATAAAAAATGGACTTGAAGATCCATTCTTTAGACGTCTAAAGTTAGTTATATAGTTGATACTTGTGAGATCATCAATTCTAAATTAGATATTTGAAACACACAAAGTATGGTATTAAGATATTTATTCGCATTAAGCCAACAAGTTAGTGCATGATAATTCTCCCCTTAACTTACAAATTATTTTTGGTTCATAATCTAATACTTCTCATCTAAGTAAACTTTTGGATGTGTTGTAATTATTCAATTGCTCCAATAGAATACGCTAAGATGAGTTTTGAAAGAATGTTGAGAAAATGCATTTTATATGAATCTCGTATTTGAGGTTTTATCTTGGTCCAATAATTGGATACTTGCTTGAAGTCCAGTAGGCTGATTATCACTTTATAAATTAATTTTCTCAATATTAGGGGAAGAGAATAAGCAGCTGAAAGTGTGAACTAGAAGTTAAAATGAACAATTTAAAATAAAATATTATTATATCATTTTGATCCTCGAAGTTCAAAACACAATTCATTTGCAAAGTTTATGAAACAAATTATTAGCTGTTAATATTCCACTCAAAGTGGATTCTCATATTGGACAAATATAATATTGCAAATGAGTTATAGTTGCGCCTGAAGCGTGGTAGAAAAGTCGGTTCCAATGTTAAAATTCATCTACCAAGAAAAGAAACTAAAGTTAAAAATAACCCAAATTAGGATATGAAAACTCTAAGAGCACTTTGACATAATTTAATTTTGAGTTTCGGAAGAACTAACCAGGTACCTGAAATTTATGAAAATTAAGAGATCTCGATAAATTATGTCATGAATGGAATATGATGTAACCAAAATAAAGTCAATGTTGGCAATGTCTTTGTATACAGTAGTGCTAAAGATAATAAATAATAATGAGGATCATGAGTCAAAGTCTATCAAAGATTGTAGACAAAGTGAGAATTGGCCAAAATGAATACATTCAATTAAAGACGAATTAAACTCACTTTACAAGTGACTCGATTTTGGACTTGTAGTTCGAACACCTCAAGGTGTAAAACCAATTGGATATAAATGACTTTGTTTGTGAAAAAGTAAAATAAATGGTGAAATTGTGAGATACGAAGCTTGAGTTGTTATTCAATAATATTCACAAAGACCTAAGATTTATTTTGATGAAACATATCCACCCGCAGTGGATGCAATTCAATTCTTGATATTTAATTAAGTTTGTAGCACATGAAGGGTTTAATTTGCACATGATGGATGTTGTAACAACTTATCTGTATGGTTCACTTGATAGTAAAATTTACATGAAACTCCCTGAAGGGTTCAATATACCAGATGCACACAAGTCCGAATCTTGAGAAAGCTACTCCATAAGATTGAACAAGTCTCTCTATGGGTTGAAACAATCTGGACGAATGTGGTATAATCGTCTCAGTGAATATTTGCTTAGAGAGGGATATACAAATAACTCCATTTGTCCTTATATTTTTATAAAAAGATCAGGAAAAGAATTTGCAATAATAGTTGTCTATGTGGATGACATAAATATTATTGGAACTCCTGAAGAGCTTCCAAAAGCTATGAATTGTTTAAAGAAAGAATTTGAGATGAAGGACTTAGAAAAGACAAAATTATGTCTAGGTTTGCAAATTGAACATTTGTACAAAGTAATATTTGTACATCAAGAAGGCTATATAGAAAAGGTGTTAAAACGTTTCTATATGGACAAATATCACCCGTTGTCTACTCCAATGGTTGTTAGATCATTAGATGTGGAGAAAGATTCTTTCAGACCTCGAGAAAAGGATGAAGAGTCGCTTGGTCCTGAAGTACCATATCTTAGTGCAATTGGAGCACTAATATACCTTTCTAATTATACACGTCCTGATATATCATTTGCGGTTAATCTATTAGCAAGATACAGTTCTTCATCTACACGAAGACATTGGAACGGAGTCAAACATATACTTCATTATCTTAGAGGTACAATAGACATGAGTCTGTTTTATACCAAAGTATCCAAACTCGAATTAACAAGTTATGCAGATGCAGGTTACTTGTCAGATCCTCACAATGGTAGATCACAAATAGATTATTTGTTTACATGTGGTGGTACAGCAATTTCATGGAGATCAGTGAAACAAACAATAGCAGCAACTTCATCTAATCATGCAGAACTTTTAGCACTACATGAGGCAAGTCGAGAATGCGTTTGGTTGAGATCCTTAATCCAACACATACAAAATACTTGTGGTTTGTCTTCAGGAAAAATAAATACGACGACCATATATGAAGATAATACTGCATGCATCACTCAATTGAAAGATGGTTACATTAAAGGAGACCGAACAAAACATATCTCTCCAAAGTTCTTTTTCACTCATGATCTTCAGAAGAACGGTGATATAAACATCCAACAAATTCGTTCATGTGACAATCTTGCAGACCTTTTCACAAAGTTACTCCCAAGTAGTACTTTTAATCAACTAGTACAAAAGATTGATCTTCATCATCGAAGAAATAATCGTTCAGCTGAGGGGGAGAAATAAATTTGTTTTCAAAGGACATTGTACTCTTTTTCCTTCACTAGATTTTTTCCCACTGGTTTTTTTAGTGAGGTTTTAACGAGGCATATCCAAAACAAACATCCAAGGGGGATTGTTATGAATAATTGGATGATTTGTCTCCCAATAATTTCTTTCCTTATTTAATAAATTTGTATTTATTATAATATTTATATGATGTCCTATAAATAAGACCAATCTCATTGTATACGATGGACTAATGAAATAATACATAATCATTCTAATCTTTCTCTCTTCTAGTTTATATTCTTTCTCCTTATTTTATAACATATATATATATATATATATATATATATATATATATATATATATATATAAGCGAAGTTATCTCGCTTCAGTACATAATAGTCATCTCTCTTAAAACAAAACCCTAACGTCTTTCTCACTCGTCTCTCTCATATATCATAATCTTCATTAACATTTTGACAACCTTTCTTCACAAACATGCAAAATGGAAACACCAAACTCATGCAGCGAACTCGTCTTATTCGAAGGGTTACCTTTGTTGCATCAAAGTTTACAAAAGGTGATTTAACTCCATAAAATCTTAGGAAATGGCTATGTTACACATTAGTCTTCACAATATATAATATAGCTTCTTTCATGGTTCAATAGTACATGTTTCCAAATCTATTTAACTTACGATGAGTGAATGTATATCCTAAGAAGTGAACTTTTATTGACATGTATAATATAGCTTATTTCATTTTGTTTGCAGGATAATATGACCTGAGAAGTGAACTTGAGATGAGTATAATAGCTTTACAAGTTAACTTAATATGAGTGAATGTATACCTAAGAAGTGAACAATGTTGTTTATGTATCATAGCTTATGTTTCAATAGCTTCTTTCATGTTTTTTGTAGGATAATATGACATGTATAACTTAAGATGAGTGAACTATTTGTTGGTTTACGGATTATAAAAGTGTACGGATTATAGAAGTGAACTTTCAGCATCTGTTGTAATTCCAATGTCATGCTAATACATTTTGACTTGTAGGGAATGTGAAAGAAGAAAAAATATAAATGGCTTGTGTTGCTATAAAGAAAAAATACAAGGAGAGGATGAAGCGGGGGTGAAAACTGCAAACTTGTGTGAAAGACCCAGAATGACATCCATTCAAATTTAACACAAGTTTGTAACTTTCACTTCAGCTTCATTCTCTTTTTATTATTGATTCCATTATGAGACAAATGAATCATTTCTTAGTCTTCATTCTCCACAAATATGTCCACATAAGATCGTTTTCCTATAGAATGTGTGGTTATCCTCAGTCCTATAGACAACCAAGACTGGAGAGGAATGATGGAAAGAAGGTTCAAGCAAAGAAGGAATGGAAACCCAAAGTAGTTGTCAATTGCTTCATAGCTCACACATCTCTTAGAGACTCATCAAGAAAAGACTGATACTTTGATAGTGGATGTTCCATACACATGACTGTAGAAAAGGCATTTCTTGAAGAGTTGAAAGCTTACTCAAATAGTCATGTCCAACTTGAGGAGTAAGACATTACTTCTGGAAGCAATAATGCTAAAAATTATTCAACCAATGGGGGAACTTCATCCAAAAATCAGAAAAATCACCTTGTTGAAAATATCATAGGAAATCTAAATCATGGAGTTACCACAAGATTCAGAAATATGACTGCCAATTCATGTTTCATTGAGCCAACATATGACAATGAAGATTTGACTGCTGAATTTTGAATAAACAGTGTGGAAGTGGGTCTATGAAGGTTAGTTTTAAGAATTGAAGATATGTATGTTGGAATATCAAACAAAATGTTGCAGAATTGTGTTCGAAAAGTAAAGTCTAACCTTAAGATAAATCATTCAAGAAAACTCTTATGTCTTTTTAAAGTAAAGCAAACGGAAGATTATGCCAATGTGTGACAAAGAAATTATGGTGTGACCATAATGCAATAAGTGGGGAATGAAATGCAAGTCATATTATGATTCCGGCTGCATTTGGTTTCTGCATGGAGCAATTGATATTTGGAATGTGTGAAATAAAGGCTCTTCCTCATGAGATCATTATTGCTCTTATAATAAGGAACTTTGTTACAAATGAAGTTATCAAGTTTATGTATAATATCAAACTTGGAAAAAGTCAACTTAATGACATTTTCCAACCTGGTATGCAAGTCAAGATGACATTACCACTTATGGACTTTATGAGACTCATGCAAGGAGTTGCCATTAAAGGGAAGGTTGATGGTCAGGTTGGAGATCCTTTTATAATTGAAAAACAAATCGTGGTTCAGAAGAAAAGTCTAAATAAATTTGGTGATAGTTGATTAACTCCTTATCAAAGCTCGGGAATTTTTTACTGATCAAAAATTGGATATTATGGTCTGTGCTCCTTATAGTATGTATGCTCCAGATTGTGTTCTTCATAATATACCTCATTTGGATGAGAATGATTTGGTTGCTAGTAAAACTGTTATGGGAGTCCAACTCATGGTTAGAACTATAAGTAATCTTTCTTTAAGTCAAAATACTTGGATTGATAAGACCCTAAAAACTATTCTGAGGGATCAAGACGTTGATAAAGATGTGTCAGACATCCTGTCTGGCATATTGAATACCAAGTCTTAAATTAATAGGGGCATTGATTATGGAAATGAAAATGAAGATTCTGATCTCATTAATCATTAAAGCACGGTGTTATGGTGTCTGTAACAAATGATATACAATTCCTTCTAAGACGCAGTTGTACTAAATTGCAATGGATAAGCCAAATGTTAAAGCAGTACAATGTGGGACAAGATGTCATGACATTGTTTTGTGTCAATTTGAGATATATGAGTATTTAAAATCATATTTACATTAGACATCACTTCATTAGGAAATTTGTGAATAACAAGATTGTCAGTGAGAAATGTAACGCCCCGGTTTATTTTAATTAATTTTTCATAAATAATTGTATGATTGTGTGTGTGCTTGTTGATGTTTTGGTGGTGTTAAAAGGGACCCTTAGGTGAAGGGTAGTCACCTTAGAAATGTTGAATTTAAGGTATTTGAGGTTTTTGAGTAATATTGTAGAGATTTTTGGGTGGTAAGAGTAAAGCTAATTAAATAATATTAGTTAATATTTATTTGATTGAATAATATTAGGTGGGTATTATTTAAAATAAATATTTAGTGGAGTTATTATTATTTTATTTAATGGGAATAAAATAGTAATTAGAAGTTAATTAGAAATATTAAAAATAAGAAAAAGAGGGGAAAAAAACTAGAACTGTCAGAACACGTGAAATTGAGGAAAAGAGAAAAGAAGGAGAAAGAGTGCTAGGGAAAAAAGAGGAATGTGATCAAAGAAGGAGAGTGAAGTCCCAATCCATAATTTTTCTAGGGATACTAAGGTAAGGGTGAGATTTCATATTGTATAAGGGTTGCATGATAACATGTGGGTGGGTATTGGTTTCTTTTTTAATGAATTTCCTTCCTATACCATGAATTATGCAATTGTGTTGATGAATGTGATGATGTTGTGATGTATGTTGGATGATTGCGTGTTGAGGCTATCAAAATTGTGTGTTGATGCCATTGGGACTGTGTATTTGGTTGAATTGTGTGATGAGGAATGTTTGTGAGGTTGGGTGTTGTTGGAAATCAGAGTCGGGACTTGAGTTTATGATTTTTATGAAAAATTGGGGTTTTGAAATTGTCTAAAAGTGATTTTCATACTACTGCAAAGTAGAAAACTGCTTATGTCGCAGTGGTAACCTGTTACCACTTTTTGTGTAACCGGTTACACCTGAGACAGCTTTTAAAATAAATTATTTTGTAGCAGGTGTAACCGGTTACAGGTTTTGGTGTAACCAGTTACACTGCTCAAAAATAACGTAATTGGGCCTTTTGGGAAGGGTGTAATCGGTTACTGGTTTTGGTGTAACCGGTTACACTAGGAAGAAAATAAAAAAAAAACTTTGAAAATTCATAACTCAAGTTCCGGGTGTCCGATTGAGATACAGTTCAAAGCGTTAGGAAGCTGATGCGATGAACTTTATTTTAAAAATAGTTCTAGTACCTGGAATCAATTTAAATGTTGCGTGATGGTGTTGTATTGTGTAGTATTGTATGTTGCAGTGTGGTGATGTGTATGAATGTAATGTTGTTACATGCTATGTTACTATAATCCTATTGTATAATGCTTGTAGTATGTTTTTGGATGATGGTGGCCAGTATTGGCATAGTACATTGATTAATGGTGAACATCATTGTACATGTTGATGTTGTTGCATGTCTTGTATGAATCATGCATCATGGTATTTGGACGGTGATCTATTTTGGTGAGCCTCAATCCTATGATGGGGATTGGGTGCGAGTAGCTAATTCCTATGGTGGTGGAATTAGTGAAGCGTTACGTATGGTATTGGTAACATTTTTGGTGTGCTCTGATCCTAGGTGGGGATTAGAGCGAGTGAACCTGAGAGTTCACATTTGGTACCACTTACATTGAGTCCTGAGTTGAGCCTCTTTGCATTTGCATACATGTTGTAACACGATGTGGGGATTGTTTGGAGAGTGAGTTGTGGAATGGGTTATTATGCATATGTTGTTGGTGTGCTTACATATTATTATGCATTTCTTTATATGATTGTGATTTCTCACCCCTTCTGTTTGAATGTTGCCTTTACAGGGGCATCGTGCAGATAATCTGCAGTAGAGGCTTGGATTGTGAGTGGAAGAGATTGCTCTTCGTTTTGCTTTTTGTTAAGTCAGCATATGCTTTGATATGTAACATTGGGAAATGGAATGCTTATTTGTTTACTTTATGTTTTGTGGAGTTTACCATATGATCTTTGATGTTTATTAGTTCTCATGATTACTTTATATCGCAATTATGTTTTAAAAGATTAAAGATAATTGGTTATTGATGCTTTTTCGCTGCTAAATAAAAATTGAAGTTCAAACTTGCTGATTATGGCTATTAGTATTATTATTATTAATTGTTAAAAGTTGTATGTGTTACAACTTACATAACCTATTGCATGAGCTGTTTGGTGATAAAGTAGCATCCTAATTGCGAGGTGATTTTTAATTTACTCTATTTTATTTTTAGAATTACGCGGGGTTAATTAGGGTGTTACAAGAAACAGTTGGGAGACATATTCACCAATGTCTGGGATGGAATTCAGTTTGAAAATCAATGGTTGATCTTCGTATCTGCATCTGTAAAACCTTGTAGCAATCAATGCTTGGGATTCATGCCAAAATAGAAAATGTGTTTCTCTTCCCTAAGACCACTATGGCACATAAAATAAGGCATATTCTTCTCATATCTAAGTTAATTTATAACTTAGTTGTCGTTACAAGCAAGAAAAACCTACATTTTACTTCATCATGCTCTCAATTAACGAATCCATCTATGATCTTTCAGACTCATCCTCATTTCTACAAAATGAATCAAAATTCTAAAGATACATCTAACAAATCAATTGAGAATTTCTCTATCAAATAAATTGATGCACCTAAGGATATTGGTGAACTTCTTGAGTCTTTGACAAATAAGACCATGGAAGTTGGTTCCACTTCGTCTAGAAATGTTAAGAGTAACATCACCATGGTTGAACCTTATGGGGGGACACCTGTCACTAAGAAGATAATGATCACCAATTTGAATCCTTAGAAAATAAGAAAGATAGAAACTGCAGTTGCATAACTAATGGAATCAAGTGATTCAAGTGACTTAAGTAATTTTGAGTCAGATGTGGGCTGCATAGATTGGCTTTTGATCTAAGAAGTTGACATTTGGAGCCTCCTACCTAAAGATTGAAGGCTAGTGATTACAAGTGTTTTTTCTTCGATTCGGCCCTTATATTTAGGCATGTTTTGTTTTCTTGCCTTGAATTTGTAATGGCTTGATAAGTGTTAGATGTCAATCATGCCTTAAATTTCTCATTTATAATTGGCATTTTTAACCTCTTTTATGTTTGATTTGTTGAAATTTATACTTGGAAGTTTTCCATTCTTCAATAGTGTGAAAATACCTTTGGTACCTTTAATTTGTGTGTTATTGTGCAGAAAATAGGCATTAAGTCATCAAAGAGTGAGACATGAGGAAAGTGAGTCAAGTTGCCAAAGGAAGGGAAGAAACTCAGTAAGTTCGCTAGGCGGACTTGCTAGCGAATGTTCGTTGGGCGAACAACTGGCGAGGCACCAGCGAAGGCTCTCAGATTAGAGGCAGTAGCAAAAGGCCCCTAAGTTCGTTGTACGAACAAGCCAGTGAAGGTTCGCTGTGGCAACGCTCCAACGAAGACCTGGAGAAGCATCTTAGAAAAGAGGCAGTAACTAAATGGACCTAAGTTTACTGTGCAAACTTGTAGGCGAATAGTTCTCTAGGAGAATAATCATTCGCACTGCGAACTTCTGAAATATCTTAGAGGCGGTTTAACTGTGCAGAGGCACATTAGGTGCCTATTTTAATGTTCACTAGGCGAATAAACTATTCGCAGTGCAAACATGACAGATCCTGAATGTTATATTTAAGCACTTTTGGTCATTTTTGGGGATCATAACCATTTTTACACACCACAACCTAGTTTTCTTAGTTTTCATCATCCAAGAGTGATATTTTACATTGAGAAGCTGGATTCGCGTCCGAGTTCAATTATTCGACGTGGATGTTTTTTCATCTCCTCCCGACACTTGTGAAGTAAGCTACCATGGTGATGGGTAGCTAAACACCTTTGTGTCTAGATTAGAGGTAGTTAATCTTGCTTATATGTATTTCTTTTTATCTTTTGTATATGAACAAGGTTGATGATCAATATATGATGAAGTTGTTTGCTTTTAATGTTATATTTATGGTTGAATCACTCTAGACATAGATTTTCCAAATCTTGATCTAATGTCTTCATCTATTAACAACCAAACTCTAGACATAGATTTGGGAGTTAATATTTGCTTTGTATTGATCTTAATGTTTATTGTTTCGGTTGTTGGGTTAAGACATCGTCTAACAATTTAAACAATAATAGTCACGAAGTCGCTTTAGACATAAACGGATTCGCGAGGATACGCGATTATATTGATTGAAAATAAGTTCATATGCTTGATTAATCGGATACTTATGAAAAGGATTAACAAACTCTAATCTTGACATGTTTTTACCAATCGATTAAAACCGAAACTTTTTACCATTGATTATAATTTTTATGCGATCGTTGCGATACGAAATCAAACCAGCCACTCTGTATGTTCTATGTTTAAAATGATTCCAATTGTAGAACGGCGGTAATATCACACAATCCCTGTGGATACGATAACAAAAACCCACACTAATACTATTTCAACAAAATGGCGTCGTTGCCGGGTATTGTTGTTTGATATTGCAAGCATTGCAATAGTTGATACGTTTTAAACTTTGTTTATCTCAGTTACTTTTTCTTGAGCTTCTTAATTTGTTTGGTTAAGTTTTATAGACCCTGTTTATGCGAGGAAAGTTACCTGCAGATCAACTTCTTTTCAATCCTGAGATTGAGAGAACTGCACGTAAGTTGAATAGCAAAACTAGACGGAGGAGACAACTTGCCAAAGAAAGACAAGAGAGATGAGAAAGTTCTATTTCTACACCAACACCACAGTTTACGTCAAACATGGCAGCACCACCACCACCACCACCTGCTTCAACTCCATGTACAAACAATCCGAGGCACACGACTCAGTTTGCGCGCAATGCCCACAATGGGAGGCACTCTGAGATGAAGACCAGAATTCTTGCTCTTCTATACCAAAATCCTTTCACCGCTATAGATCATGAGGATCCCTTCACTCATCTCACGGAATTTTACGAAATTACTGGTGCAACGGGAGCGCTAGAAGCTGAAGAGGAGTCATTGTTCAAGAGAATATTTCCTCATTCCTTAATCGGGAAGGCGAAGGAATGGTATCTTGATCAATCGACTGTGATTATGACGGATTGGAATGTGTTAGAAGAAAAATTCCTAGAATGATTTTTCCCACATAATTGGTTCATGGAGGCAAAAAAGGTAATTGCGGTATTCTCTCAAGGCAGAAATGAATCTCTCAATGAAGCTTGGGAGAGATTCAAATCCATGCTACGATAATGCAAGGGTCACGGTTTTGATGAACTTACGCAAGTGCACATATTTAGAAATGGTCTCTAACCGGTTCACAAGACCTTGTAGGATGCTACTTCGGGCAGTTCTTTAATGACCAAAAGCGTCGAAGAAGCAATTTCTATCATTGATAAGATGGCACTCAATGATCATCAAGGGAATCATAGTCGTGGTACTACGCAGAGAAAGCCGGGAATGATCGAGTTGGGAACCAGTGATGCGATTCTTGTTCAAAACCAATTGTTATCCCAACAAGTGGAGTTGTTGACTCAACAAATGTCAAAGCTTCCACAACAACTAAAAAAAGATGCAAGAATTGCCAAGCAAGAGTGTTCACGTAGCTGTTTGTGAATTATGCAAAGGAGATCACCCTACCGGGTATTGCCATCCGGTTGTGGAAGAAGTGAATTATGCTGGAAATCTAAACCAATGCTATCAAGGAAGACCACCTTATCAAAACACTCAACAACTTTACCAAAACAATCAAGGTTACCAGCCAAGAGGAAATAATCCGGGTTATCAACAAGGTTACCGTCATAATCCTAATCAACCAACACAAGATCAAGGTGGAAGTTCAAAGATGGAAGATACTTTCACTCAATTCATGTAATTGTCAATAGCCAACCAAAAGATTATTGAAGCTTCAATAAAGAATCTTGAATCTCAAGTTGGGCAACTTGTGAAGCAATTAACCAAGCAACAACCAGGGCCATCCTTTTCCGATAACACTCAAAAAAATCCAAAGGAACATTGCAAGGCCATTTTTACAAGAAGTGGAAGAACAATAGGTGGAGAAGTTGAAATAGAGGTGGTAGTAGAAAAGGAGAATGAGATTGTAGAGGAGGAAGTTAAAAAAAATGATGAAGAGGTTGAAGTTGAAAAAAATGATGTAGCCATTCCTTTCTCTGAAGAAAAAAGAGACAAAAAGAAAGGAGTATGAGAGAGAAGTTCTACAAAGAAGGTTACCATATCCTCTTGCTCCTAAGAAAAAAGAAAATGATAGGCATTATGCGAGATTCTTGGACTTATTCAGTCGGTTACAAGTAACCATTCCTTTCTCTGAGGCTCTCGACAAATGCCTAAGTATGCCAAATTTATAAAGGGCATACTTACGAAAAAAAGAGGTACACGGACAAGGAAAACATTGATCTCAATGTCAATTGTAGTACCGTTGTTCAAAGTATACTTCCGCGGAAGGAAAAAGATCCGGGAAGAGTAGCTTTACCTATCACTATAGGTAATGAGTTTAAATGTAAAGCTTTGATCGACATGGATGCTAGCATCAATTTAATTCCTTTGTCCGTGGTAAAAAGACTTGAGAACATGGATGTGAAATCAACCACCATGACATTGTAACTTACGGACAAGTCAAGGACTTGTCCTCATGGTGTTGTGGAGGATGTGTTATTAAAAGTGGACAAATTTTTGTTTCCGGTTGATTTTGTGGTCATAGATATGGACGAAGGTGAGGATACTCTAATCATCCTTGGAAGACCTTTCATGAAAACCGCAAAAATGTTGGTAGATGTTGATAAAGGCATCATGAAGGTGAGGACTAGTGAGGAAGAAGCATGTTTCAGACTCTTCAATTGAGTGATGTATTCAAGTCAAGTGGAAGAAGACACTCATTAGGAAAAAGAATTTGCAATAGAGGCTTTGCGGAAAAAGAAGGATGAAGAGGCTAAATCAGCAATGATGAAATCGCGTTGGGACTTTTCCTTCTTAAGGAAAAGGGGATCAAGAGCAGATCATGATAATGGTTGAAGTTTTTGATGTTGGAGTGTTTTTCTCGGAATCTAATCCATGAGCTTTTAGTTTCGAGGTTTCAAGCCTCCGGACCGTCGAGCTCAAATGACGTTAAACAAAGCGCTAGTTGGGAGGCACCCCAACATTGTAAGTATTCCTGCAATTTTACTGTTTTTGTGTATTATAAGTTGTTTAGAATTGAAAGCTCCTATGGTTTGACAAAATTTTGGTAAAACATATTGTTGATAAAGATGAAGAAATCTGGCCATGAAAAAATATGTCGAAGAAGATGTCCCAACCTGAATACACAACATCCTGGACCAATATACTGATTTAGCAGGTTTTAAATCTGTAACAAATCTGCCCAAGAATAGATGCATTTTTTAGGAGTAGATCAAGGACCAAAGATATGAAGCCCAAGACAGCTGAAGCCTATATAAGAAGACTTAGACCTAGGGTTTCAGATATCTCTTTTGTAACCTAGTTCTTGTAGGAAATATAAGGGTTTAGGGTTTTGAGAGTCTTTGCCTCTTTGTATTGTAAGTCTCCCTTTGCATCGGTTTGATGCATTGTGGCAGACATAGGATATTATACAAATTCATAAGCCTTTAGGCAATGAACTGTGTATTATTCTCGGATGAAGCTTTGAAGCAAATCCGAGTTAGCTTGATGGTCAAGTATGCTTGACAGAATGCTGTATTGACAGAGATGAATCAGTTACTAGTGACTGTAACTGTAAGAGATCACAGGCAGTGATTAGAGGAAGTGAGTTGTGGTTCTCATATCAGAGATGGTGGTCTTTGATAAATATTTCCTTGGGCAGTGATTAGGAGATAAAGTTGTATATGAGGGAGTTTAGCTTTATAATAATACTATAGATAGTGAAGTCTTCTTCCTGGATTGGTATCCCCCAGAGTAGGTGAATTGCACCAAACTGGGTTAACATATTCTGTGTTAATTTTTTTTCTGCAATTTAAAGTTCTGCTGTGTTCTTGATGAACATGTCATAACGGATGTTGTAACATCTGTAGCAACTTTGTGTTGATATTTAAAAGTATCAACTGTTGTGTTCTTGTTTAATGATTATGTAGAACAATATCTTGACATGTGTTAGGACATTTGTTGTCTGCTAAGCCAGAATTTCAATTGGTATCAGAGCAGGCATCCTGTCTGTTTCTGGATGAGATCTTTGGGAGATACTTTCTGGTGTTTTAAACAAGGAGGAGTTTTGGAGATCAGTTCATCAACTCAGACATACTCAAGGGTATTAATGGATGGGATAGATGTTCTGGATCGAAGGTAACAACCCAGTGGTTGTTCATGTTTCTGAGGAGGTTCTACAACAACTGCAGGAGAAGTGGCTAGTTCTCTTATTGGGGTGTCTTATAAAATGTTCTGACATCTTATTAAGGCAAGTTGAATTTGTTCCTTGGTGGTTCCGCTGTATATGTTTCTGATGGAAGAACTTTGGTATTTATGGGATTCTGGAGTTGTTACTGAAGACAAATGGTGGAAGATTTCAATCTTCGGCCTCTATATTTGAAGATATCTGCATCTTTTTATTCCAAAGTCGGGAGCGATGGGATGGAGAGAGTGGTTGGTAGATGTCTGTTATGGTGACTTAGTACTTGGAAGCTTGGTTTCTTTGTGCATCTTGAAGTCAGTTGAAGAGAGGGGAGTTAAGATTAGGGTTATCAAGTTATTACTCTAGGAATTTGATAAATTATTGATCGTCTAAGTTGTCAAAGATACTTGAGAATTCTCTCAAGTCCACTCATAAAGGCATATCAGTTGTGCATCTGGAGTCTTCTAGTTAATCTTCTGACTAGAGGGTGTTTCTGTGAAACACAAACCTGAAGAAATTGGAGGTGATTTATTTTCACCATCCAAAAGTGCAAGGAAGGATTCACCTCTCTTAATCCTAAGGGTGAATTCAATCTGAAAGGAGGTTTCAGAAGTGTTGAGGTAAATAGGGTTCATTCAGAGAGAATCTTAGTTACTTGAGTCAAGGGTGGCAGCCTTGGTATCTCAACACTTTGTTAGTCAAGGAAGATACTTGCAAAGATTAAATACTTGATAAGTGTTCATGGAGTGATCTGTTGGAGTATGGCTTCAACGGTGAAGCAGGGTTATTGAACAAGGATTTAAGATCAATTGCTATTTGTGATATTCACAAGTATTTAATTGATTATCCTTATATGTGAAGTTCAAGATTGTTGATGTTCAACACGATGTTGAAACATCTCTTCATCTGGGTTTGTGCAGAATCATGGAAGGGGTACTGCATATGCCTTTGGATCTATTTCTATTGGGTGTTGACCTAAGAATCTGCTTCAGTTTGGTGTGGCAAAAGCATATGATCTCTGGAGAGTTTCCTGGCAAGAAACTGGTCTAGACAACGGTGATGTGGAAGATGAAGAAGAAGACATCATAATCTTGATGAATAGTTCTTGGATCAGTTTGTTTCTGATCTAGGAGTATTGGAGTGCAACAGGTGTGTTCCAGTTGTCACTAGAAGCATCTGATGTTTATCTGGAAAGTGTCATGGCAAGAGACTTATCCAGGATATGGTGTCGGTGATGGCACAGCTTAGGTCAGTTTATTTCTGATCTAGGTAAATAGGAGCATGTGATATTGCTCATCTTGGAAGTCAAGGTTAAGTGGCAGTTATCTCTGACTTTCTACAAACTGTTCTACTTAAGGAAAGTGGCATTCTTTGGTATGACTGTGGTGTAGTCTATGGCTACTTCTCTTCTGAAGAATCATACTTGGCACATTGAGTTCTTTGGAGTTGTGAAGCAGATATTCATCAAGGTATGAGCTTGAATTGAATACATGTGATATGATTAAGCATGATGGAGGTTGTCTACTCAAACTTGGTTGTTGAATCAAGTCTATGAGAACATGGAACTCTTGTTCTGTAATAGGGAGGAGGTTCTTCTAAGTGGAAGAAGGAATGGCTGAATTCCTCAGCTGGATGTCTGATCAAATGTCAGAACATCAAGCAGAAACTTCAGAGTCTTAGTTGATGTTGTGGTGCATCATCATAAGATAAGTTGATCTTCTCATAAAGAAATGGAATTAACACGTCAAAAAGGTATCTCATGAAGTTTGCGGGAGCTGTGGAAGGAGAAGATGTTACATGTCTAAGGCTTGGTAGATCCAAGATGGCTTGCTTTGGAGTAAGTAGATCGTGTAACTTGAAGATTAGGTTTCATTGGTGGATCAGAAGATTATTTGAGACTCTGAAGAAAAGTTAAGATGAATCAAACAGTGGCATATGGTTGATCTTTATTGTGCATTCAAGCAGGTTGGGCAGAAGGGTAGTTGGTTGAAGACCTAAGGAGGTTCTGGTTCAAGTCTATCTTGGAGCTTGTGGTAGAAGTTCTAAATTGATTATAGAAGATTACCTTCTCTCGGTGGATGAGAGTTTATTTCTCTCTGTGGTTATTTAGAGTTCTTGTTGATCAAGCTAGTGGCGCAGTATTGTTTGAAGATCTTCAGTTGGATTACTATGCAGATAGTAAGTCCAGTGGTGGAGCATATCAAGAACCATGTTGGTTGGTGTCTGTGATATGTGAAGGATGTCCTAACTAATGTTAGAACATCTTCTGGGTTGGTTATCCTTGGAGTTGGATGCTAAGTTCTGTGTATGGAACTTGACACTCACATCTTGTCTAAGAGGTATTTATCTTGTCGTACGGGAGAACTATGGGTAAAGGACTGTCTTGGAAGTCTGATGTGAATGGGATATGCTAAAGAGAAGCGGATCAGTTTGGTGCTTGTGGAGCAAATAAGCTGAGGATTTCTGGAGCATGTGTTTGATGTCCTTCAAGTGTGAAGAACGTTTGGGCGAGCTAGCAAACTAAGGGGCTCTGTATTTCTCTTTGAGGAATGTGAAGCATTCAGATTCAATTGGGTTGTATCTCAGGGAACAAGGAGATCTATACATGAGAATTCAGGAGGAATTCGTGTGGTGTATGGATGGTTTCTGGACGAGAGGGATCAATGGTGTTTTGATCTCAATCCAAGAGTTTGTTGGTTGTGGTACAAGGATGCGTTCCTGGTACTCTAACTATATGATCATGAAGTTGTCATGGGATATCATGTAGTGATTTTGGATGTTTCTTGCTGAAGAAGCATCTGTTGAGAAAGATAGGGGAAATTATGTCTGTTAATTGTACTAGTGTGGTACATGGATTGCTTGAGGGTCAAGCATTAGGTGAATGCGTTCAGCAAGTGAGTTGAACAGAGGGTGCGCTCTTGAAGACTTGAAGATGTGTCGTATGTTTTCCATTCATTTAGGGTGTTCTTCTGGAAAATGAGCACTTGTTATCTACAACAGGGGGAGTTAGACTTCTGTTATGGATATATTGTTGTAGTAGTGCAGATTGGTTATCAAGATTGTTTGTGGTTTCAAGCAGTTTGTGATTTATAGGGGTGTGCATGGTTGGTTAATTTTAAAAACCAAACCATAACCATTTTTAAACCAGTTAAATAGTTTGGATTTATAACCATAACCACATTTTAATCAAAACTGGTTATAAAACCGGTTATAAATTTGGTTATGGTTATATAACCGGTTTTAAACCGGTTATTAATTTTTTTCAAAAAAATTATTTTCTTTTCAAACAAATTACTTTTTTCAAAAATTAATTTTTTTTCAAAAAATTTAATTATTTTTTAACCGTTGAGAAACCAGTCAGATGAGCACGATGGGAAATTTTATGATGACCTTCTTCAAGATTCGATCGGAAAAATTTGTTGTTTTTGCTTTGGCAACTGGTTTAGTGCCTATTTATGCAAGCTTGTTAAGAAATATGCTGAAATTTTAGCAAGTCAATGGTTGCTGACCACATCATGTTTCTTTCTCACATTCTCCTTTTGGTACATTTAGTTACATAGTTTAGAAAATCAATACAATACAGTAGTTTTAATTAGATTAATACACCACTAGCTTTAGTTAATTCAATGTTAGTAACTTTAGTTAGAATTCTAATCAGCTTTAGTATGCATCAGAAGTTTTAGTTAAATACTATATATCATTAGCTTACTATTTTGGTTTAGAAATTAATTCATTAGCTTATCTTAGTTTAGAAATTAAAACAGTAGTCTTAGCTACATACATTAGTTACTAATTACTTAGTTAAAAAAATATACAGTAGTTTAGTTAGAATTAAAAATTAATTTTTTTCCAAAAAAATTAATTGTTTCAACAAAAATTAATTTTTTTTCAAAAAATTTAATTTTTATTGAAGATTTAAAATTTTTATTCAAAAAAAATTATAATTGAATTCAAACATTTAGATTTTGAATAATAACCAAATTATAACCGGATCCAAAAATAAAATATGGTTGGATAACCAACCATTAATAATCAAACAGGTTAATAAACATTTAATTATATCCGGATAATTTAAATGGATTTGGATTTGGTTATGGATTTGGGTCTCATAACCGGATATTTTGCACACCCCTAGTGATTTATTGCCTCAGGTGAGGATGATATGTCAAGAATGATGTCTTGACATTGCTCTGCTATTGCAAGTTGTGGGGGTATTGATCAATATAGAAGTTTTTGGTAGACAATGTCTGACATGATGTCAGGACATTGTTAAGGACATGCTTTTAACGTAATTGGTCCTGTGGTCGGTGTGCCTTGGACAGTGGAGAACATGCGCGTGCAAAACATGTTCATCGTTACTTGCATTATTTTTGGACGATTTTCTTTGAAGAAGAAACAGTTAAAGCATTATTGGTTGGTGCGCATTTGTTTTGGTGAAGTTACATCCTTAGATTAATGATTTCATTGAATTTACCATCGTTATTTTCAATGGTTCGTTACATTTGAAGGAAGTTTCTTGGGTATTTAAGGGAGTCCTTGGATTAGTTTGTCTCAGGCTATATTTTTTTGTGGTGTGTTCCAAATGTCTTTTGTTCAAATCTGGATAAGTATTGGTTGGGTATGGGAATGTCTTGGCTACCTTTGTCAATTTTTGGCTAAAAAGGGGGAGTGTGACTCACAGGCATAGGGGATTTGTGTGTTGTTCTTGCAGTTGTTTTTGCAAGGATATTGAACAAGATGTTTGTTTCATCATCTTGTCTATGTTTCCCTTGTGTCTTGTGATTTGAGTTAAAGAACAGGTTGTGTCTTAAAAGGAGTTTTAGCCAAAATTTGTCAAAAGGGGGAGATTGAAAGCTCCTATGGTTTGACAAAATTTTGGTAAAACATATTGTTGATAAAGATGAAGAAATCTGGCCATGAGCAAAGATGTCGAAGAAGATGTTCCAACCTGAATACACGACATCCTGGACCAATATACTGATTTAGCAGGTTTTAAATCTGTAACAAATCTGCCCAAGAATAGATGCGCTTTTTAGGAGTGGATCAAGGACCAAAGATATGAAGCCCAAGACAATTGAAGCTTGTATAAGAAGACTTAGACCTAGGGTTTCAGATATCTCTTTTGTAACCTAGTTCTTGTAGGAAATATAAGGGTTTAGGGTTTTGAGAGTCTTTGGCTCTTTGTATTGTAAGTCTCCCTTTGCATCAGTTTGATGCATTATGGTAGACATAGGATATAATACAGATTCAGAAGCCTTTAGGTAATGAATTGTGTATTATTCTCGGATGAAGCTTTGAAGAAAATCTGAGTTAGATTGATGGTCAAGTATGCTTGACAGAACACTGTATTGACAGAGATGAATCAGTTACTAGTGAATGTAACTGTAAGAGATCATAGGTAGTGATTAGAGGAAGTGAGTTGTGGTTCTCATATCAGAGATGGTGGTCTTTGATAAAGATTTCCTTTAGTAGTGATTAGGAGAAGTTGTAAATGAGGGAGTTTAGCTTTACAATAATACTACATATAGTGAAGTCTTCTTCCTGGATTGGTATCCCCCAGAGTAGGTGAATTGCACAGAACTGGATTAACATATTCTGTGTTAATTTTTTTTCTGCAATTTAAAGTTCTGTTGTGTTCTTGATGAACATGTCATAACAGATATTGTAACATCTGTTGCGACTTTGTGTTGATATTTAAAAGTATCAACTGTTGTGTTCTTGTTTAATGATTATGCAGAACAATGTCTTAACATATGTTTGGACATTTGTTGTCTACTGCCAAAATTTCAAGAATGCGTGTGAAGGATGTGTTAGCAGACCGAAAAAAAATTTCAAACTTTTGTCAGCTTTGCTGGGAAGTTCGCGCTGCAAACTTGGAACGAGCATTCGCTGGCCAACTCGCACGGTGAATGTAGCGAGACAGACTTAATTTTTCTGCTGCCACATCACTTAAAAAGTGTGAAAAAAAGTGGGTGGGCTAGATGTTAGGGCCCAAGACCCATTCTTCAGACTTTGTTGAGGAAACCCTACCCCACCTCACTTACCACTCTCATTTCACATTACTCACAAACATTGTAACTCTCACTCTCACAACATCTCACGAGCACTTTGATGAATTCTGCAACCTCTTGCTAATTTTCCAAACAAATATCTTCAGTATCACAGGTTTGAGTTCATTCTCTCCTTTAATTCTTCATAGTAACATGTGGTTTGGGTTAGTTGTAGAACATAAATCAAAACTTGATTCTAGGTTGAAATAATGTCAATGCATGTTTTGTTCTTGTTGATTCTGTTATATTGCAAGTAGGTATTATCAATAAGTAGGAATAGATGTTGCATGTGGAAAAATTTGTTGTTAATGTAAGTGTAGGCAGAACCTGCAGAATCAGAAATTCGCAGGGTTCGCCATTAGTTTGCCTTGCGAACCTGTGGCGAATATTCGCCAGGACTTCGGCTAGTGAACCTGGGGTGAGTGTCTACCAGGGCTTCGCCCTGCGAACTTTTGGGCGAACAAGACAGAATTTTTTTAAAAATAATTTTTTTTGTGATGCTAATTTTTTATTCTGATGTTAGTTGTTTTGTTTCCTCACTAATGAAAATTGAGCATTGGCTGGTTGGTTTTGATTGATGGTTTTGCAGATGGCTCCTAAGATCGTTCCTTCCAAGAAGCGAAAAGTCGGAAGCACGTCACGTCCGGCCCCAATCCAGTTTAATTCTGACAGATTCAAAGGGGTAAAACAAGTTGTTCGTTACCTCACACTTGAGAGGAGGAGCATCCTACCCGAGAAGCGTTTCAACCTCAACCCACAAGGATCCTACTGGGTGTTAGCGGGAATCCTTGAAAGCAAGAAGTGGGGGAAGTTGATCACACCTTGTGATAGTTACAATGTGGAGTTGGTTCGAGAGTTCTACGCAAATGCACTCCCGAATTATGATAAGGTGTTCACATGGACTACTTTGGTTTGCGGAAGGGAGGTAAAGTTTGACCGTGACACCATCAACAATGTTCTAGGTAAACCTTTGACTTTCGGAGAGAATGAGATAGATGTTTATCACCATACTTTGAGGTTTCATAGAGATACCTATACGATTACTCGTGATTTGTTGTTTGAAGGAAAGACTTTTGAATTGAACCCATATGGGGTTCCTCGGAGATATCACAGAGAGGACATGCATCCTTTGGCCTAACTTATTCTTTTGTTGGTTTTGACCAATATTAAGCCAAAGTCGCACACCTCTACTGTGCCAATCCCTATTGCTCACCTTGTCCACAGTATTCTAACAAATGTGCATATTGATGTGGCTCGAATCATCGCGGATGAGATGCGTGCAGTGGTTGAAAGCGAACTTGGTTCCGGATCTAGGAAGAATTGTCCTTTAGTTTTTCCTGGTTTGATTATGTCACTTTGTGTGAATGCGAGGGTGAAAGTACCCTCCCGTCGTCAGGTGACGGTTCCTACCACTATTGATGATCGATATGTGGACAAGTTCTATAGGCCCAAAGGATGGAAGGGAGGACAGACTTCTAGCGCTGGTACTGATGTTGGCGGTGCATCTGGTTCAGGATTGGTAAGCTCTCATGGTTTTGATCCCTTTCAGATGGAGGTCTGCAGTTATAACTGGGATTGGATGGCGGCGAATCAGCGCGCCATGATTGACTTACATGACTCTATGCAGGTACTTCAGCTGCAGTATAGGGAACCCATATTCGAGCACTCGATGATATCTAGGGAGCAGATTCTAGCACATGCTGCGTGGCCTGAGGCCATACCACAGTTTGGCGAGGGGGAAGATGTAGGTCTTGAGGGTGATGTTGAGGAGGCCAAAGATGATGATGTTGTTGGTGATGATGGCTCCGAGTCTGGCTCTATTGAGGTGTCTGGTTCTGGTGATGAGGTTGAGCTGGAGGAGATTGAGTCCGAGGAGGACTAGTTCTTTTTTATTGATGTCATTTTGAGCATGATCTTATGCAACTTCCTTTGGTCTACAAAGTGAAGTTTTTATTTGCATTTGATCATTGTTGTATATTTATGATTATTGTATTATCTTTAGTTGTACTTTATCCACTTTGTGGAGCATTTTGAATATTATTGTACTATGTACCATGTTTGGGGTACAAATACTTTTGTTGGTGTTTCTACACCATAGCATGTTATTATTATTGTTATTTAGTTAAATTTTTCAGTTACAAATGTTCAGCTTGCGTTTTTACTTTCGTTTTTTTTATCTTGTTAAGAGCTGAATTCTTCAGTTAGGAATGTTCAACTCTTAAAGTGTTATTGTTGGTATTCTTATTTTTGTGTATTGTTAGTATGCTTGTGGGAATTTTAATGTTTCCATTTTTGGTGTGGAAATGTAAGAATTTCTAGGTTGGTGATGATAGTTCATCAAGGAAGATTCTTCCAAGTTTCGATGGCAATGATAGTATTTAAGCATGTAAATGTTGGCAAGGTACATGGTTACCTCTTTCTAGAATGTAGAATGTTTAGGAACTTCTTTTCTTTGTACAAATGTAATTTTGTTTCATGTTGCAACTTTGTTGAATGCTTGTATCACTTAGGTCCAAAATCCAAAATGGTGAGAACCCTCCATTGTCTACTAAATGCATAGGATGACTGATAAATTTTGTTTAGTACTTTTGATTCATGCTTTATCCAATGATTTGTTTTATTTTGTGGAAGCATTAGAAATGATCAAGGCATTTGTTGATAATGAGCACAACCATTTCCAAACAGTAATTTACCCGTGAGTAAGTGAGTATTCGTTAACCCTTTGAGCCTAAACAGTTTAGATCTCATTTTAGTGATGAACTTTGTGTATGTACATAATTTGAAAATTTAGTTCATCATTGAATTTTGAGAGATTCTAAAAAAATTTCTTCTTGAACCTTTGAACATTATTTCCATTGATTTCCTTGCCATAAAAAGCAAGGACCTTTCACTTAAGGTTTGGTTGAAAATAAGTTGGGGAGAATGAAAAATAAGAATGGTAGGTTGCTAAAACTTTTGAAAACTTTCAAGCAAGCATGAAAAGAAAAAGAAAATGTGTGGATATGAATGTGAAAAACAAAGAAAAAGAATGCTTGCTTGAAAGAGAAAAATAGAGACCAAAATAATTGTGCATAAGGAAGTTTGAGAAGGTTTGTGATAGAGGAATGAAAGTGGTGAATGAAGTTGAGATGTGTAAATACCTTGTATAGTGAATGTTCTTTTGCATCAGAAATTTCGATTCAATGGCCTTTAGAAATGTCCCTTTATTGTAAACCCGATCAAGCTACAACCTTAAAAGCCCTTAGTGATCTTTTTGCTTCCATGATTTCTTTATTGATCATTTAGATATTGTATGAATTGGTTTGTATTTGCATCATTTGTCAGATGAGTGAAATTGCCCCGCGTTTGTAAGCGCGTAATTCCTTCAGTTCTCTTTTGAAGAGGAGTGTTAGAGTGATATGAGCATGATAGTTTAGTTGTTACTTGAAACATTGTTTGATATTTGTTTAAGAACCAAGTTCTTTTACATTGTTCGATTCTAGGAATTTATAATCATTGCTTGTTTACATTTGTTGTTTATTTGAGCCTTAAATCTATTCTTGGTTGAGTTAAATGCTTGAGTAAATCCTCTTGTTTTCAATAAGAGGCATACTTTGTTTGAGGACAAGCAAAGAGTTAGTTGGGGAGAGTTTGTTAGATGTCAATCATGCCTTAAATTTCTAATTTATAATTGGCATTTTTCAACTCTTTTATGTTTGATTTGTTGAAATTTATACTTGGAAGTTTACCATTCTTCAATAGTGTGAAAATACCTTTGGTACTTTTAATTTGTGTGTTATTGTGCAGAAAATAGGCATTAAGTCATCAAAGAGTGAGACACAAGGAAAGTGAGTCAAGTTTCCAAAGGAAGGGAGGAAATTCAGTAAGTTCGCTAGGCGAACTTACTAGCGAATGTTCATTGGGCGAACAACTGGCGAGGCACCAGCGAAGGCTCCCAGATTAGAGGCAGTAGCAAAAGGCCCCTAAGTTTGTTGTGTGAACAAGCCAGCAAAGGCTCGCTGTGGTAACGCTTCAGCGAAGACCTGGCGAAGCATCTCAGAAAAGAGGCAGTAGCTAAATGGACCTAAGTTCACTGTGCGAACTTGTAGGCGAATAATCATTCGCACTGCGAACTTCTGAAATATCTTAGAGGTGGTTTAACTGTGCAGAGGCACATCAGGTGCCTATTTTAATGTTCGCTAGGCAAATAAATTATTCGCAGTGCAAACATGACAGATCCTAAATGTTATATTTAAGCACTTTTGGTCATTTTTAGGGATCATAACCCATTTTTACACACCACAACCTAGTTTTTTGAGTTTTCATCACCCAAGAGTGATATTTTACATTGAGAAGCCGGATTCTCATCTGAGTTCGATTATTCGACGTGGATGCTTTTTCATCTCTTCCCGACACTTGTGAAGCAAGCTACCATGGTGATGGGTAGCTAAACACCTTTGTGTCTATATTAGAGGTAGTTAATCTTGCTTATATGTATTTCTTTTGATCTTTTGTATATGAACAAGGTTGATGATCAATATATGATGAAGTTGTTTGCTTTTAATGTTGAATTTATGGTTTGAATCACTCTAGACATAGATTTTCCAAATCTTGATCTAATGTCTTCATCTATTAACAACCAAACTCTAGACATAGATTTGGGAGTTAATATTTGCTTTGTATTGATCTCAATGTTTATTGTTTTGATTGTTGGGTTGAGACATCGTCTAACGATTTAAACAATAATACTCACGAAGTCGCTTTAGACTTAAACGGATTCGCGAGGATACGTGATTGTATTGATCGAAACTATGTTCATATGCTTGATTAATCGGATACGTATAAAAAGGATTAACGAACTCTAATGTTGACATGTTTTTACTAATCAATTAAAACCGAAACTTTTTACCATTGATTATAATTTTTATGCGATCGTTGCGAGACGAAATCAAACCAACCACTTTATATGTTCTATGTTTAAAACGATTCCAATTGTAGAATGGCGGTAATATCACACAATCCTTGTGGATACGATAACAAAAACCCATACTAATACTATTTAAACAATAAGTATTTAGAAACTTGTTACCAATAATTGACATGATGATATAGCATCTTGTTCAGCATCTGTACTATTGGTTGTTTTTGGGTACCCCTAATATGTGTATGTGCTAACATAATAACCTCTGGGCTGACTAAGTGATATCTCTAAGGGACACCTTTGCCAAATTGTGGCAAAAAGGAATAGTGATGTTGTGTGTGGTGGAGAAGTGTGACTATTGACTTGACTACTCATTTTTGTCTTTTGTGGTGTATAAAGACATATCATGTTGTGTTGTGCCTAGTACTGACTGCTGACTGGTACTAACTGATTTTCTTTGTGCACACATGCTAAAGCATCTGGCTTGGCGTTTGGCCCTAAACCTTATGTGTTGATATCTTTGTTTGTTAGTAGTAGCTCCTAAACTTTGATTACTTATTACTAACTGTGTGTAGATGCATGACTAACTCATCTTAACGATTGCATGTTGATTGTTTATGTATTATTGTGTGTAAGGAACTCATAACATTGTGTGTGTGTGTGTGTGTGTGTGTGTGTGCGCGCGTATGTGTGTATGTGTGTGTGTGTGTAACTACCTCTTAATTTATGAATTGTGCTAATTACCCCCATGATTTGTGAATGGTGCTATGTTATGTGATGCTTCTCCTGCTGATGTTTGGTGTTTGGTTCTGTAGTTGCTACTGTTGATGTTGGTCTAAGTATATCTTTGATACTTTGTGCTTTTCTGATTGAATAATTGTTTTTCCAAAATCTGACAAAGGGGAAGATTGTTGGTCCTTTTACGATTGGCTGCATAATTAAAAACAACATGGATTTTGCTCAAGCTAGTTCTGGTGCAGAAGGGACACATGTTGAACACGATGTTCCAACATGTGTGCTGCAACATCTGGTATCTGGCAACAGACAGATGGTATTGCAGTTTGCTTTAGAATTATTCTATTTAAGATAGTCTCTACAAAGAAGATCTACAAGTCATGAAGAAGAGTTAATTCGGATGTACTGGTGCAACATGTAGAACACGATGTTCCAGCATGTGCAGTGCAACATCTAGCCTTGTTAACAGACCATAAGGGATGTTGTTTGGTGCAAATTTTCTAATTGGATTTCAATCAAATGTGTGGCATATTTGTTAGAAATGGTTGATTTATTTGATAAATGTTGAAGATCAAATCAAATTTAAATGAAATTTTAAATTTGAATTTGAATGTAACAAAACATATGTTTTGGATATTTTTATGGACCAATCAATTCTAACAAGATTCTCTATTATTCTGGATGAATTTAAATCAGAGATCCATAAGGAAAAAACCCATAAGAAATTACGATATAAGGTTAGTCAATTCTCATGTTTTATTTGAGAGTTTGTACGCAAGATTAAGTTCTTTGTGTCTAGGGTTTGAGATTATTTTCTTTCTTGTATTCCATGTTAATGTCATAATAAGGATTAGTATTGAATCTTTGTGTACACCTCTCTATGTTTCAGTAACTTGGCATATTTGTTGGTTTGTCTTGGTTGAGTTGTAAATTCAATAATCAATAGACTTGTTATTGAGGTTGATCACTAGGGGTTAGTAGTTAAATAAAGTGAGTGGATTCTCATATTTAGAGGAAGTCCTAAATATAAAGTCACTAGGATTAGGGAGAGGCATAGAACTTTATAGGGTTTGGGGTTCTTATAAAACTCATTGTTCTAATTTAAAATAATGAATTTGTTTTCCTGGGTAAAGTGCCCTCCAGATGTAGGTGTGGTTTCGCCGAACTAGGTTACCAATCTCTTATGTTTTATTGCTTTCTGCATTTTTGTTTTTATTGTTGTCATTCTGGTTTAAGAAGTTTGGCCATTGTCCCAACATCGTGTCCAACATATGTTCCCTCAGGAACAGAATTTCAAAACCTTAAGTAAGAAAAGAGAAGAAAAAATGTTTTTTAATACTGGAAGATTTTCAGGCTTGTTCACGAATATGTTCCTTAATGGGTCATATCTTGGACCCATTAAGGTTTTAGCAGTTATAAGTATGGTATTCTCTCATTCATTCTAACACAAGTTGTAGAAGATGCATAAGGTTGAAATCCAAGTGAGAACCAAAGGGTAGAAGTTTCTAGAATTATATTCTTAAAGTTTGGCAGACATTTGGAGTTATCAAAGGGATTTAGGAAACACTTTAAACACCATGGTTTAGTGTGATTCTTATATTTAAAATTAGAGAAATTCGGAAACACATTGGTAGAAATTAGGGGTTATTTTGAGAATTTCAAAGGCTATTTTCTTGTAACTCATATTTTAATCCCTTGTAACAACTTTTGAAGTATATAGAATTAGATAGTTGCTTTCTCCCCCGTGCCTAGATCCTTTTAGCACTTTAAAGATATGTTTATTTATGGTAAGGAAGAAACTATCATTTTGGATGAAGTCCTGACGACCGTAAGATCAAAGGAGTTGTCAAATTTGAAATTTAAAGGTTGATGATAGTAGTGAAGACTTAAGTGTCTCAAGAGAAAAAAGTGAAATTAGAGGAAACCAGAAAGGGAGATCCAGGTCAATGATGAGATGATTTCATTGATGAAGAACCATACATGGAAGCTTGTGAGACTACCCAAAAAAATGTTGGTTGGATACATGTTGATCTTCAAGAAGAATGAAGGTATTTCGGGAATTGAATAACCAACATTTAAAGCAAGACTTGTAGTGAACAATTACTTAAGTAGAGAGAATTGATTATAATGAAATTTTTTCATATGTTGTAAAACATTATTCTATAAAGCTACTTATGGAAATTATGAATCAATATAATCTTGAGTTAGAACAGGTGGATGTCAAAACAAATTTCGTATATGGAGATCTTGAAGAGACAATCTAGATGGAATAACCTAAAGGTTTTATACAAGGTAAGACTAACATATGTTTGTTGAAAAATCTTTGTATGGGTCGAAATAAAGCCTAAGACAGTGGTATCGCCTGTTTGGTGAATTTTTTCTTAAACATGGATTTTGAGAAAATCATTATCTACCCCTCTTCTATATGTTTATGATATTTTGATGGAAAGCTCTAGCAAGATAGAGATCGTTAAGCTCAAGGAGATATTGAATGGTGAATTTTAGATGAAATATCTTGATGAAGCTAAAAGAATCGTGGGTATGTATATCATGACAAGCCTCAAGAAGAGTGAATTTTTCTTATCTCGATCTAGTTACTTGAACAAAGTGGTGGGGCAGTTTAGAATGCAAGGTGCTAAAACCGTCAACACTAATTTAGGTCATCACACAAAGATTTCGGTTAGAAAATATCCTTGAGCTGAGGAAGATAAGAATTTACTAGTGATTCCTCTCTATGTGAATGGGGTTGCAAGCATTATGTATCGTATGGTTTGTAGTAGACTGAATTTAGCATATGCAGATAACATAGTAAGTCAATTTATGGAAAATCTTGGCCATGTTCGTTGGAAATATTTGAGTGGATGGTGAGGTATTTGAATGGTTCTCTGAAGGGTGATTTAAATTACACAAGGTCAACTCAAGAGGAAGACGAATTGGAGGATTTTGTATATTATTCAAGCTATGCAGGTAATGTGGCCATAAGAAAATCCCTATCATGATTGATATTTATGTTTTTTGGGGGCATCTATAAGCTGGAAGGAAAATCAACAATAAATGTTCACATTATCTACTACTTAATCAAAATATAATGCACTTGTTGAAGGGGTCAAGGAAGTCATATGGGTGAAAAACATAATTGGGGAGTTAGGGATTACTTAAGAATTTGTGAAGATAAATTATGATACTGAAAGTATCATTCACTTGGCCAATCATCAATTTATCATAAAGGACAAATCACATTGACATATATTTACACATTATAAGGGACATGATAATGTTAATGGAAATTTAGGTTCAAAAAGTGCCCTCGGAAAAGACTCAAGCATTGCTTGAACTTGATGAAATTCATTGAAGAGTGGTTCAAGCTTTGTAAAGAAAGCAATATGGTAGTTAGTGGTTAAATTGACATTACCGTTATTTTAATTCAAGATGAATAATTATTGTAATATACAGTTAAACCTCAAGTGAGAAAAGAGAAATAAAATATTTCAATATTGGCATAATTTCTTATTCATAGAAACGTTCGTTAATGGGCAATATCTTGGGCCTGTTAAGGTTTTGGCATTTATAAATATAATTTGCTCTCATTTACTGTAACATAAGTTGTAGAAGATGCATAAGGTACAAATACTAGTGAAAAGAAAAGGTTAGAAATTTCTAGGATTATATTTTTAGGGTTTGAAAGCCTTTTTAGGGTTTGAAATAAATAAAAGATAAAATTGTACAACCATTTTAAAAGAGAATAAATTGGTGTCTATAATTTTTTTCATAAATAAAAATATTTGAATCAATAATTTTTTTTTTCGGTATGTAAATATTATTTTTGTTTTTTTAAATTTATTTAGATTTATTAAAATAAGATGATTTAAAAATATTTGAATCAACAACATATTTTGTTATGTATATACTGAATTGATAAATTTCTATTATTCAATTATTGATTAGTAGTTTTATTTTCCATGTTCATATAATTTCTTTAAATATGTGGCTACATCCGGGTATTTGTATGGTATTTTTATTTAAATCCGTGGATACTCGTGCGATCGCACAGGTTACTTGCACAATATATTTTATTTGTTGATGTGAAATGTAATAAGTAGTTGTTTCATGTTAAATTTATCTCAAATGTATATTTTTAATAAATTATATCTGCAATCAGCCTTTATGTCAATTTTTAACAAAATACCATATTATTTTTTTTTTACAACATCTTCTTAATTTAGCTTAATAATTAAAAAAAAGTATATTATCATATCATTTTAATATTATTTAATTTATAATGATATCCAATATTTTTATATTATCATAAATTTTCCTATAAAAAATTTATCAAATATTTTAAAATATTATTATATTATCAAATACTTTCCTGATATCAAATATTTTCAATTTATCATAAATTTTGATATAAAAAATTTTCATATAATTTTATTTCATATTATCAAATTTTCATTTAACATCATTTATTTTAGATAATAATATCAAATATATATGACATCTTTATTAATAAAAAAAATATTTTAAATTAAATATTAAATCTATTTTTGATCTAATAAAATTAATATTTTTAATTATTATTATTATTAAAAATAAATATTAATTAGTTTTAATTGGCCTTTTCTATTCCACTAATGTAATGTAAGATAATTAAGTTACTATTACTGTTGTAACCCCTATAGACTACTAAACGTGTGTATTAATTAACTTTCCAGTAATAATAATTAGATTTTCCTTTAACGAAATCTCTCTCCTCATACTATCCAGACATGGTCATTGTTGATTCGTCCTCTCGAATTATACACTATCTTCATTCAACAACAGATAAGCAAAAGTGGCATGATTCTAAAGATCACGAAATAATAAATTAGTTGAGACTCTAAATACTAACACTTTCTAATCCCAATTATTGATATGACATGCCAAGGCTAAGCCAAAACTTGTAAGAGTTAAATATAACCTACCAAAATTTGTCAAACACAGGTTGCAGCATTTTCAATTAAATTTAACATCCAATGATTATATCAACTCTGAAATGTTTAGTATGAAAATACTGAAATGTTTGATTCAATACCCAGTAATCTAATAGAAAAGCAAATGGCTCCTAATATTCCATTTGTTATCTTTCATTCCATCAAATAATGATAGAGAAAAAATAGTGCATAAATTTATATGCAAAATGTTCTGATATATAGCACTTTCTTGGTGGATGAAGTATTCCATTTGCATCAACTGTTAATTGATACAACAATTAGAGATAATACAAATACAGTTACTTAGTGTACAAGTCACCTAACTAATTTTTGTAACAAACATAACTAACTAATGTGGAGCTATCATATGCAGTAGGATCATTGTATGCTATGATGTAGCTGCTTGTAGTATATAAACTCATCTCACTGTTGTAAACAATCAAGTGAATATTATACTACTTTTACACTTCATCTTCTTCTTCCTTATGAATGTTGCTTGTTTCTTAAGCTTGTTTAAGCTTCTTCCATGGAGTTCCATGGCTTGTATTCTGAATCTTAACATGGTATCTTGAGCCTTTCGATCTGTTTTCTTCTCTTCCTGTTCGTTCATGGCTCTCACACGCTCACAATCCACTGATCCGCAACTCGATCAAACCAGTCTGTTTTTTGTTCATCCTAGTGATGGACCTTCCTCTGTAACTGTTTCACCAAAACTTAATGGCACCAACTACCATTCTTGGGCTCGTTCGATGCGTCGTGCTCTTGGAGGCAAGATGAAACTAGAATTCATCGATGGCATTGATCCCATCACTGATGACTTTGATCCCCTTTACCGTGCATGGAATCGTTGTAACATGCTTGTATTGTCTTGGATTATCAACTCAGTTTCTGATTCCATCGTCCAATCCATCATCTTCATGGAGAATGCTATTGATGTTTGGATTGATCTCAAGGAACGATTTTCTCAAGGCGATTTGGTACGTATTTCTGAATTGATGCAAGAAGTTTATATCCTGCAGCAAGATTCCAAATCTGTTACTGAATTTTATTCTGCTCTTAAAATTCTATGGGAAGAACTTGAGGTTTACATCCCTATCCCTTCTTGCTCTTGTCGTATTAGATGTTCATGTCAAGCTATGCGTAATGCTAGAAAGAATCACAACACTTTATATGCCATTAGATTCTTGACTGGTTTAAATTCACAATTTGATGTTGTTAAGTCTCAAATCCTTTTACTTTATCCTTTACCTCCTATGACCAAGATATTTTCAATGGTGCTCCAACATGAGAGATAAGGTAATCTTTATACTGTTGAAGATCCCACTTCCCTTGTTAATGCTATTGATTCCCAAAGATACAAGGGTAAATCACATGCTCAACACTCTTATGGAAAAACCAATAGTAGGGTGTGTACTCACTGTGGTAGAACCAACCACACCATTGACAATTGCTATGCCAAGCATGGTTTTCCTCCTCATATGCAAAAGAAATATGCTAATCACTCTTCTTCTACAAATGAACCTGATTTAGAACCTGATCCACAACCTTCTGATGCCAAGATTGTCTCTCCTTCAATCACCACTGAGCAGTATGAACAACTGATGCAATTACTCCAACAATCAACTATTTCTCAACCCTCTTCTTCAAATCAGGTCAACTCAGTGAGTGTTCAATCAGGTATTTCACAATCTTCTGTTGTGTCTCATTCTCTTTCTTGCCAAAACTTTTCTTTGGGTTCTTGGATTATTGACTTAGGTGCAAGTGATCACATGTGTGGTTCACTACACTGTTTTCATTCTTATGTTGAAATCCCCCATATTCAGGTTAGAATGCCTACAGGCCAATTTGCCATTGCAAAACATGCTGGCACCATTAAGTTTTCATCTGCTCTCATTTTGACCAATGTGCTATATGTTCCATCTTTTTCTTTAAATCTCATTTCTGTCTCTAAACTGTGTCAATCACTTGACTGCACAATTGAATTTAATGGTTTTAATTGTCTCATTCAGGAAAGGAGCACAAAGAAGATGATTGGTTCTGGTGACAAAGTACAGGATTTGTATTACTTAGTCATGGAAAATAAGATAGTATGTAGCTCTAGCACTAGTTCAAATTCTATTTCTTTACCAACTCATGCCATTTGGCATTTTAGACTTGGACATGTATCTGACTAATGTATGAATACACTACATTCTGCTTTTCCTTTTATAAAAGTTGAACCAAAATCTGTGTGTGATGTATGCCATTTTGCAAGACAGAGAAAATTACCCTTTTCAAATAGCACACACAAATCTGTAGCACCCCAAAATTTGCTCTCCTACCTTTAGTACTAACTGGCTTATGTTTCATTTTTGCATTATCATGTGTGCATATCATTGGTTCTTAGCATGGGGTCAAGGTGCCTGAGGCAGTTCAAGAGGAGAAGATGTTCTTCAAAGGGTCAAGCAAGAGTCCTTATATTGTCCAAGAGATCTCAAGTGGCTCACTCTCTCCTAACCAGTGCAGAAATTAAGGTTTTGAGAATCTTGGGTTTATTGCTCCAATGGGCAAGCTTCTTGGGTTTTTATCATCACCAAATGGCATATCTTATCTTTGTTGGAGAGGATACACATCATATTCAGAGGAATTTGGATTTGGAGACTGTGTTATTTCCTCCTAGACTGAGGGTACCAAAATTAGGGTTTACTATAAAGTCAGTTTATTTCTGATTTTTTGGGCAAGACTTGATTCCATGGTCTTCCTTGGGTCCCTAAGTATCTAGGAATGGAAGATTGTCCATCAGTTTAGTTCATGAGAAGTTCAATTGGCCAATGGATTGGGAATCAGGAGAATTGGGGAAAAATCAACAGTGAGAGGGGAAGTCTACTGTGAAAGTTTGAGGTTCTCTTCAAGGTTCTCAAGGTCTCACATCCTCATATGGTCTTCAAGAGTCAAGTTTCATACCATTTATCAAGAATCAAGGGTTGGTACAAAAGTTACTAAATATGGAAAGGACCTATAATTTGAAAGTTTCCATTTTTGGCAAGCCTTTGCACTACATTCAAATTGACTTTTCTTCATCAAAGAAGCTTCAAATGAACTTTCCTCAAACATGAAAGTTGAAGACCTTTTTCTCCCCTTTCCAACAAGTACTAGATGGTCTCCATATCATTAGTGAAACTCAAGTTATGATCAAAGGAAGGCCAAGTGGTTTTTAGGGTTTTCTCATGGTTCCAATTTCACAACTTTTGCATTTTGGGACATAGTGACCTATAATTGATTCCTTTGTTTCAAGCCACATTCTAACATCAAAGAACAATCCATAAGGATCATTTTTGGCCTTTGATCCATGGTTTATTCATCACTTATTTTCCATTATGCAAAATTGCAAGATCATTGAAAACTCATGAATCGAGACATCTCAAGGCCCAAATTCCATACAGGTGTGATTAGCAATTGAAACATAAGTGATCCATCATAAGAGGCTTGGGTGTGCATGCATGGAGGATGGTGTATTTCACATTATGCAAATTTCCAAAATCACCCAAAACTCATTAAGTGAGGAATTAACAAGGCCCAAGTGATCATCAGTGGATTAACCCTAAGTATTTAAGCTAACTCATGCACTGGTTAGAGGGAAGACACGTTATTTTACGGAGATTTTCAAGTGTGAACCCTAATCCTTCATTCCTTCGAATCTCTCAATCCACAAGAGCTTTTCCAAAAATTCCTTCACAACATTAATCCTTGGGATCCATAGAACGCAAATCATCCATCGTTTGAAGCTAACAGCAAAGATACGGATTGCTTGATCTCAGGTTAGTGATAATTTGCATGCTCTTAAAACTCCTATTTTTGATGCGCATAATGATGTGTGACATTCACTGATAATTCTGGTGTAGTTTGTTTTGAGTTTGGACGCATGGTTTGTTTGTATGTTGAGTTTGAAATTTTTGAGCCCTAACTTGTTTCATTCGAATCTTGTTGTATGATGGTTGTTTGTGAAAAATAATGTGATATTATTGATCCTGGTGAAATTCTGGTCAAGAAGGGATATTCCTTTGCGTGTTCTGGTAGTTTTCTGGTTGCAGGTGACCGGAGAGGGTGACCGGAACCCTAGCTCCGGTGGCTGGTTCAGTTTCCGGCCGGCGAAGGTGTTAGAGGAAGAAGATGATCTCCCAGCAGTTGATGGCTTGGATCGTGTGGTCCACGTTGCGCCACCTATTTTAAAATTTTGTTTTATATTGTGGTTTGTGTGTGTGCCATCCTATGGTAATTATCATGTACGTTCAATCTGCATCACACATCATGTTTTGTTTGATTAATTCTGGAGCGTTGATTGAATCTAATGGAGGATAGGGTGCCAACGCATTAGTGATTCCATGTGCCTCTCACGTGTGACCTTCTTCTAATTTCTGATAATTTAGTGTGTGCGTGCGTACGTGTTTATGGTGTGTCTTATGATCCTGAACGTTCATCATGATTACTTGTTTAATTGGTTGACTATCTGTGCAGCGTAGGATTGATCTTGTGGTCCTAACGGAGTCTGAGTGTTGACTGGGTTCACGTGTTCTCTATTTTATTTTTTTGGTGAATTTAAGTGTTTGGGCTTTCTATTTACGCCCCCTCCTTTAAGCCCATGTCAATTTTCAACGTGAGTTATTGCTGCATATACCCCCCATGTTTATTTCTTTATTTTCATGTTTATTTTATTATTGCATTTCATTTTTAATCTTTAAAAATAGTTTGTTTTGAATTAAAAAATTACAAGAAAATTCATGAAGCATTTTTAGAGTTTTATAAAATTTTCTCAAATTTTATTTTTTATTTTTATTTTATTTTTAGCATCTGAAATAATTATTTGTTTATTTTCTTTTGAATTTATTCCATATATGTATACTCTAACTTGTTTATTTTATTTCTCATAGTCTATGAAACCTTTTGAGTCCATTCTTTTTTGCATTACTTCATAAACATATTGAAGTTCATTAAAACATTTTTCTCATATTTTTAAAATCTTTTCATATTGCATTTTAGTCATTTTATTTTGCATATTGAACCATATTTCTCATTTGAATTTGCATAATTGTTTGAGTGACCTATCTGGGGAATTTTAGCATGATCTTTTGACATGTTGTTTCCCACTGGTTGGGGTGTGTTAAGTTTCAATTTGGTCACTTTAGAAGATGTTTTGCTAATTGTTTGATTTCTCTTTGTTTGAGGTCTTTTTGTATGCACATCTTTGATCATGCCTGAGTACTTGTTTGAGAAGGCACTTGTGCCATTGTTTGAGATTATTTCTTTGACTTCACAAACCATGTTTGAATTGTTATAGGTCATTTGATTTCCATTATATGTCATTGGTGTGAGGTTGTTGCATACTTTGTGCATGTGTTCAATGTTTGATTTACATGCCTCTTTTTGACTTATTTTCTCACTTCTTCTCATCTGTGCCTCATTCATGATTTATGTTTGGTTTATGTATGCCATACCTTATCATTCATTTGCACTTCATTTGATGTTTGCTTCTAACTTTGGAGCTTTGCATTCATTCATGTCATATGTCATTCATGTTTCCTCTTGCATGTTATTCATGTTTCACTTATATGCTCCCTTCTTCTTCTTCTATTGATGTTTGATGCTTGGATATCTGTTTGCATGCCTCATGTGACACTTGTATAGCATGTTTAGGCACATGTTTAGGTCATCCATATTCTGACTTGGATATTATTTGAATCATTCTTGCATAATCACCTTGCACATCCACTCTTCCTTCTTCTACTCCTTCTCTGATAACTATCTTGTTTGTTTTGCCACTTGTTCGCATTCTATTTGCTTAATTTTGTTTGGTAAACATTGGGGGTCACCTCTAAGGTGTATATTCTGGCTTGGATGAGTTTCATTTGGTTTGTAACCATTTCACTTTGGTTTATGACTTGCTTGGGTTTCATTTGTCTTATTTTTACTTATGTCTGTTTTGTACTAACCTTTTATGCAGAGGTAGAGGTAAGTAATTTGAGAGTGTGGATAGTTATCCATGCTCACTCTCATTCTTTATTTCTCTCATCTTTTATTTTCCTTAGGCTTAGGTTGTTGTCAAACCTCCCCTTAGGGCCATCTTTGCATGATAACATTAGGATAGATTCTCCCCGTAGTGTTTTTCTTTTCTTTTGAGTCCCTCTTCTCATCTCATAACATCTCTAAGATACTTAATAAGGTCAACTTGCCTTGCACACAAGCCTTAAACATAGGAAATGAAGATTGAGGGGTCCCCCTTCTCTCTTCTAGAGTGTTGAGCATACGTCCTATTGGGGACGACCATGCGACGCATTCGTTCCCGTGTCATAGACTTTGGTTCAAGTTGAGTTATGAACTAACTCAAGTCACTTCTGTCCTAAAAAACACAAACAAACTTCAAACCTTTTTGTCCTTCGGGATTGTCAAACTAAAGGCTATTTTCAAAAAGGGCACGTTACTTTCCGTCTGAGTCGCAAACAGGCATCGACCCTAACTACCGGACGCGAACTTAACGTCGCTCATAAAAAAACACAAAAATAACTTGGTCCGAACTACGTTGACTCTGAATTTCCCATTGCACAAAGGGAGTACGTAGGCCTAGGAAGACGACGTCCTACCGAGTCTGTCTTTATTTTCCCTTCCCCGTGTCAGTACAGCCATAGATTTTAGGATAACTCACCCTTAGAATAGACAACAAGCGTGGATCCCATCGAGTATGATGGACGCGTGGGGTGCTAATACCTTCCCCTCGCGTAACCGACTCCCGAACCCAGGCTATGGTTGCGATGACCATTCCTTTCCCTCTTCCTCAGGTTTATACAGTGTTCCCTTTCCCTCTCTTGGGATAAATATACACGGCTGGCGACTCTGTGTTTCGCGCCACTCTCGCGTTTGTACCTGGATGAAAATCCCGGGAGCGACAAAATCCTTACAACCTTTTGATCTCATCCATTTTGACATTTGTGGACCAATTTCCATACCCTCCATCCATGGCCATACCTATTTCTTGACTGCCATAGATGACTGTAGTATATTTACTTAGCTCACACTCATGAAACATAAAAGTGAGGCCAGACAAAATGTCATCAATTTCATTAACCTCATCCTTACACAACATAACCATAAAGTTAAAGCCATTAGAACAGACAATGGACCACAATTCAATATACCTTCCTTTTACAATAACCGTGGCATTACACATCAAACTAGTTATGTAGAATCTCCTCAACAAAATGGTCTTGTTGAGAGAAAACACCAACAAATTTTGAATATTGCATGTGCCCTGCTATACCAATCAAACTTGCCAAAAACATACTGGTCTTATGCAGTCTTACATGCATCCTTTATCATGAACAGATTGCCTACCCCCATCCTGGACAACAAGTCTCCTTATTTCACTATGCACAATCAAAACCCTGATATGAATGAACTCAAAGTGTTTTTTTCGTTGGCCTATGCATCCACATTGCAAGCTCACAGAACAAAACTTGCTCCTCGTGCAACAAAATGCATCTTTCTTGGCTATGAAGCTAGCATGAAAGGATCCTTGCTCCTGGATATAACTACAAATGAGGTATTTGTATCCAGACACACCACCCATCATGAACACATTTTTCCATACCATTCTCCCACATCCAAACCTACCTGGACCTATTACACACCAACTAACTCTCCTAACACAGATGACACACATAACACAATACCACCTGAACCTGATCCCTTGTCCACATCCCAAACCCAAAATCCTACCCTTGACCTTACAACCTCCAACACACCCCGATGTTGCTCATACTGAACCTACTACCATCAGACCTGCTAGACAAAAACATACTCCCTCTTATCTATATGACTATGTCTGTAACTCCTCTACAAGTTATTCAGAATCATCATCTTCAGGTACTCCCTATCCCATTTCTTCTTATCATTCCTTTGACCATTTATCTTCTATCCATAAATCTTTTGCTTTATCCATTACAAAGTGTGTTGAACCTAAAACTTACAAAGAAGCTGGTCAGCATGATTGTTGGATTCAGGCTATGAATGTTGAGTTAGCAGCTTTGTCTGCAAACAATACTTGGTAGCTTGTGGTCAAACCTCCTCATGTGAAGCTTATAGGCAGCAGATGGGTCTATAAGGTCAAACATAAAGCTGATGGCTCAATTGAAAGATACAAGGCCAGGTTGGTAGCCAAAGGATACAACCAAATAGAAGGTTTGGATTATTTTGACACATTCTCCCCTGTGGCAAGACTTACTACAGTTAGAACACTCATAGCCCTTGCATCTCTTAAGTAGTGGCACATCCATCAAATGGATGTCAATAATGCTTTCTTGCATGGTGATTTGCAAGAAGATGTTTAAATGTCCATACCTGATAGTGTTGTGGCTAAGCAAGGTCTTGTTTGCAAACTTCAAAAGAGCTTATATGGTCTTAAACAAGCAAGTAGAAAGTGGTATGAGAAGCTTACTCATCTTTTATTACAGCAAGGATATCATCAGTCCACTTCAGACTATTCATTATTCACTCTCAATCATGGACCTGATTTCACTGCCCTTCTTGTCTATGTGGATGACATAATCATCACTGGTAATTCTCTTTCTGAATTCTCTAGAATCAAATCCATCCTTGATCACAACTTCAAAATCAAAGATCTTGGCATACTTAAATATTTCTTGGGATTAGAAGTGGCTCATTCCAAAGAGGGCTTATGCATATCTCAAAGAAAATACTGTTTAGGTTTTCTTGAATCATCAGGGCTCCTTGGTTCAAAACCAGCCTCAACTCCCCTTAATCCTTCATTGAAGTTACATCAAGATAATAGTCCACATCTTGAAGATATTTCAGCTTATAGGAAAATCATTGGCAAGTTCCTATACTTAAACATAGACCTGATATCACCCTAGCTACTCAACAAATAAGCCAGTTTCTAAATTCTCCTACAACTACTCATTATAAGGCTACTTTCAGAGTGATTAGATACCTGAAACAAAATCCTGGGAAGGGACTCATGTTCCCTAGAAGTTCAGAGACACAAATAAGAGGATATGTTGATGCAGACTAGGTTGGTTGTCATGATACAAGAAGATCTACAACTGGTTTTCTTTTTTTCCTTGGTAATTCTCTTGTCTCTTGGAGAGCTAAGAAATAGCCAACCATTTCCAGGTCATCTTCAGAGGCTGAATATTGAGCCTTATCCACTGCCACCTGTGAATTGCAATGGATTTTATACTTGCTGCAGGACCTGAACATTGAGAGCACTAAACAACTTGTTCTATATTGTGACTTACAAAGTGCCATTCATATTGCTTCAAACCCTGTTTTCCATGAAAGAACAAAGCATTTGGAGATTGATTGCCACTTTGTTAGAGAGAAAGTACAACAAAACATCTTGAAGCTCCTACCTATTTCAACACAAGAACAGCTTGCTGATTTTCTGACAAAACCTTTAGATCCACCAAAATTTAAGGCATTTGTGTCCAAGCTTGGAATGATAGACATCTATCATGGTCAAGCTTGTGGAAGGGTGTTAATTGATACAACAATTGGAGATAATACAAATACAGTTACTTAGTGTACAAGTCACCTAACTAACTTTTGTAACAAACATAACTAACTAATGTGGAGCTATCATATGCAGTAGGATCATTGAATGCTATGATGTAGCTGCTTCTTGTAGTATATAAACTCATCTCACTGTTGTAAACAATCAAGTGAATATTATACTACTTTTACACTTCATCTTCTTCTTCCTTATGAATGTTGCTTGTTTCTTAAGCTTGTTTAAGCTTCTTCCATGGAGTTCCATGGCTTGTATTCTGAATCTTAACATCAACCATTAATAAACTCTCAACAACATAAGAATAGCCTTATTATCAAACGAAAAAAATATAATTTACAAAAATATTCATAACAGCAAACTAAAAACAGTTTAAAAAAATTCATAACGGCGAACCAATAATGTGCACATGAATGTGGTAAATCAATTGGTATGTTCAAATCAAAATCAATATAAAAAAAAAGCACTCAAGAATCTATAACTAAAAAGAAAAGTGATGATATTCATCAAAGTTCAAATTCTTGTATGAATAATAACACTCATCCTTGTGGCATGTCATTAATCACATTGTACTAATATGGAGCCAATGGAAGCTACATGTCTAACAACATAACCAATGAATGACATGAAATTATAAGTGAAAATCTATTTCTAATATTAAAAGATAATGAAATATATTTTCAAAACAAAATATGGCATTGAAGAAAAATGAATATGCATAAGACATAGAGTTAAAAAAAGTTATTCACTGCAACAAATCAAAATATAATGTGAAAATGTTAAAGGCAAAGCAAACAATGATAAAGGAGAGACAAACAAACCAAAACAAACACGGTAAACCATATAATGCTTGTCTAAGATATCCGTTTGCACTTGCAATCATGAACCGTTACTAATTTCGTTCCATCAAGAAAGGTAGCTTCAACCTGTTGATTATATTAAATTTAAAGCAAACTCAAAATAAACGTACATTCACATAGCAATAGCACATTCACATAAAAACCAGTTCTAATTTCTCGAAACAACATGTATCTTCTCCAGGGGCGGATCTAGACATTATATATTGGTGTGGCTAAACATGAAAGAAAGTATGAATTAAATTATATTTAAAATAAGAAATAATATTGTTTAATAAAGTACATTTACAATGAAAATTGTCTACTATCCATTTCTTGAAAATGAGCTAAAATAACATCATTGTTAATTGTTCCAAGAACATCTCTTTCTATAAAAGTTACAAGGTGATCATTTAATCATTGATCACTCATTTTATTACATAGTTGACTCTTCACAAACTTCATAGCAGAAAAAACATGTTCCAAGCTTACAGTTGCTACGGGCAAAACTAAAGCCAACTTCAGAAGCTTATAAACCATATCAAATGTGTTGCACTTATTTGTTTCCCCAGGTTTTGCACAAAGATCTAAAATTCCTTTTAAATTTTCAAATTTTGGGTCACATAGAACATTTCTAACATAATTCTGAAGTTGATGTCGCACCACCGGAAAATCATTTGGATAAAGCTCAACCATCCTCAATAGTTTTTTAACATCAAAAGTTGAAAATGGCGATGAGGGACTCAAATATGAAACAGATTGTAAAATTTCAATATTCTCTTTATCAAACCTAGCATTGAGTTCATGCAATTGCAAATCTAAAACATTAAACAACCAATCATGCTTATAATGATGCAAATTAGAAACACTATAAGTTGTAGCATGTCGTCTAGGTTTCTTCCCTTGCACATAAGGTGCATTCATATCTGGAAAATCAATATCATGCTTATCGTATATTTCCATAACCTTAGATATAAGTTTTTCCCATCCATCATTACTCATTTCTTGTAATTCTTTTTTGGTAGAATTGATAAATGACAAAGCATTCAAAAGATCTTGATCACGCTTTTGTAGCGCTACACTCAAATCCTTTGTAAATCCTAAAATCTCAACCATCATATATAACATGAAGATTAAATCAAAAGACTGAAGCACATCTAGCAAAAGCATAATTTTACCATATTTTTCAAATGAAATCCTTCTCGACTTCTCCAAGTACCCCAATAATGACACCGTACAAAGTCATCAAACTAGTGAGAGTCCTAAAGTGGGAACTCCAACGAGTGGCATCTGCTCTAGCAATAGATTACTCTTTATTTAATCCAATACCAATCTCTATTTAGCCCTCTTCAATCAATTTAGCAAACTGATTTACTTGTTTTTCCCGAAGCAATTCTTGTCTCTTTTTAGAAGATCGTATGAAATTAACAAGAATATTGACCTTACCGAAAAAACCACTAACATCTTTGTGAGTCATAGCACATGCAGCAAGTGTCAATTGAAGTTGATGGGCAAAAAAATGCACATAATAAGCAGATGGATTCTCATTTTTGATTAAAGTTATCAAACTACCAAACTTACCTCGCATATTGTTGCCTCCATCATATCCTTACACCCTAATTCTAGATAAACTCAACCCATTAATAGATAACAACATTTAAAGTGCCTCCTTAAGTGACTTAGCACTTGTTTCTTTAACACTTACAATGCCAAGAAACCTTTCTTTTACCAAACCTTCATTATTAGCATAGTGAACAACAACAACCATTTGGTCTAAGGGTGTCTCTTCATTGAGAAACAACCTTGTCTTTTGGATAAGCAGGAATATAATTTGAGCTTGTCTAAGTTTGTTGAGGGAGTTGCTGCTCAAAAGTGAGTTGGATGCTAATAGTTTACAATGTCAATCAGGATGTTATGACATTGTACTGTGACAAGCAGGTCACAATCATAAGTTTCAAGGATTCTCACTATGCACAGCTGGACATCGTCATTATGACTGGTCATCATCCTGTCAGGGGTGTTTTGGGAGTTTGTATTAATGAAGAGTTATAGCATCTACAGTTTAGGAGGCATGAAACACGTTTTTCTTTTGGTGCATACGTTTCTCAAGAAAAGTGGTTTTTCAATGACATTGAAAATGTCATTTCAAAGACTGCAGTCAAATTTTGGAAAGCTAAAAAGGGGAATGCTTCTATTACCCAGAATAATTTCCCTCCGGTCCACAATCATATTCTTGGCTGTCCAGGCATTATAAGCAAGGTTGTTATTCTTTGTTTCAAAAAAAAATCACAGTTTCAGCCGTGTACCCAGTCCTGTGTCACCATGAGCCAAAATTCCTAAACCATTGATGCTTCAAAGGCTGGTGTGTTGGACGCCAAGAATGATAATAGTGCTGATTCAAAGAAGGTTGAGTCCAAAGTTGGGACATATGTTGGCTCATCTACTGGAGCATCTAGGACAAGGAAGGCATCCGTGACAACGATGAGGCCCTTCAAGAAAAACCAAGACTCTGATGAGGATGGTGATGAAGATTGAGTTAATTTCATTAACTCAGGAGGTTGGAGTGGTTTGTCGGCTCCATAGTTGCAGCTTTTTTTTCTATTTTTTATGTTTGTGTTGTAAAAATGGGGAGTAATGTTGGAGTGGTTTGTCGGCTCCATAGTTGCAAGTTTTTATGTTTTTTGGCTAAAAATGGGGAGTAAAGTGTTAGGTTATTTTTGGTTGTGTCTGTTTCTGATGTTGGATCAGATGTCATGACTTCATGTCATGAGTGGCGTTTTACTACTACTTAGGAATACTAGTTTTGGTTGATGGGCTGAATGTAACTATCTAGGGGAAGCATGATAATCTGTCATGCTTGTGCTACTGCCACTGACGCAAGATCACATGTCCTGTCAGGTTGTGGTTATGGAGAACCTTGGATGCTCTATGGTAATTTATTACTCTGATACTCTGAGTAATATGTGTGGCTTATGTTGTATGTGTTTCTAATATGTGTGGCTTCTATTGTATGCATTTCTAATGTATGAACTTGGATAGTTCATGCTTATTTGTCTTATGCTTTGGGTTTTCCCCTTGAGAAGGATGTATGAACTGAGGGAGTTAAGGTTTGGATGTCAGGTGATTTGGGTTTTCACCTTCAGGTGAGTATTGATTATTTGTGACAGGGGGGAAATGGACCTGTCTGAGGCTACTGAGTTGTGATGTCAGACCATATGTCTTGACATTTTTGGAGTTTGAAGGGGTTGTAATCTCTAATGATCTATAGCTGCACATTATATTTAATATCTTTCTCGTTGTTGGTTTTGTGGTATTATTCCTCTTCTCCAGAATTGTTGTGCAAAGATTTTTTTTAGCTAAAATTTTCCAAAGGGGGAGATTGTAAGTTTTGTGACTTTTGGGTTGGCTGCATTTTGGTAAAACAACATGCGGTTAGCAAGATGTTAAACCAGATGTTCTGCCATGACAGTCATACATCATGTTCTGCATGATGTTGTGACATGTTCCAGGACATGTTATACCAGATAGTTAGGGCATGAGTATTTTGGTATTTTTAGTGTATTTTTTAGTGTGTCTTAATTTACACGTATTCGTTATCCAAGGAGGGATATTGTGGGAACTTCTATTTTGACAGATTGTGATGGTTTTCTGAAAAAGGATCGTTGATCCTTTTTAGGAAACTTTGTATTTTGTTCCTATTTTGTGCAGGAGATTATGCTTATGATTCTAAGTTGATTCCTGGTGAATTTCGCTCCAAGAGCCCAAGCCCACAAGGTCTGAAGGTTATTTAAAGAAGACCTAAACCTAATGAAGATACAGCTTTCACTTTTGAAAAATAAGGGGAGGTTTTAGAATCTTAGGTTTTGAGAGTCTTGTTCTTGTTAATTGTATGTCACCATTTGTATCTTTTGATGCATTGTGGTAGACTGATTTTGTATTGTTAATTCTCCACTCTAAAGCTTGTAAGCAAGAGTGTATTGTTCTTGGTTTAAGCTTTTAAGCAAAACCAAGTATTGTAGTTGGAAGAGTGTTCTTCTTCTTTTTGGTTTCTCGGGGTATTGTCACTGGGATTGTGACTGATTAGGAAGTGAGAGAGGGATCTCATATCTACAGGGTTTCTAGGTAGAAGTTGCACAAGGTAGTGATTAGGCGAGAAGTTGTAAATGGGGGAGTTTAGCTTTGAATTAATGTTATCATAGTGAATTTCCTTCCTGGCTTAGATGCCTCCAGATGTAGGTGATGTTACACCAAACTGGGTTACCAATTGACTGTGTTATTTTTATTCCTGTAATTTATTTTTCAGTCAAGTTTATTTGTTCTGTCAGTCAGAAGATGTTGTATCATCTGTCTTGACATTATGTTCTGATGTGACGACATCAGTATCAACATGTGTTAGAGTTCCAAAATTTCAATTGGCGTCAGAGCGGGCACCCTAGTCAGTTTTGGGTGAGCTTCAGGGAGTTTTCTTTCTGGTACTGTATCATCATTGAAAGGACAGCAACTTTTGAAAATCCTTCACCAAAGAATGTATTTGGATTGTTCATTGTGAAGATTTGAAGTCCATATCCAATGAAGTTATTTAGCATGTGTTCAGATTGATAAACACTTGTGTGGTGACCAAAGATGCTTGGGAGTCTCTCAAGACTTTATTTGAAGGCATATCTGGTCAGGCTAGCAGGTTTCAGAGGTCTCTACCCAAGAGACATGTCATGAATATGACTATTGTTGTAGATAAAGATCAAGTCACTATCAACACAAGTGAACCTCGTAGGTCTTTATATTGTTGATATGTCTTTGAGGATGACAGTTCTGATTTGAAGAACAAGGGCATGGATTTTATCTCCTACTCTGTAGGAGTGTGTGACCCGGCTTATGATGAAGAGGTAATTCAAGGTTAAATGTTAATAACATTCATCATAACATCTTAAGGATTCTGTTGCTCAAGGACAAGTTGGACCTGGTGCAAAGGCAGAGACACTTAGTGTTATGAACTTGAAAGGTTCTTTCATCGTTCTAGAGCAGATTGCTCTATTTTTTAGGGGCAGCTTAAAAGAGTTGTCTTTCTCATAAGTGGAGTGAGCTTGAAGATGAATCTGTTTACCTTGTTTCTTTTTTATGATGAATTTATTTTTGTTGAATCATTAACTCTGATGTTTTTGGCTCCATGAGGGTAGTTCAGGATTTTGCTCCTGGTGTGTTAGAGGTATGTTTCAAGTTAGGTTAATGATGGAAAATCCTAAAGGGATAGGTTGCTCTATTCTATATCAAGCAAGTTGTTCTCAAGGATAGAGGAATTTGTTTCTATCAAGAGGCAAGCTGAGTCAATGATGTCTTCGTCATGTCTCGACATCGTGCTGGACATCAGAATATTCATGTTGGAGGCAGGAACTTGCTCTAAAGGTGTTTCTCTTCTAGGGTTAAGTTTGCCTTGCCAGGTACTTTTGTTTTAACTTGAAGGGTTGTTTCTAGTGGACTCTAAGTATCTCTTTCCAACCTTGTTCCTAAAATGATATTCCAAAAGGGTGAATTCAAAAGGGTTTGTGAACAGGATTTTCTAGTTCTGATGTAGTTTCCCATGGTATAGGGTTGTTGAGTAGTGAGATCAACATAACTCAGTTGTATGTTCAAGGTCTTAAGGGATAACAGTTGATCCTAAATGAGTAGTTTGAAATGATGATGAGGAAGTTGAGTCCAGAGGCAGTTGCTATTTATGCCCATTCCAAGGAATTGCTGCTCAAGCTTAATGTCCAAGGAAGATGTAGTCATCAAATGGTGTAACTCCTCATGTGGTTCCTATGAGGCCAAGTGGAGGTCAGCTAATAGAGGATCAAAGACTGATAATGGTGGTTTGCTCGGTCAGCGCCCTGGTATTTTGGTCAGCTCAACTGGTGTTTGTTAGAGGGTTTGATGATGGTTATGTAATGTCAGACAGGTTGTCTTGACATCGTGCTTCTATGTAGAAGTTCTTTTGTGTGGTTCTTTACTGTTGTGTTTAACTGTTGGTTCTCAATGACTGAACCTATGAAGGTTGTCCTGACCAAAGTTATTGGTTCAAAGGACTGATGTTAACACAAATTTTGGAACATTATTGCAACAGATTATTCATGGGAGCTCATCTTATGGAGTTTGTATTCACCAACAGATTCAGAACTGAATTATCTAGTTCTGGTGGAGTTTAGAGTAGAGTTTAGTTCGGTGGTGATGATGGCTTTGACAATGCTGAAAGAAAGTTTTTGCTGTAGTGTAGGATGACATTCCTGATGTTGAGGAGAATCATGATTTCTCTGAGATTTCTTGGTGATGCTATGGTGTGAAGCATGGGAATGATATCTACTTGTCTCTGTGATTTATGGCGGCGATGGGATGCCATGTTCTGACATTTTTCTAGTTGTTGGTGGTTAAGAGAAGGTGTACTTCTTCTGATGTGGTTTGGGTACATGATGTCAAACCAAATGTTTCATGATTGCATATGTATGTCCTTGAGGACAATGATATTTGTGGTCTGGGAGAATTTATTTTTCTCTGCAGTTGGTTCTGGTCTTCATAGGGAGTTGTGTTCCTGTCTGATTTGTAGCTGCAGGGTTGCAGTTTGTACAAAGCTTTCATGTCTTCATATAGCTTGTGTTGGGTTGTGATGTCAACCTGATGTCTTGACATTATGCTGTCAGGTGTTCTTTATTGGTTTGACAGCATTGTGCTTGGGTTTCTTTATCTCTGTGAATTTTCATTGTGTGTGTGTGATTCTGATTTGGTCTAAGGGTATCTCTTCATTGAGAAACAACCTTGTCTTTTGGATCAGTAGGAATAAAATTTGTGCTTGTCTAAGTTTGTTGAGGGAGTTGCTGCTCAAAACTGAGTTGGATGCTAATAGTTTACAATGTCAATCAGGATGTTATGACATTATATTGTGATAAGCTGGTCATAATCATAAGTTTCAAGGATTCTCACTATGCACAGCTGGACAACGTCATTATGACTGGTCATCATCCTGTCAGGGGTGTTTTGGGAGTTTGTATTAATGAAGAGTTATAACATCTACATTTTAGGAGGCATGAAACACATTTTTCTTTTGGTGCATGCCTTTCTCAAGAAAAGCGGTTTTTTAATGATATTGAAAATGTCATTTCAAAGACTGCAGTTAAAGTTTGGAAAGCTAAAAAGGAGAATGCCTCTGTTACCCAGGATAATTTCCCTTCGGTCCACAATCCTATTCTTGACTGTCCAGGCGATATAAGCAACGTTGTTATTCTTTGTTTCAAAAAAATTACAATTTCAGTCGTGTACCCAGTCGTGTTTCAACATGAGCCAAAATTCCAAAACCACTGGTGCTTCAAAGGCTGGTGTGTTGGATGCTAAGAATGATAAGAGTGCTAATTCGAAGAAGGTTGAGTCTAAAGTTGGGACATCAGTTGGCTCGTCTATTGGAGCATCTAGGACAAAGAAGGCATTTGTGACAACGATGAGGCCCTTCAAAAAAAAACCATGACTCTGATGGGGATGGTGATGAAGATTGGGTTAATTTCATTAACTCAGGAGGTTGATGTGGTTTGTTGGCTCCATAGGTGCAGTTTTTTTCTGTTTTTTTTATAATTATGTTGTAATATTTCCTTGAAAATTTTTGCTTCAATCTGTTTCGTTGTTGTTTCCTTCCATTAGTATTGTTTGTAGCCTTTTCTACTGTGTCTTTCCATTTATGTTGTTTACATTTACTCTGCTTTCTTTTTGTCAATTTTTTGCTAAAAGGGGGGAGTAAAGTGTTAGGTTGTTTTTGGCTGTGTATATTTCTGATGTTGAATTAGATGTCATAACTTCATGTCGTGAGTGGTGTTTTACTATTGCTTAGGAAGAGTAGTTTTTGTTGCTGGGCTGAATGTAACTATCTAGGGGGCATGATAATCTGTCATGCTTATGCTGCTGCCACTAAGGCAAGATCGCATGTCCTGTCAGGATGTGGTTATGGAGAACCTTGGATGCTCTATGGTAATTTATTACTCTAATACTCTGACTAATATATGTGGCTTCAGCTGTATGCATTTCTAATGTATGAACTTGGATAGTTCATGCTTATCTATCTTGTCATTTTGGTTTTCCCTTTGAAAGGGATGTGTGCCGTTGAGGTTTGGATGTCAGGTGATTTGGGTTTTCCCCCTTCAGGAGGAGTATTGGTTATTTGTGATAGGGGGAGAAATGGACCTGTCTGAGGTTACTGAGATGTGATGTCAGACCACATGTCTTGATATTTTTGGAGTTTGAAGGTGTTGTAATCTCTAATGATCTGTAGCTACACTTTATATCTGATATCTTTCTCATTTCCGATTTTGTGGTATTATTCCTCTTCTCCAGAATTGTTGTGCAAAGATTGTTTTAACTAAATTTTTCCAAAGGGGGAGATTGTAAGTTCTTTGACTTTTGGGTTGGTTGTATTTTGGTAAAACAGCATGCGGTTAGCAAGATGTTAAACCACATGTTCTGCCATGACATTCAGACATCATGTTCTGCATGTTGTTGTGACATGTTCCAGGACATGTTATACTAGATTGTTAGGGCATGACTATTTTGGTATTTTTAGTGTGATTTTTTAGTGTGTCTCAATTCACACGTATGTGTTATCCAAGGAGGGATACTGTGGGAACTTCTGTTTTGACAAATTGTGATGGTTTTCTGAAAAAGGATCGTTGAGCCTTTTTAGGAAACTTTGTATTTTGTTCCTATTTTTGTGCAGGAGATTATGCTTATGATTCCAAGCTGATTCCTGATGAATTATGCCTCAAGAGCACAAGCCCACAAGGTCTCTTTCACTTTTTAAAAATAAGGGGAGGTTTTATAATCTTAGGTTTTGAGAGTCTTGTTCTTGTTAATTGTATGTCACCCTTTGTATCTTTTGATGCATTGTGGTAGACTGATTTTGTATTGTTAATTGTCCACTCTAATGCTTGTAAGCATGAGTGTATTGTTCTTGGTTGAAGCTTTTAAGAAAAACCAAGTATTGTAGTTGAAAGGGTGTTCTTCTTCGTTTTGGTTTCTCGAGGTATTGTCACTGGGATTGTGAGTTATTAGGAAGTGAGAGGGGGTCTCATATCTAGAGGGTTTCTAGGTAGAAGATGCACAAGGTAGTGATTAGGCGAGAAGTTGTAAATGGGGGAGTTTAGCTTTAAACTAATGTTATCATAGTGAATTTCCTTCCTGGCTTGGATGCCCCAAGATGTAGGTGATGTTACACCGAACTGGGTTACCAATTAACTGTGTTATTTTTTATTTCTGCAATTTATTTTTCAGTTTGGTTTATTTGTTCTGTCAATCAGAAGATGTTGTATCATCTGTCTTGACATTATGTTCTGATGTGAGGACATCGGTATCAACATGTGTTAGAGTGCTAGAATTTCAAGGATGATAACTTGAAATTGGAGGCCTAATTTCTGGATTCATTTCCAACAATTCATAATCAACAACTTTAATACTCCCACTTGGATGTTGAGTTTTTCGATGCTTCTAGATTTGCCGAAGAAGTAGCCTTGTCTACAGAAAGCACAGGAAAAAAAATTCATCTTATAAAGAGAACAATGAAACCATTTAAAATAATTATTCAAACTATAAAGAGAACAGTAAAATCAATTGATTATAAAGGAAAACATTTATGAGTAATCGAGAAAATGATTTTTTTAACAAATCGGGGTTTTATGGTTCATCTAAAAAAGTAGAAAAGAATAAGGTAAAATTGAAATACTCACTTTACCTTTGATTTTCAATCACACATAAATAAATGCAACCAAGCCAAGTGAAAAAATTAGAGAAATAAAATAAAAGATTGACAAATATGAGAGAAAGAATTAAGCATGAGAGATCGTGAGAGAGAGAGAGAGAGAGAGAGAGAGAGATGAGTAAATAATATTTGTTTTTATTAATTATTATGTGTTTAATATATAATATAAAAAAAATTAATTATTCTAATAATAATTTTTAGTATGTATAATATTAAAAAATTATTTAAAAAAAACTGGTGTGGCTATAGACACACTCAGCCTAAACGTGTGCCCGCCCATGATCTTCTCAACAACTCGTTGATGAAACATATATGCTCTTACGATGTAACTAACCCATGTAGCTTCTCGTTGATGAATACAGCAACCAGATCTAATTCTCAAAACCTGCGAAAGAGAATATATAAACAATATGAGAAACAATGAAGAGATCAATATTATGGGGACAATAATCTGTCAGTAATTTCATGATAGATCGGACCGTACTAATTTACAGAGATTAAACTACGCATTATGAACTATTATTAGACCTGACAGATGAAATTGATTGTGTAGAGACAGATGCAGTAGGGTTGCTAAGTTACCTCTCCCTGTTTATTTCCTTCGATTTTCCACTTAATATTTCTATAGCATCTTGACCTATTTCATTAAACCATTCATCTTCAGACAGTTCTGTAGAAGAAAAAAATATATATTAGACTCTCAAAATGAACAAATGCTTCCAATGACAACAATGGAAAATACAAATCAAATGTTGGTGGTGAAGCATGATGGCTAAAACAAAATTGCAGAACCTACCCATATTTGTTTTCAACGGATTTCATTGTGGCAAATAGTTTCACAGCAAACCATCAAAACCAGAACAACATGAAAATCGAAATGAATGGAAAACAGATGAGCAACACGGTGAAGAGATGAAAAAAGAAAGTTATAAACTCACATAAACTGTGAGAACGACGGCAACAACCTTCAACCAGATCTAATTTAACGAAACCTGCAACAACAACAACAACAACAAATATCAACAACAACATAATCGTCGGTGTTTCGTAGATCTAAGTAAAGATGGTCTTTCCATGTTACCCGGATTTTATTAAACAGATGAAACTATGAGAGAAGGTAAAGCAAAAGTGAGAAACGGATGAAAATAAGAGAGAAGTGAATTTGGTGTGAAAAAAAAAATCTCAAAGAAGCTACATGATGAGTAGGTTTTGTGGCATGATGTTTGCTTTTTGAAAAAATGTAGTAAGTATGAGGTGATAGTATCGTTGAAAATAATAAACTTTCGCTGCATTTGTTTGCGTGTCTGAACAGAGCCAAAATCGGTTTGGTTGCAAACTAATGAAGTTGGTATCAGTAGGGCTGGACAACGGGTCGGGTTGGGCGGGTTCGGGCCCAAAACCTCCACCCAATCCAAACCGCGGGTAGCAATAACAAACCCATTTCCGCCCAATTTCTGAGTCGGTTTAGACGGGTTCGGGTTAGACGGGTTCGGGTTATTGCGGACAATTATTTCGGGTTAATGGACTGATATAATATTTAGCCCAAAAATATTTTAAGTGATTTTATATTGATCCAATACATACTGATTTAATAGATAATAATTTAATACATACAAAGCCCCCAAAATATTTAAACTGAGTAGTTCAAATCTATTCCTGGATTCATTTTGCATTTAGCTTTCTCCACTTTGCTCATATCAACATATCAAATGAAGTATTAACTACTTTGTGTGGGTGCACCGAAGCTTTAGTTGATTTTATATTCGCTGAAGTTGCAGTTCTAGATGCCGTATTTTCTTCAGCTACAACATAATATAAAAGCACATAGTGATTAGCAGTGTCATGACTTGTATTACAGAACAAATTCATGAAAGTTCATTATTATGTCCTAATATAAACAATGCTAAACCTATTGGTTCTAAAGGTATGTGATACCATCTTCAAATAGTTCCATGTAAATTTTGTTCAATCATACCTTAGAAACATTTTAGAAACTAACATGATAAATGACTACAAAATAAAAAGAACCAAACATGATATGATAAACATTACAAGTAGGTATAACTAGAGGGAGTTGGCCAATGACTATCTTATTTAATTATCAATTTGGACAAAGAAACAAATACAAAAAGAATTTCTCATACAATAATTTCCTCATTCTAAACATTTTTCCAAAACTTTACAGCTTAGAAATAGAACACACAATTGATAAATTACTATATAGAATATACATTGAAAGGAAACAAGTCATAATCAATATTGCAAAAGGGTGGTTTCAAAAATCTCAGTTTGATATAGATTGAACTAACTAAATTATCAAGAAAAAGAAGGTAGATTTTGATTAGGATGAAATATGCAGTACCTAAATATGTAGTAATTAATGCATTCCAGACACTTTAATTTTGCTCAAAGCCACTTTAATCAAAAAGACTTTTACTTTTAATTTTGCTTCCATCCACTTTATTTACTTTTTATTTTAGTTAATGCATATTGAAATATGCAGTAACTAATCATACACATACATCCAATTCAGTTTCACCAATTTTCTTATATATTATGCAGCCAATTCAATTTCACCAAGAGAACTTGGTTTGCAGGCTAGACAAGAGACTGTTATCAAGCCATCATGTTTATTTCAATTTAATCCACAACAGAAACGAATTGAAAACCAAACTATTGCAGCATAGACAAGAGAGTGTTATCAAGCCATCATGTTTAACTCAATTTAATCCACAACAAAAATGAATCGAAAACCAAAACTATTGTAGAAGCATCGAACATGCCCAATGTATTTTCCATTGCATTGGCACTTTTTGCCAAGCCTAAGTAAAAAAGATAGGATAAAGACTCAATCATGTCATGTAGTTAATAACATTGATCCATCATACATACAAACAATATTGAAAAAACATTTGGATACACTTACATTGAACCTTCATCTTGATCCATTTGTCTAACTCCAAATAACACTTTAACTCAAGAAAATCTTAACCTATCGAAAAACAAAACAACAACGTTAGATATCTTAACAAGTCACAAAGCATAACAACAAAGTCACAAATCAAAACCACAAACCTTGAATCTAGCTGGGTTGCTGGAACAAGAAGCATACAGGTATGATGTGTGATTGTATATGATGAAAACCAAAACAACACTAGAAATAAGTGTTAATTGTTGTCAGAATACAACAAATGATGAAAATGTAATTTGTGTTAAAAGGTGAAAATGTAATTTGTGTTAAAAGGTGAAAATAACACAACAAACCAAACAACAACCACAACAAAAAGTCACAAATCATAACAATAAACCAAACAAAATAGAAAGTGTATCAAATAAAATTACACACCTCTATACATTCAACCCGCGGATCTGGAAAAATGCATCCAAATGAAGCACCAAAAAAAAGTCAAAAATGAAATAATCCAATAAACTTAGAAAATCATAAATTTAAAACTGAATTAACACCAACCTTGCAAACGAAAGTGATGATAGGATAATAGAAACAGTGAAGTGGAGGCTTGGAGGTATGGATAGCGTGAGAGACGACTGGGTTTGTTTCATCAGAGAGATAGAGAAAGAAAGAACATGTGAAATGAATGAATGATGGTGAGCAACAGTGGTGGTGACTGGTGAGTAACGATGGTGGTGAGTGATGAAACGGTGGCGGTGCTGAGAAGAGATTGTGGCTGCTAGGGTTTCATCAAAAAGAGTGAGAAAGAGAACGTGAGTGAGATGAGAGAGTGTGAGGTGAGAGAGTGGTCTAATAGTATTACCCACGACTTAATGAATGACGTCGAATCTTAATAATCATTCGGGCGGGTCTGGGTACCCGCAGTCCAACATTTCCTACCCAGCCCGCCCATTTTAAACCGTATGAAACTGCAAGTTTCACCCATTGAACCCGAAAGTCCGTTTGAACCCGCCCATTTTCATAATTTTTTTCGGTTTATTATGGGTTGGGCCGGTTTCACGGTTTTTGTCCACCCCTAGGTATCAGCATGCATATTACATGATTAATCTCCATAAAATGAGTTTTGACCAATCAGAAAAAAAAAAATAAAAGAGTAGTATGGTCTTTTCTAAAACATACTACTTTCTTATGTGATAGATAAAAGTTGTCATGTGTTGAAAATCATAAAGCAAACTAGGAACAATATTTAAATTAGGGAAATGCTAATAATTACGTTATGGAAATGCTAATAATTACGTTATTAATATGTAATGCTAATAATTACGTTATTAGAGACATTTTGATTCAATGCCATAACAATTTTTCCATCAATTTATTAGGTCTGTAAAGTTATTAATGAAAATCAAGTGAATTATGGAGCAACTAGAAAAAATTACTAGATCTTTGCATTAGAAAATTTATGTTCTTACTTAATTGGCTTTAAATTTATTTTATTTACATAACATGTGGTGGAAACTCAGCCAGTCTAATGTCTATGATGGCATCAGTGAATCATCTTTCATTTAAAATAGCCAAATTAATGATCTTCTTGCCTTTACTAACATAATTACATGGCACCTCACAAGATTAAAAATCAAAATAAATTAAAAGCAATATAAAACTAGAAAATAAAATATCTTATCAAAAAATAAAAAATAAAAAATAAAATAAATTCTTTGAAGCCTTCTCCAATCGAACAAATGATGTTGCTTCTTCTGTTCAAAGTTCACATGACTTCACTCTCGAAGCTAGTATTATTCATTAAAAAATTGTCTTTGTGATGCATTTTGTAGTTCTTTTTCTAATCATCATACATTTATTTTCTAGTTATCAAAACACTAATAGAATTTACATGTGTTGTTTATCATTCTTATACCATCCCACAAATATACATTTTGAGATATAAAGAAACTAAAAACACTGTCCTCCTAATAGTTAAATCTTTCTCCATTGAACATTGGTGATTTGATTGAGTAAGAAGTGCTACTACTCTCTGTAACATTGTCTTTAGTCCCAACTATAGTATTTCTCAAAAATATTTACTCTTTCATGATTAAGTGTTATAAGTGACCAGATCTCTAATGTCCACTGAATATGTGAAAAGTATAAGAAATTAGAGATTTTGATGGTGATGAAGATTTAAAAAATAATAATTTACTAGTATTAAAATAAAGGGATGTTTAACCAAAATGCTAACGGTAAAGAGGTAAGGAGAAGTAACATATTTATTTTGGTTCATCTCTACAATTTAAATTTATATCCATTGATGGGTCATCATGAGGAGAAAGCATATACATTAGGTCAAACACTCATCTAAAAGTCAAAGACTCACCCAAACAAGTGAGAGAGACGCCACATATTCACCTAAAACTTTAAGGTGATAGGCTCTGATACCACTGATAGGTCATCATGAGGGGAAAGCATACACATTGGGTCAAACACTCACCTAAACGTGAAAGAATCACCCAAACAAGTGAGAGAGACATCACATATTCACCTAAAACCTTAAGGTGATAGGTGTATGGGTCCTCTTACTTATAAAGTGTTCAACCTTCACTTTTCTAAGCAATGTGGGACTTAGAACTCACATTTGTTTCTCCACACAACTCACACTTGTTTCCCAACATCCAGCCCTTTCACTCTTGAAATTTTCACTATAGGTGTGTTTGTTTCAAGGATTGAAATTACATTTTCGGGAATGTGACGTTGGAAATACAACAATCCCTTGTTTGTTTTAAGTTTTTAAAATTTGTTTCCGGGTACTTTTTATTCCCAGAAATGTTGTTTGCACATAATTCTTGTCATACTTATTCTCGTGCATAAAGGGCGGTAATCCAACATTCCCATGGGAATAAACTCAACTTCCTATAACTTCCTACTACTACTCACATATTATTTTTTATTTTTTTAGAATTTTTAAATTAAATAAATATGTAATCATTCCTGAGAAATTTATTTTTTATCCAAACACATAAGTGAGAATATTATTCCTAAGAATAATAATCCAAGGAATGTTTTTTTATAACTTGAAACAAACACACCCTATAATTTAACTTTTTATAAATTTATTAAGGGTATGTTTAGATTGATGGAATGTGACGTAATGAAGTGAAATTGAATGGTATGGAATGAGGTTCCATTGTATGGATCAATTAAAATCGGATGGAGCGAAGCGAAATTGAGTGATATGGATTTCATTTCATTTCATCACTTACCATCATATTTCTTCTCCTCTGATTTGGGTGGAATGAAGATTTTGTCTTTTTCTGTCCTAAAATGCCCAAACAATGGAATAAAATTTTCTCCGCTCCATTTTGTTCCTTCCTTTCCATTAGGTTTTGTTCATTTAATGATATCCAAACATAACCTAAGGTATTTCTTATTCCAAGTGGCTAGACTTTCAAATATTTCTCAATACAAAGAAGTGACTACAACTTAGTCTCTTTACTTTTCATAGAATCTAACTACAACTTAACCCTTTTTGAGAAAATTAAAATCAATGAAATAATGAAGTATTTACGTTTACAATATAAACTCTCGAAAAGAATATAAACAAATTTTAGCTCAGTATTGTAGCAGCGAAAAATGTCCGAGCTTAACGAACACTCGAAAATAACAGAGTCGTCGCCAAAGTTTTATTTTTAAAGTGAAACACCGATAAAACCCTTAAAGAACGAAATATAGTCATCACAACCAAATTCAAATTTGGAAGTCGGTTATGTGAGGGGAAGGTATTAGCACCCCACGGATATGTTGTACTCAACGAGAACCTTCGGGTTAGTTTTGTGAAAGTGTTTAGTGTAAAAATGTTTGAAGTTTTTCTATTTATTAAAAGACATGTTACAAATAGAAATAAAAAGGGGAAAATTAGTTTTTTATTAGGGTGTTTAACAAGATGTTGAATCTTGCTTCTACGTATTCCTAGGTGTGACGGGAAACTCAAAATTACGTGGTTCTTTGGTATAAAATATTTGTGTGTTGGTTGTTTTTAGAGAATGGTGTTTAGGTTGCATTCGAGTGGTTAAACATTTGTTTGTATGCTCGCGTTGTGGAGGCTGGAGCGTTTGTTTGTATTTCGCGTCATAATGAATAAACATTATTCTTTTGTGAATAAGTTTGTTTTGATTGCCCAAAGGCAAAAAAATAATTTAATGAGTTGGGGTTATTTTTATATGTGGATGATGAATAACCAATTCGGGTTAAGCATATGCTAAGCCTTCGATTATTCGAGAAACAGATGAATGTACAGTCATTCATTTCTCTTTTAATCCTAATTTTATTGTGAAAATCATTTGTAGAAGACAAATGATCGTTCAGACAAAACGTATGCTAAGCCCTAAATTACTCGAGAAACAGGTGAAAGTACATTCACCAATTCCTTCCATGTTAATTAGGATATATTTTAAATGGAATACAGTCAATCGACTCAGGCAAAACATACGTTAAGCCATCGATTATTCAAGAGACGAGTGAATGTACACTCACTCGTTCTTTGTGATTCATGCCTACTATAAAAAAGGGAATTAATTTAAAAAGAAACAAAATTATTATTGTATTTTTAAATTTTAATTTAATATTTTTAATATTTATTTTGTTTGTTTGTTTGTTTTGTCTAATAATAATTAAAAAAAAAACTAGAATAAATAAAATAAACGAAATAAGAAAAGTAAAGTAAATAAGATAAATAAGTTAAATTAAGAAAGGGTGCAAATAGATAATGGGCGGCATGAATTAAAAGAAATCAAGGCCTAAACTAAGGGAAGGCCCAAAAGACAAGGCGCTGGACCACTTGATCATTGATCAATGGTTCAGGAAGAAGCGCTAATGTGGGAGTGCGCACATAGGATCCCACTAGAAGAGAGATATGAAGGCTCTGGAGAGAGACATGTGTAATGATCATGGCATGAAGAGGGAGAATATTTAAACTCACTCTCCCTTAGGTCTTCGTCATTTCCCCTTTTTCTTTCCCTCTCTTCTCTCACGCTTTAACCTCTCTCTAGACCATCCCCCACCTGAGAACCAAAACCACCATAACAACCAGTGTAGCACCACACAGGTCCACCACCAAAACCACCACCTTCAAACCCTGTTCTTCATGTTCATATGAACATGATGAAAACCACTGTCTACCACCCTACAACCATGGTGATAAACCCAGAACCACCATGGATCTTCATCATGTTCATATAAACACAATGAATGTTCATCTTCTACCTTCAACCAAAACCCTAACCTACCCAGAAACTCACTAAACCTAACCTAAAACTACCAAATCAAACACCAAAACACTCATCCAGACATCCTAAACATAAACCAAATAACCAAAACAGCAAATCAAACCAAACAATCTGAACCCCAAAAAACCTAAATCCCCTCTGCTAAAGTTAAAACCCACCACAAATCCAACGCTGTTAATCCTAAACTGAACCTAACCCAAATCAACATAAACCAAACACAAAAATCAATCACCAAATTAAAAAAAAAACCTAAATTAAACCTAAACAACTTCACAATCTACAACATGTAACCATATTCAGAGAAAAAAAAAAGGTGAAAATGAAGCGACTAATTGGTCCTGCAGTGAACTCCTCATGTAGCTCTCTCCTTTCTTTTTCATATTTACTTTGGCCTTTATTTTTTCTTTTTTTCCTTTTTCACTTTCTATGTTCTCTAATTCTCCGTATCTAACTTCTTTTTCTCTTTGGTGCAAGGTGCTGAGGGAGGTTGCAGATGAGCAATGGAGGATAGGGTTTTTGAGAGAGTTTTTTTTTGTTTTTTCTTCTTAAATAGCTTAGGGTTTTTATAAGTAGAAATTAGGTTTTATAATTCAAGTTTATTGTTCTGTTTTAGAAAGTTTTAATTAGATTATGATTGATTTTGTACCTTAGGGATTTGATTCTGATTCAATTGTAACTTAGGGCATAAGTTGTGTAAATTAGGAAACTTCCATGGGCTTTTCATTATAAATTTGGTCTCTGTTGTAACTGTGTGAATCAATGAATAAAAGTTAATTGTGAATTTGATTTGATCCAATTTTTTTTTTGTGTTTGTTGTCTCACAAACTCATAAAAAACAAAACTAATAAATAATAAATAAATAAATAAAAGGTGACTAATTAACATGACCAGGTTCACCACAGTTGAAACACTTCACCACATTCCTCTTGCAATCAGTTATGACATGTCCTATACCTCCACAACTGGAACACTTCCTTATATCCTTTCTACATTCAAACTGACGATGTCCTAAGTCACCACACCTAAAACATCTCAGAGGATTATACATACCTCCCCCACTTGGCCTTTTATCAAAATTAGCCCTTTGCTTACCCTTGTCAGCTGGTGACACATAAGGTCCCCCACGAAACGGTTGCTTTCCTTTCCTTTCGTTCACACTCTTATAATGAGTAGAACGAGCTTTGATATCCTCCTCATAAATTCTACAACAATCCACCAAATCCGAAAACCTCCTAATTCTTTGATAACTAATTGCCTGTTTGATCTCAGGACGCAGCCCGTTCTCAAACTTCACACATTTGGAAAACTCTGCAGTTGCTTCAGCATAATGTGGATAAAACTGAACAAGCTCCACAAACTTAGCAGTGTAATCAGTAACAGACATGTAACCCTGTTTCAACTCCAAGAACTCTATTTCCTTCTTTCCTCTAACATCTTCAGGAAAATACTTCTTCAAGAACTCACTGCTAAACAAAGCCCAAGTGACAACTTCACCTGCAGTTTCCCACACATGACACATACTAACCCACCAATCATCAGCCTCCTCCTGCAACATGTGAGTACCCAGTCTCACCTTCTGTTCCTCAGCACAATCCATCACTCGAAAGATTCTTTCAATCTCCTTAAGCCAAATCTGAGCACCATCAGGATCATGTCTTCCTTTGAAGATGGGCGGTTTGTTCTTCCTGAACTCATCATTCCCACCAGCATTATGTGCACCCCGCACAGCCTGAGCCATAGCTTGCATAGCAGCAGTAAGAGCAGCGTTATTCCTTCCAGCCATATTCTGTTCATATCTAATAATAGTAACTATGGTTAAATAATCATCTCGCCAGAACACAACTGACGCACAACAAACAACTTGGTCAAAACGACCGACACGGACTGGCACGGACTAACACAAACTGGCTCTGATACCACTTAATGTAACACCCCCAATCTATAACCCGAGTAATTAAAGTGATAACAAATAATTAGAGTAGAATTAAAACATTCATGGCATAGACGGAGCGTCACATCATGATGATGAAATATAATAACCTGCTCATAAAGATATGCAACAATCAGGTAGCAACATAAATAGAGGAACTCAGTTCCTAACACCCACAATTCAGATACAGAATAAAAGCGGAAAATCTGCACTGAAATCTCATATATATAAACATAGAAGTTTGTCTGTCATATACAGGGTCATACATGTAAAATCCAAAAAAAAAAAAAAAAATATATATATATATATATATATATATATATATATATATATATATATATACATACATAATGTCACATAACGATCTCCCCGACTACCCGGTGCTACATATCAGAGCCGACCGACAAAAGAATGAAGACATAATCTTCACAAAAAGACCTCCAGCATCTAATCTGCAATGACTCATAGAGCATTCAAAATAGCAGAAGGGTGAGAAACACAATTATAATATAGTTGCATACAATTATATAATAACACAAAATACACATGTAAAACATTCTCACCACAACTCACACCATAATTCAAATACAAAACAACACAATTCATATCTCATACATCCATCACAAAGTCATATCAATCATGCTCAATACATTTATCCCCAACATATATATATCAACTCATCAATTCCATTCACAAATCCCACACATAATCAATCCATTCATGATTTATGCAAATGCACAGAGACCGACACAACGACTCTATACAATGCAATACGGTACCATTCCATCCACCATTCTCATCATTAATTCACTCAGGAATTATTGGAATCATCGCTTGTTACTTAGTGTAACTCCTCGTCGGGCAAACGATGTTCCCCGTCGCTTTAGGTCCTCTTTGTATAAGGCACACGACGTTTATGGATCGCTTTAGGTCCTCTTTGTATAAGGCACACGGTCCGATCGCTTTAGGTCCTCTTTGTATAAGGCACACGATCGTCTATAACGTCGCTTTAGGTCCTCTTTGTATAAGGCACACGACCGTTACAGCAGATTCCCTCAGGAATCATTTCGTCGCTCACACCCACTAGGGCACACGACATCACAAGAATGCATATCATGATGTTTGGCATACAATGACTCATGACAATCAAATGCATAACATACATAACCATTTGAACCATCTCAACATCAATAATCATGCATTGAAATCAAACCCAAAACAATGCATTTATTTGCCATAAGGCCACAAACCATCATCACAACATTTCCTCACATACATTCACCTCATATAACAGCACACAAGCTATACATTATATATCAAAAGCGTATCGCATGTTAACACATCAATTACACACAATTACGACGGTAAAAGTCGACAAAATGACACATTCCCCATTACCAACATAATTAAATCGGCCACTAGCCCCAAAACCATTTTATAAGAAAGAACATCTTATTAGCTTTCCAACGCATTCATTCGCGCCTCAATCTGAGTTACGACCCAAAAGTTATGACAAGAACAAAATGGAAAATCTGTCATGTTCGCTTTCCCATTCGCAATGCGAACCCCCAGCGAACCATGGCAGAGAAAAAAACAGCATAAAGTTCCCAAGGCGAACCTCCAGCGAACCTTCGCTTTCCCCTTCGCAATGTGAATTCCTTGCGAACCGTGGCAGAGAAAAAACAGCAGAAAGTTTGCAATGCGAACCTCCCGCGAACTTTCTCTTTCCCCTTCGCTGCCCTATTCGCAGTGCGAACCCAGAAAATCTCAGGAGCGCTGTTGTTCACTCCAACACAACATTTCATCCACCAAAACACTTCCAACCCATAACATAACAACCAGAACATATCCCAATCATAGTAACAAGTATTCTACAACATTTATATCGCATTTCAACCGCGAAAACATCGATTTCTATCGTTTTCTCTCATTGCGACCTAGAATTGAAAAGCTAGGAAAAACCAGCAAACATTTCAACACACGCATACACAATCATACACAAGCATAGCATAACCGAGTTTTGCACCCTTACCCGATTAATCGCGCTTCGAAGTGTCGGTTGAATCGGTTTCTTACACTCCAAGTTTTCCTCTTTTTCTTCTTCTCCTTCTCTATTTCTATTAACTTCTTTTTTCTCTCTTTTTTCTTTCTATGTTTCTATTTTAATAAAAACAATAATATCTAACCAAGCAAAAGACCAATATACCACTACACTCAATTTCTCGCAAACGCTCTCAAAACGCGATAACACATAATAACGATAAACATAACACATTTACCAAATAAAAACCAAGAATAAAATAATATAAAGACAAAAATAATTAAATTGACTCGATTAAATAAATCTAACAAAAACCGGGGCATTACAAACCTCCCCCACTTAGAAATTTTCGTCCTCGAAAATATTACCTGAGACGAACAACTCCGGATACGATTCCCGCATCCGACTCTCCAACTCCCAAGTCAAATTGCCCTCAGCAACGCCTCCCCATGCTACTTTCACAAGCGCAATATCCTTGCCTCTTAACCGCTTCAACTCGCGATCCAAAACCCTCACCGGTAATGCCTCAACCGTAAGGTTCTCCCTTACCTCAACCTCATCCATCGGAATCACATGCGACGGATCCGGAACATACTTCCGAAGCTGTGAAACATGGAACACATCATGCAAATTCAAAATATTCGGTGGCAATGCCACCCGATAAGCCACAGCACCCACTCTTGTAGATATCTGATAAGGACCAATAAACCGAGAAGTAAGTTTCTTCGACTTCAATGCACGACCAACACCCGTCACCGGTGTAACTCTCAAAAATATATGATCGCCTTCTCGAAACTCAAGATCTTTCCTCCTTCGATCATGATAACTCTTCTGCCTACTCTGAGAAGCCTTCATCTTCTCACGAATAAGTTTCACCTTTTCCGTAGTTTGTTGAATTAACTCCGGTCCAACCACCGAACTCTCACCAGATTCATGCCAACACAACGGTGTTCGACATCTTCTGCCATACAACGCTTCAAAAGGTGTCATTCCAATACTCGAATGGAAACTGTTGTTATACGTGAACTCCAACAACGAAAGATAACTATCCCAAGCACCACCTTGCTCAAGAACACAAGCCCGCAACAAATCTTCCAATGACTGAATAGTTCTCTCGGTCTGACCATCCGTCTGAGGATGATAAGCAGAACTCAATCTTAACTTGGAACCTAACGCCTTTTGCAAACTTTCCAAAAATCTAGAAGTAAACCTCGGATCTCGATCTGAAATAATACACAACGGAACACCATGTAGCTTCACAATCACACGGATATAAATCTCAGCCAACCTCTCCAAAGAAAAACTGATGTCAATCGGAATGAAATGCGTCGATTTATTCAGCCTATCCACAATCACCCAAATGGCATTATGTCCCCACTGAGTATTCGGCAACCCTGTCACAAAATCCATATAAATGTTGTCCCATTTCCACTTGGGAATATCCAACGGTTGCAATAATCCACTAGACTTATGATGTTCTACCTTTGACTTCTGACACGTCAAACACACATAAACAAACTGAGCCGCATCCCTCTTCAATCCGGACCACCAAAAGATCTTCTTCAAATCTTGGTACATTTTATTAGCTCCCGGATGTATACTCAAACTACTCCGGTGTCCTTCCTCTAAAATCATCTTTTTCAATTCTGAATCATCAGGAATACAAATTCTACCACGGAATCTCAAAACACCCTTATCATCAACTTTAAAGTCACCATTCACACCTTTATCTCCAACCGTCATCAAATCAACAAATTTCACATCCAGCCTCTGTTTCTCGCTAACGGTCAACAGAAACTCATTAGTGACCCTTAACATACCAAGCCTCACGCTGTCAGATGTCAAATCACACACCAAACTCAAATCTCTAAATTCTTCCAAAAGTTCCCACTCTTTAACTATCAAAGCAGACATATGCAAAGATTTTCGGCTTAACGCATCGGCTACCACATTAGCTTTACCAGGATGGTAATTCAAGCTAAAATCGTAGTCCTTCAAAAATTCCAACCATCTCCGTTGCCTCATATTCAACTCTTTCTGATCAAACAAGTATTTCAAACTCTTATGATCACTAAAGACTTCGAATCTTGCACCGTAGAGATAATGTCTCCAAATTTTCAACACAAAAACCACCGCAGCTAATTCCAAATCATGAGTAGGATAATTCTTCTCATGAACCCTCAATTGCCTCGAAGCATAAGCCACAACCTTACCTTCTTGCATCAACACTTCACCTAAACCAATCAAAGACGCATCGCAATACACCACAAACGGTTCACTAGGATTCGGTAAGATCAAAATCGGAGTTGTAGTCAATCTTCTCTTCAGCTCACTAAAACTCTCCTCACACTGAATATCCCAAATAAACGCTTTACCTTTACAAGTCAGCTGGGTCAAAGGAAGTGCTAACTTGGAAAAGCCTTCAATGAATCTTCGATAATATCCAGCTAAACCCAAAAAGCTTCTAATTTCAGTAGCAGATCTAGGAGCCTCCCATTGTAGAACTGCATCTACTTTGGATGGATCCACAGCAATACCATTACCTGAAATCACATGCCCAAGAAAACTCACTTCTGACAACCAGAACTCACACTTGGACAACTTGGCATAAAGTCTCTTTTCCTTCAAAATTTGCAATGCAATGCGCAAATGCTCCGCATGTTCCTCCCGAGACTTAGAATAAATCAAGATGTCATCGATAAACACAACAACAAATTGATCCAAATGCTCATGGAAAATGCGATTCATAAACTCCATAAACACTCCCGGCGCATTAGAAACCCCGAACGGCATCACCGAATATTCGTAATGTCCGCATCATGTCCTAAAAGCCGTCTTCTGAATATCTTCCTCTTTCACTCTAATCTGATGATAACCTGACCTCAAATCAATTTTACTAAACACACACGCACATACCAACTGGTCCATCAAATCATCAATTCTCGAAAGAGGATACTTATTCTTAATCGTCACCTTATTCAGCTGGCGATAATCAATACACAATCGCATACTTCCATCTTTCTTTTTCACCAATAAAACTGGAGCACCCCAAGGCGATACACTCGGCCTCACAAACCTCTTTTCTAACAATTCATTCAACTGCTTCTTCAACTCAACCAACTTAGATGCCGACATACGATAAGGTGCCATAGACACAGGTCGAGTACCAGGAACTAGATCTATAGAAAACTCCACCTATCTCTCTGGCGGCACATTAGAAATATCCTCCGGAAACACCTCTGGAAAATCACACACGACAGGAACCACATCAATTGCAACTTGATTATCCATGGTCAACAATGCGAACAACCCGAACAACTGAGCTTCATCCGCCAAAAGTTTCTTCAACTCTTTGGTAGATAAGAAACTCGATTCCTCGTCTTCTTCAAGAGAAGGAAATCTTACCAACTTATGATAATAATCGATATGAACTCGATTAAACTGCAACCAATTCATTCCCAGAACCAAGTCTAAACCCTCCAACGACAGACACACCAAATCCATATCAAAATCCCAACCATAAATGGTCAAAGGACAACTTAAACAAACCAAATAAGTAGTTACCGACTCCATTGTTGGAGTATCGATAACCATTTCCCCATCCATCGAAGACAACAAAAGATTCAAACGCTGCACACACTCAGATGAAATAAACGAATGAGTCGCTCCGGTATCAATAATAGCAACTAAAGGCGTACTATTAATAAAACAAGTACCTCTGATCAGACGATCCGCACTAGTAGTCTGAGTTCCTTCCAATGCAAATACTTTCCCTCCAGCTTGAGCTTGCTTTGGTTTCGGACACTTCATACTAACATGACCAGGTTCACCACAGTTGAAAAACTTCACCACATTCCTCTTGCAATCAATTGCGACATGTCCTATACCTCCACAATTGGAACACTTCCTTATATCCTTTCTACATTCAAACTGACGATGTCCTAAGTCACCACACCTAAAACATCTCAGAGGATTATACGTACCTCCCCCACTTGGCCTTTTATAAAAATTAGCCCTTTGCTTACCCTTGTCAGCTGGTGACACATAAGAACCCCCACAAAACGGTTCTTTCCTTTCCTTTCGTTCACACTCTTATAATGAGTAGAACGAGCTTTGCTATCCTCCTCATAAATTCTACAACAATCCACCAAATCCGAAAACCTCCTAATTCTTTGATAACCAATTGCCTGTTTGATCTCGGGACGCAGCCCGTTCTCAAACTTCACACATTTGGAAAACTCCGCAGTTGCTTCAGCATAATGTGGATAAAACTGAACAAGCTCCACAAACTTAGCAGTGTAATCAGTAACAGACATGTAACCCTGTTTCAACTCCAAGAAATTTATTTCCTTCTTTCCTCTAACATCTCCAGGAAAATACTTCCTCAAGAACTCACTGCTAAACAAAGCCCAAGTGACAACTTCACCTGCAGCTTCCCACACATGACGCATACTAACCCACCAATCATCAGCCTCCTTCTGCAACATGTGAGTACCCAGTCTCACCTTCTGTTCCTCAGCACAGTCCATTACTCAAAAGATTCTTTCAATCTCCTTAAGCCAAATCTGAGCACCATCAGGATCATATCTTCCTTTGAAGATGGGCAGTTTGTTCTTCCTGAACTCATCATTCCCACCAGCATTAGGTGCACCCTGCACATCCTGAGCCATAGCTTGCATAGCAGCAGCAAGAGTAGCGTCATTCCTTCCAGCCATATTCTGTTCATATCCAATAACAGTAACTATGGTTAAACAATCAGCTCGCCAGAACACAACTGACGCACAACAAATAACTTGGTCAAAACGACCGACACGAACTGGCACGGACTGACACAAACTGGCTCTGATACCACTCAATGTAACACCCTTAATCTATAACCTGAGTAATTAAAGCGATAACAAATAATCAGAGTAGAATTAAAACATTCATGGCATAGATGGAGCGTCACATCATGATGATGAAATATAATAACCTGCTCATAAAGATATGCAACAATCAGGTAGCAACATAAACAGAGGAACTCAGTTCCTAACACCCACAATTCATATACAGAATAAAAGCGGAAAATCTGCAACTGAAATCTCATATATATAAACGTAGAAGTTTGTCTGTCATATACAGGGTCATACATGTAATATCCAAAAAAAGATATATATATATATATATATATATACATAATGTCACATAACGATCTCCCCGACTACCCGCTGCTACATATCAAAGCCGGCCGACAAAAGAATAAAGACATAATCTTCACAAAAAGACCTCCAGCATCTAATCTGCAATTTCTCATAGAGCATTCAAAACAGCAGAAGGGTGAGAAACACGATTAAAATATAGTTGCATACAATTATATAATAACACAAAATACACATGTAAAACATTCTCACCACAACTCACACCATAATTCAAATATAAAACAACACAATTCATATCTCATACATCCATCACAAAGGCATATCAATCATGCTCTTATCACCAACATATATATATATATATATATATATATATATATATATATATCAACTCATCAATTCCATTCACAAATCCCACACATAATCAATCCATTCATGATTTATGCAAATGCACAGATACCGACACAACGACTCTATGCAATGCAATGCGGTACCATTCCATCCACTATTCTCATCATTAATTCACTCAGGAATTATTGGAATCATCGCTTGTTACTTAGTGTAACTCCTCGTCGAGCAAACGATGTTCCCCGTCGCTTTAGGTCCTCTTTGTATAAGGCACACGGTCCGATCGCTTTAGGTCCTCTTTGTATAAGGCACACGATCGTCTATAACGTCGCTTTAGGTCCTCTTTGTATAAGGCACACGACCGTTACAACAGATTCCCTCAGGAATCATTTCGTCACTCACACCCTCTAGGGCACACGACATCACAAGAATGCATATCATGATGCTTGGCATACAATGACTCAGACAATCAAATGCATAACATACATAACCATTTGAACCATCTCAACATCAATAATCATGCATTGAAATCAAACCTAAAACAATGCATTTATTTTCCATAAGGCCACAAACCATGATCACAACATTTCATCACATACATTCACCTCATATAACAGCACACAAACTATACGTTATATATCAAAAGCGAATCGCATGTTAACACATCAATTACACACAATTACGATGGTAAAAGTCGACTAAACGACACATTCCCCATTACCAACATAATTAAATCGGCCACTAGCCCCAAAACCATTTTATAAGAAAGAACATCTTATTAGCTTTCCAACGCATCCAACCGCACCTCAATCCGAGTTACGACCCAAAAGTTATGACAAGAACAAAATGGAAAATCTGTCATGTTCGCTTTCCCATTCGCAATGCGAACCCCCAGCGAACCATGGCAGAGAAAAAAACCGCATAAAGTTCGCAAGGCGAACCTCCAGCGAACCTTCGTTTTCCCCTTCGCAGTGTAAATTCCCTGCGAACCGTGGCAGAGAAAAAACAGCAGAAAGTTCGCAATGCGAACCTCCCACGAACCTTCGCTTTCCCCTTCGCTGCCCTATTCACAGTGCGAACCTGCGAACCCAGAAAATATCAGCAGCGCTGTTGTTTACTCCAACACAACATTTCATCCACCAAAACACTTCCAACCCATAACATAACAACCAGAACATATCCCAATCATAGTAACAAGTATTCTACAACATTTATATCGCATTTCAACCGCGAAAACATCGATTTCTATCATTTTCTCTCATTGCGACCTAGAATTGAAAAGCTAGGAAAAACCAGCAAACATTCCAACACACACATACACAATCATACACAAGTATAGCATAACCGAGTTTCGCACCCTTACCCGATTAATCGCGCTTCGAAGTGTCGGTTGAATCGGTTTCTTACACTCCAAGTTTTCCTCTTTTTCTTCTTCTCCTTCTCTATTTCTCTTAACTTCTTTTTTCTCTCTTTTTTCTTTCTATGTTTCTATTTTAATAAAATCAATAATATCTAACCAAGCAAAAGACCAAAATACCCCTACACTCAATTTCTCGCAAACGCTCTCAAAACGCGATAACACATAATAACGATAAACATAACACATTTACCAAATAAAAACCAAGAATAAAATAATATAAAGACAAAAATAATTAAATTGACTCAATTAAATAAATCTAACAAAAACCGGGGCATTACAACATCCATTTCATTCGGCACATTTTATGTTCCTTAACATAAAATTTATGGTTCAATGGTCGGTTTCCTTCAATCCATCGATATCTTTTATTATAGTTTACCTCATTATCGCCAAAAATCATCGTGATTTTATCATCATAACAATCATGATCTTAACAACCACGATGATTAGTGACGACGATGAGGTAAACTATAAGAAAAGATATCGATGAATTGAAGCAAACGGACCATTAGACCATAAATTTTATGTTAAGGAACATTAAATGTGCTGAATGAAATGGATGCAATTCAGAAAACATTGATATGATAAAGGTTGGTTTTCAAATACATCCTAATTTTCAGATTATAAGTTTCTATATCAATTTAACTGATTGCATTTCAATAAAAGGATAGTGAAACAAACAATATACATAGTATATAATAAACTAAATTTCATATACAATATCAGAATGAATTCATATATATGTACCTTATCAGAATGAATTCATATATATGTACCACCATCATCATCACCATGTGAAACAAACCCTAAGAAGTGGGAAGCAATGAAGAAAATTAGTTAGTATTAAATTTAACTATATACAATATACATAGTATATATATAATAAAGTAATGTTCTATATCAATTTAACTGATTGCATTTTCAATAAAAGGATAGTGAAACAAACAATATACATAGTATATAATAAATTAAATTTCATATACAATATAAGAATGAATTCATATATATGTACCTTATCAGAATAAATTCATATATATATGTACCACCATCATCATCGCCATGTGAAACAAACCCTAAGAAGTGGGAAGCAATGAAGAAAATTAGTTAGTATTCAAAATAAAACAACCAAAAGTTGAAACAAAACCCTAAGAAGTGGGACTGTACCATTACAATGAAGTTCACCTTGCTTGTGAAGCATTGAAGTCTAATCTGCACAAAATAAGAACAATCAACAAAAACAACATGAAGCAAACGAGATAATGGGAACTATCTAACAAAAAGATTGAAGTAGAATACTACCTTATTTTCCATAAATAATATGTACATTACGCTTGCTACCGCCAGCATCATCACCATGTTCATCTAGTTTTAGATTCTGCAAGAAGAACTACAAGGAGGAAGAAGCTTAAATCAAAAGCTTCATACTTCTTGTATTTCTTCTCGCGGATTCTATAAAAAGATGAAGTTTGGGTGCTAGGGTTTCGCTGTGAAGGAAACGGCGCGACTGTCAAAAAGGGAAAGTTAATTCCCTTATATAGGTAAATTTTTCACAACGGTTTTCTTAAATAACAATTATGATAGATTATATATTAATTTAATAATATCACAATGGCTAGTTATAATAACCGTAGCGATACCCCTTATACGTGGTACAAGGTTCGACACCAGGCAACAACATTTTCCTAAAATTACGTCTGGATTATAAGTGATATCGCTACGGTCATTACTTATAACCGTCTTAATATTATTAACCGTTGCACTTCCCAACATATGAACGGTTTACAAGAAAATATCGTTCCAGAATATGAAAGGTTTACAAGTTATCATCATTACAAGCATTAAACTATCAGTCTTTTCATCTTCAACCTCATCTATAAATAGACAATTTTACATATCTAAATAATATATTCTTCATAACAATGAGTTCAACAAATGAGAATCCTAGAAACCTCAATGAGGAACGTCAGGCGCCAATCCAGGAGGTCGTCCAACCAGCAACTGCCAACTTCAGGGATGCCTTAAGGGTAAGGAAGGATAAGAAGAAGAAGAAAAAGAAGAAGCCGAAGAAGAAGAAGATAAAGAAGAAAAGGAGGCCTGTATATTATGATTCCGATGAGGGGAGTGAGGAGAGATGTCTAGATTATGAAGATGCATTTTATGCTATGGGCTCTAACAATGATCTTGATATGTAATATGTTTATCAATGTACTCTCAAAGGAATATTAAAAAAAATTATCTTTATATATGTTCATCTCTTACAGTTTTATTTTTAAAGTTATATATATACTCTATTACACTTAAAAATACTAAAGAATACATTGCTGGGAATATACATCATACATTACATGGCGTTAGACATGTTTAAAAAATTAATACATGTTTAAAATATAAAAATATGACAAAAAATACATTGTTGTGAATCGAAGCGTGATACATGTATCACAACAGTCTTCTAATACAAGCGTGTTAAAATGTAAAAATATGGAAAAAAGAATATAGTAGCTGGGAATCGAAGCTTGTTACACAGCTTATGTTACAACGGTTATGTAATACAACCGTCGTTAAATATGGCGTTATAAATTTTTAATCCTGTTACAACGGTGGGATACGAAACCGTGGTAAACCTGTCGTCGTTAAATGGGGTTTTCGTAGTAGTGACTTGTGTTGGTTGTTGTTGTTGATTAGTTTGTCAAGAAGCTTTTTTGAATTTAAGTTGTTGTGATTGTACTTTGTAATCGGGCATCCATTGGCCGAGCTGTGGAATATTTTATTATTTTTCTATTTTCTATAAATAGCTTTGTGTGGCAACCTCTAAGTCTCACATCATTTACACCTATTTCATCAGTTTACTCTAAAATATTTCTTCAAGAATGAAGTATTTTACCAATCTAAATGCTCCTCTTATCAAAAGAGATGCTCAACTGTTTTTTCGGAAATAAAGCCTCCGATGAAGATCCGACTATGGAACACAATGACATTCAAGCATTTTTAGAGAAGCCTGGTGAGTTGGTTAGATGGAGAAATTGGTGACGGTGAAAAGATTAAAAGAATTGACAGGCTTGTTAAATATGGAGAAACTTGATCCTGGAAAACTATTAAAAATGACTATGATGTTGTTTTGATGATGTATGGACCAACAGATATTGTCTTGGTGGTTGTAATCTCCTAGACATATTGATATGTTTAATCGTTTTATTGTTTATCGTCTTGTTGTTTTATGCGCAAACTAATCTTGAATATTAACTGAATGTTGAATTACAAAGACATGAAATGAAAGCTAAAACCTTTACTAAATGATTAACTCAAAAAACAAACAAAATAATCTAGACGGGTCTATTAGACGGGCCGGCTATATTTGAACATTTTCTACGCATGTGGCTTATTTCTCGACAAATCCCACACCTTCTCTTTTATTTTTCAACATTGTCCATTTATGTTCAAATTCGGGTACTGGTTGGACATCGCTTCTTCTTCCTTCTGATATATTCATCATGGCAAAGAGTAAATCCTTCATATCATGGCCAGTTCTCCTCGTGGGGTAGTCCCAAGAAGTTTTCCTTGTAGACCTTGAATACATTAAGAATTTTGAAGACGTTTGGAATGTGAATGGAGTAGTCCTGGCGTATACTAGAACATGTTGTGATGATGTGGGAGCAAGGTCTCAGTAAAATTATGAAGTTTTTACATTGGAAATTGAGTGATAAATGAAATGCATAAACTATCAAGTATTGCCTGAAATCGGTGTTCACAGCATTTTCAATTAAATTTAACATCTATTAGACTATTACTATATTTAATGTGACAAACTAGTCAAAAATTGAAACAACATCCAATGATTACTTTAACTATGAAATGTTTAGTATGAAAAATACTGAAATGTTTGATTCAATACCCAGTAGTCTAACAGAAAAACAAGATAGAGAAAAAATAGTGCATAAATCTTATATGTAAAATGTTCTGATATAGAGCACTTTTCTGGTGGATGAAGTATTCCATTTCCATCAACCGTTAACAACTCTCAACAACATAAGAATAACCTTATTATCAGGTGAAGAAAATATCAGTTACAAAAATATTCATAATGGTGAACTAAAAACAGTTAAAAAAAATTATAACAGCAAACAAATAATGTGCACATGAATGTGGTAAATCAATTTGCCTATTAAAATCAAACTCAACCTAGAAAAAAACACTCAAGAATCTATAACTAAAAAGAAAAGTGATGTTATTCATCAAAGTTCAAATTCTTGTATGGATATTAACACTCATCCTTATGGCCTGTCATTAATCACATTGTACTAATGTGGAGCCAATGGAAGCTACATGTCTAACAACATAACCAATTAATGACATAAAATTATAAGTGAAAATTTATTTCCAATATTAAAAGATAATGAGATCTATTTTCAAAACAGAATATGGCATTGAAGAAAAATGAATATGCATAAGACATAGAGTTTAAAAAAGTTATCCACTGCAACAAATCAAAATATACTGTGAAAATGTTAAAGGTAAGGCAAACAATGATAAAAGAGAGGCAAACAAACCAAAAAAAAACATTGTTAACCATATAATGATTGTCCAAGATATCTGTTAGCACTTGCAATCATGAACCAATACTAATTTCGTTCCATCAAGAAAGGTAGCTTCAACCTGTTACCTATATTAAATTTAAAGCAAACTCAAAATAAACGTACATTCACATAGCAATAGCACATTCACATAACAACCGGTTCTAATATCTCGAAACAACATGTATCTTCTCAAGGGGCGGATCCATACATTATATATTGGTGTGGCTAAACATGAAAGAAAGTATGAAGTAAATTATATTCAAAGTAAGAAATAATATTGTTTAATAAAGTACATTTACAGTGAAAATCGTCTACTATCCATTTCTTGAAAATGAGCTAAAATAACATCATTGTTAATTGTTCCAAGAACATCTCTTTCTATAAAAGTTACAAGGCGGTCATTTAACCATTGATCACTCATTTTGTTACATAGCTGACTCTTCACAAACTTCATAGCTGAAAAAACATGTTCCACGCTTGCAGTTGCTACCGGCAAGACTAAAGTCAAATTCCTAAGCTTATAAACCATATCAAATTTGTTGCACTTATTTGTCTCCACAAGTTTTGCACAAAGATCTGAAATTCCTTTTAAATTTGCAACTTTTGGGTCACATCAAACATTTCTAACATAATTCTAAAGTTAATGTCGCACCGCCACTTCCAGCATATCTAGAAAATCTTTTGGATAAAGCTCAACCATCCTCAATAGTTTTTTCACATCAAAAGCTGCAAATGACGATGCGGGGCTCAAACATGAAACACATTGTAAAATTTCAATATTCTCTTCATCAAACCTAGCATTGAGTTCATACAATTGCAAATCTAAAACACTAAACAAAAAATCATGCCTATAATGATGCAAATTAGAAACACTAGAAGTTGTAGCATGCCGTCTAGGTTTCTTCCCTTGCACATACGGTGCATCCATATCCGGCAAATAAAGTCATAGAGAAATAGAAAAAACATCTAGGCTTGATTCAATGGCCACGGGTATCAGATGAACTCAGGGTCTCAGGCAAGTTGTCAGGTATCAGATGAACTTCCAAGTTCAGATAAGAATACTCCAAACATAGGAAAGCCTATTTCTAAGGTCCATAGGTCCAAAACTCCTCAATACACAGGATAGTAACCATAGTCCAAGATTAGATTTTTTTAGGGTTTTTGATCATTTTATCATATTTTTGTATTTTTTTAATAAGATGAAGAAGTAAAGATCAAAGAAGAAAGAAAATGACATGAAATAAGATGCAGAAATAATAAAGAGCAAGGAAGTAAATAGCGGAAATTAAATGACAAAAGTAAACAGCGGAAATATAAAGGCAAGAAGGTAAATGTTAGAAGTTTGGAGTTAATTATTAGTAGTTAACGATCGAGTGATCAATTTATCAAATCGAGACCAATTTAGCGTTATGTTAAGCAATCGTAGGTGGACTTATATAGAAGTCGCACCTATCTGAGGTCGGTCAATAGCAATGTTTGTGTTAAAACATGCTAGAGAAATGATATGTAAATAATTCTCCTAAAGCCATGCCACACAACAAGAAAAGAAGAAATGGTCTCATCTTTAATCAAGAACTTCCATGATTAATCAAAGGCAACCTATCACTATCTCAAAGTGTAGAGAATGATCCAAATGATCATTCATCAACATATTTGAAATAATGAAGATTCAACATCTTTGAAAACCAACATTGCATGATTCTAAGATCTTCATCAACCAAAATGAAAAATAAAATCTAGATGAAACGAAAATATTAAGATAAAAAGGATCAAGCATTAAACAAGAAGTCATGAACAAGTATTAGCAAATATTATAAAAATCTTTAAAAAAAACAAAAATAAAAAACAAATAAGAAACTAATAAAAAACAAAAGGCCTTGGGAGTGTGCAATGTGAGGCCTTGGGAGTGTGGATAGGAAAACTACATTAAGCTTAAGAGCCTAATCCAATTCACAAAACTCAAAAGGAAAAGAGAACACTACATCAGCATCACCAATTGTTCAAACTTTCTTCTTCTTCCTCGCGACATCACCGAAAAACAAAATCTCACGTCGTTGCGCCGGAACGCCCTAGGACGGCGGTTGCGCCTACCACCCAACCATCAACCTCACGCAGTTGAGCTCGTCATACCATCCTCTTCTCACATTCGCAAATTAAAAAAACGACTCAAACACGAAATTGAATCGAGGTTGAGGATAAACAAAAATTCAGGTATGATGACTCACTTCTTACACTCTCTACTCAATTGCTTATATTGAATTCAAATTGTTTAAGTTGTTGTGAATATTTATTGTTGTGTAGCACGGTTGTAGTGTTGATATGTTGCCGAAGTTTGCATACGAGAAGTTGTGGATGTTGAATTGAGTTGTTGTTGATTTTGAATTGTTGAGCAGTGATGTTGTTTTGCTTTTGAATTTCGTTTGAAGTTTCAATTTTTTGTGTGAGTTGTGATTGAATTACAGGTGATGAATATTGATGAACAAAAAATGGAAGAGAGGTGAAGAGGATTGAAGATTGAATTTGACATGGTGATTTTGGCTATTGAAAGCTTGAAGGAAATGAATGAGAAAATAACTCTATTTATAGAATTTGAGGTGAGAATTTTGAATTGCAATTTGGATGAAAATTTTGTCGTTTTGATGTGTATTCTGCGTGACGTTTTGCAGAAGGCTTGGACTTGTTTCTGCGTTTGGTCTTTGTAGGTCGTTTTGGATTTTGCTCGTTGCTCTGCGTTTGGTTGCTTTGCGTTGCAGTCATTTTTGAATGCTTGTGTATCGTGTTTGATGTAATAGCAGCTTGTGTAGGCTTGAGGAAGTTGTAGCTTTAGCCATGCATTTTGTGTAGCAGCTTGTGTTCTTGTGTGGAAGGCTTGGCTTGCGAAGGTTTGGAGCTTCATGGGCTTATGCTTGTGTTTTGGTTTGTGTATATATCAGTTGATGGCTTCATTCTCATGACCTTGTTTGTAGTAAGAAAATTTTACCCCATACCCCTACATTTATCCCCATACCCCTACAAATTTTTAAAAATTTCAATTTTGTCCTTTTATTTTTTATTTAAATTTTTTTTACTTTTTACCGTACAGTCACACAAGTCCAAAAGTAATTTTTGTCATTATTCGACGAGAACCGGATAACCCAGGTTAAGGATTTCCGGAATGGTTTTTTTTAAACCGGAGAACTTGACTACAAGTAATCCGGTTACTATTTTTAGTGAACCGGATAACACAACCATAAGTTATCCGGTTTGAATTTTAGAGGCAATGTTTGTTAACCGGATAACTTGTCTCCAAGATATCCGGTTTGTATATTTTTCTTCACCGGATTTCTTGTTGTCAAGTTATCCGGTTTTGGTTACTATTCAACCGGATAACTTGGTCCATAGTTATCTGGTTCGTTTTTTATTTTAATTTAAGTTTCTTTAGGAGACATGGACATTCCTTTGATGATATGTGACAAAGACCAGACAGGTGTAGATACAACAGAAATATTCTCGACTACGAAAAATTTCCTACAAGAGAAGAGGCGACTAGGTGGATTAAGGAGGTTGGACTGAGGAATAGAGTCACTGTTATTATAACCCGTTCGGACACCAATACTGGCAAGAAAGGAAGAAGTGAGAAGGTTATATTTGGCTGTGATAGAGGTGGAAAATACAAAGAAGGGGATAGCGAAACACAAAGTGCTACCAAAAAATGTAATTGTCCTTTCAAAGTAAGATCAACACCTTCAAAAGATGGTTCTGGTTGGAAAATTGATGTAAAATGTGGAGTTCACAACCATGGTTTACCTGATAGATTTGAAGGCCATGCATTTGTAAGTCAACTCAATGATGATGAGCAACAACATATAGCTGATTTGTCAAAACGTCATGTTCCTCCAAGACACATATTGTTGTCATTGAAAGAACGAGATCCGGAGAGTGTGACTCGAATCACCCAAATATATAAACATAAGAGTAAGATTCAAAAAAACATCTGGGGCCCTAGAACGGAAATGCAACAATTGTTTAAATTGATAGAGGAATCTGATTATGTTTATTGGAGTAGGAAAAAAGATGAGTCAGAAGTTGTGAGAGATATCTTCTGGGCCCATCCAGACTCTGTGAAGTTGTTGAATCTGTTTCCTATTGTGTTGATTATGGATAGTACTTACAAAACTAATAAGTATAGGCAACCTTTGTTTGAAATAGTTGGTGTGACATCAACTGAGTTAACATTTGCTGTTGCATTTGCCTATATGGAATCTGAGCAAACAGAGACTTTGTGTTGGGTACTAGATAAATTGAAACAGTTATTTACTAAACAAGGGCTATGTCCACAAGTAATTTTAACTGATAGAGATCTTGCTTTGATGAAAGCAATTGAAACAGTATTTCCTACGACAGTTAATTTGCTTTGCCGATTTCACATAAACAAGAATGTGAAAGCAAAATGCAAGGAGTATGTTGTGAATGACATGCGAAAATCAATAGAGGAGCTTTGGTACGAACTTGTAAAAGCTAGTGATGAGGTGGAATACCACCAAAAGTTGAAATTTCTTGAGCATGCCTGTTTGGAATATGGACCTTTTCTGGATTATGTGAAAGACACATGGTTGACACCTCATAGGCATAGATTTATTGAAGCTTGGATCAATAAAGTGTTGCATTTAGGAAACATCACTACTAACAGGTAATGAGTTTGTTTTATAGCCATAGTTTGTTTATGGTAATATTACTGATACTTATACTAAACTTCTTTTATTTTTGTTAGAGTCGAATCTGCGCATTGGAAACTGAAGCAAATGTTGGAGAACAATTTAGGTGATATGTGCAAGTGCTGGGAGGCTATGAATGGCAACATCAAGGTTCAAGTGGGCAATATTACAGCTTCATTTCAGAAGAGTTTTTATGAGGTTGAGCATGCATACACTAGTCCATATTATTTGAATTTGCGTAGATCAGTATCTAGAGCTACTTTGCGACACATTGCTGAAGAGTGGCATAGGGTTAACATGGTGGGTACAAACACCCAGATGTGCAGGTGTTTTCGTAGAACAGTATACGGGTTACCTTGTGCCTGTGAGTTAGGGAGATACACATTGAGTGGTGAACTAATACCAATTGATGCTATTCATATCCATTGGAGGAAACTGAGTATGGAAGGTGAACAAGAGGTAGATACAGAGGATGAAGCAGAGGTGGATATGACAAATGCGATTGAAGCACTGTGGAAGAGGTTTCATTCATTAGATCTTGCAGGAAAGAGAGCACTAAAAAGCAGGGTGTGCGAAATTGCTTACCCCGCTACAACAAAGATGGTACCACCACCTGAAAAAATAAAGACCAAAGGAGGAGTGAAGAGAAAAGGGAAGAAACCTGTTGGGTGTGATGTTTATCGTGATCCTTCGTATCATGAGTATGTTGATCAAGAACACAGCAATTCCCAAAAAATCTTCAAAGAAGCCTTGTTCGCAGGTATCCCAGACCTCAAAGAACAAACCATCTTACAGGTACATTGTACAATTTCCAGAACATATAAGACCATTTATTGATGAAATTGTTGATGTAAAGGATGATGGAAATTGTGGGCTTAGAGCTATTGTATCTATGCATGGATATGGTGAGGAAGGGTGGTCAATGGTTCGTCGTGATTTGGATAATGAAATGAGAGGTCCCAGAAAAAGTCTATATGAGAAGTTATTTGAAACTAATTATTCAAAAGTGAGAGAATCCTTGTTGATATCATCTTTAGGTTCTCAGCCATTTGATAAATGGATGACACTACCAGAAATGGGTTATGTGATAGCAAATCTGTATAACATCATTCTTGTCTCACTAAGTGCTCTTAGTTTGAGTTTCTTCCCTATGATGACTGCACATAAGCCTAATGTGTCGATTTACTGCATTGGTTTTGTAAACTCAAATCATTGGGTTCAGGTAAATATTATAGTTTTTTATATTACTTAATTCTATACAATTTACGTCTTACTTATTAACTTTCTTAACAGGTAAATATGAATGAGGGATTTCCCTTACCACCAGTCACAACAGATTGGAGAACACATCGGACATCAGATGCAACATCATGGATAATTGGATTTGCTGGACGTTTATAACACTGGCAGTAACTTACGCCTGTGCTCCCAACACATGTTAATTTATGATCGACGTTTAACTTCATATTATTTTTTTCCGTTATTTTGAGTGACGTTTAACTACATATTATTTTTTACATTTTTATGATTGACGTTTAACTTCATATTATTTTTTACATTTTTATGAGTGACGTTTAACTTCATATTATTTTTTACATTTTTATGAGTGACGTTTAACTTCATATTAGTTTTTACATTTTTATGATTGACGTTTAACTTCATATTATTTTTTACATTTTTATGAGTGACGTTTAACTTCATATTAGTTTTTATATTTTTTATGCATCATCAATCATAATATAATTCTGAATACTATCACATAAATATAAATCATAAGTCTGAATAATACATAAGTCTAAATAATAATACATAAGTAACCTATCTACCCTGAGGTAACTGTCCACCCTGAGCCAGATGTAGTGCTCGAAAGATCTCAACATAATCATCATCATCCTCCTCAGCATCGTGACGAGCGAGATAGTGACGCAGCTCATGTGAAATATGTCGTAACCTTGGATCTGCCGGTCCATCATCAAACTCTGGAACTGGAACCTCACTGGCCTCCCCCTGAGGTGGTATCAAAAGAGGATGGGAAACTGTGTAGTACCAAGCCATGTATTCAGCCACCGTATCATACGGAGTATCTGCAAACTCGACCTGATGTAGCAATTGCGAGACGCTCGCATGGTAAGAAACCCACTCAAAATGTATATCAAGTGTATCTATATCAGGTGGATGAGATGGGATGAACTTCTTGTATCCAAACTGGCGTAAACATCTGTCAGGTAAATAAAGCACAGATGTACCATACCACTTCAGGCCACCCCTGTACAAACAAATATCAGTAAATGGTATGGTCTGTCTGTGATCCTCGAACGGGCGCCAAATGACATCAGTAGGTGTCAATCCATCAAGCACTACCCTTTTCTCATCCATCTTCTACATCCCTTGCTTGTATTGCCACTTCATCGCTCTAGGAAGTGGACTACCAACACCAGCTATCTTCGAAAATCCTCTCTTCCCAACAGTTGGGAAATACTCGTGAATCCAACACTGTGACACATCATGAATATCATCAATTAAAGGTATTGTAAATAATATAATACAAATCTAAATGAAATTAAAATTAAGCAGTTGTACCTGTAGTAGAGAGGCATATCCATCAAGCTGTCTGCAACTATAGAATGAAGCATCTCCGAGATATCTATACAATGTAACAAGAGCAGCAATCCCCCAAGAGTATCTACCACATGTTTCCAAGTCCTGAAACAGTGGTAAATACTTTGCCTCTACAAGAGTAAAGGTATTATCTGTACAAATAGTGCAGCCTAGTAGCAACAACATATACGCCCTAGCCGCACAATCAAATATGCTATCAGCTTGCAGACGGACAAATAACTTCTTCAACCAATCAAGCCTATAGTAAGGACCTCTGTTTGCACGAATCTCCTCAGCTGCTTCCTCCAGTGTAGCACCCATTAGACTAATAGCCTGGGTAATAGCATCTGAATCAGTCAACCCTTGTGCAGGGTCACATAACTCCCCTCTAATAGGTATATGAAGGAGGCAAGAAACATCGTCCAGTGTAATCGTCATCTCGCCAAACTGCATATGGAATGACGATGTCTCGGGATGCCACATCTCCACAAATGCAGATAACAGGTTTTGATCTATCCTCGATAAACTGGTATTCTGCAGATAGGATAAACCAGAATTAGATACCCATCGCTCAATCGCACGTGGGAGATGTGATGGAGCTCATCCAATCAGTTTGCTGCCATGTGCAGCAACCTTCAGCTCCTTCTTCGGAACTCTCTCCTGAAAAATAAATCATAGAATATGTCATAATACATAAATAATTAAAATTACATTTTATTCAACATAGAAAGGTCATAGATTTACTTACTTGGTCATCCCACAAATAACGAGCCACATGGTTCTGATACCTCACCAAAAGTGATGTATCAGTCGGTCCTCCAGGAAATGGTGGAAGCGGTGGAATGTGAGTTGCTACTGGTACAAGTGGAGGATCAGCTATCCGATCGTCAGCTGGAATATCAAGTACGCGAACTACCGATCCATCCGCGTACCGTCGATAGATAAATCCGCCGCGTCCTCTAAAACGGCGAGACAATGTAAAAAAAATAAAATAAAATAAAAATCGAAACAAAACCGGAAAACTCATCATCTAGTTTTCCGGTGAAGAAATTAACAAACCGGATAACTGAGCATCAAGTTATCCGGTGAAGGAAATACACAAATCGGATAACTGAGCATTAAGTTATCCGATGAAGGAACTACACAAACCGGATAACACGGCGCCAAGTTATCTGGTATGTGTCAACAAAAAAAAAAGAACCGGAACTAACTTACTTGAGTTATCCGGTTGTTAGTTTTTGTTCTCAGGATGTAGCCCACGTGTGTTCTCCGGAAGTGTATTTTTTGTGATCCGGAAGTAGTCTCAGTGTGTTCTCCGGAAGTCAAAGTTTGAGCGTTTTTTATAGTTTGTAACAAGACAAAATGAGAAAGAAAAATGAAAATTTTGAAAGAAATACTATTTATATGGGGGTATTTTCGTCCAAAAAATTAATGAGTAGGGGTATGGGGATAAATGTAGGGGTATGGGGTCAAATTTTCTTGTAGTAATTAGCTTGGGCTTATTTCCTTCTTTGGCAATTGTTTGGTTGTAATGGACTTGGGCTTTGGTAACTTTTTTGTAACTTCATAAGCCATTTTTTTGTAGAACTTTTGGTAATGAATGGGGTTTGCAATTTTTAAATTTGAATTTGCACCTCCACATTTTGATTAATCTTCATGATTTAATTGTCTTGCAATTTTTGAACTTGATTTAGAAAAAAAACATAATGATTAAAACATGAATTTTCATGTTGATCCAATAATTTCATAAACCAAATTCCACCCTTGTTGAATTCTTTCACTTGGAATGAATAAAACTTGAATTAACCTTGAGAAATAAAATCAAGCATGACTCAATCTTGGCCTTTAATGGATTAAAACTCTAAATCAATGAATCAATCTTGAATTCATCTTGAACTTGGAATGAATTAGAGCCTCGAATCAATGAATCAATTTGAACTTTGCCACTTTAATCATGATGAGCCAAACTCTTCATTATGGACCAAATAAACATGCCTTGAAAATCAGAGAATCATGACTTGAGATGTGAAATTCAATGCAACTGCACCAAACCCTAATTGGAAATGAACTGGATCCTTGATGGTATTCAACCATGAAACACTTGAATTCAGCACAGCTTGATAACTTGAGAATGAAGCACACTTCTTGTTTGAACAAGATTAGGTCAAACTCAATTGAATCTTAATCGTCACTATACACACACTTGACCTGAAAACCTTGCCTAAACTTTGATTCAGCCGTGCAACACCTGAGCTTAAACAACATGATAATGAAAGCAACAACGCATATTTTTGGATTTTGAATAGCATTAGTGAACATAAACAAATACAAAGCAAAAAAAATAAAATGAGTGTTTGGTGACCTCTTACACAAGGTCAAAATCCATAGATATGAGAGCTAGGAGGATCCTTGTTTGTGATTGCAATAAGATGCAAATGAATATGATAGATGGAATCTTAAGGGTAAAAATTAGGGTATGACGGATGCCCCTATTTAAGTTTCTTCTATCCGGAGGTAAGAAGACTTAAAATTTGTGTATCGACAACGGCTTAAATACAGAAGACCCGACTTTTATCCCTAAAATTCCGCACAATGTTTATAATATGAATGAATGCAAGAAAATAGACTATGCAGGGAAAATACCACACAGAACAAATTCTGTCAGGGATATTGCTGAAGAAAAGGTTGAAAGTAGTCCACCAGGGAGACATAACTCACTAGGGAGTGGAAATAAACCACAAGGATACATGAATGGGAAAACCCAAAGAAATCGCTATAAATGAAAAGTGATAATGAAAATCTCTATTGGGGAAACAGCTAGCAAAGAAAACACTTAGCTTACTAGGGAAACACCTGAGTAATCAGTTGAAAACGGAATTACTACCAACTCATAGCCGAAGGCAGTAAACAGGGTGATAATACCGACTCATTGATGACGGTAAACTACCAACTCATGGACGAAGGTAGAGAAACAAAATGATAAGATAAAATCTACTCATGGACGACGGTAAACTACCAACTCATTGTCGAAGGTAAAGAAACAAAATGATAATACCGACTCATAGATGACAGTATACTACCAACTCATAGTCGAAGGTAGAGAAAATATGATGATATTGACTCATAGATGACGGTAGACTACCAACTTATGGACGAAGGTATAGAAGAAAATGATAAGATAATACCGACTCATGGATGACGGTAAACTACCAACTCATGGACGAAGGTAAAGAAAACATGACAATACCGACTCATAGATGACGGTAAGCTACCAACTTATGGACGAATGTAGAAAAAACAAATGATAAGATAATACTGACTCATAGACAATGGTAAACTACCAACTCATGGACGAAGGTAGAGAAAACATGACAATACCGACTCATAGATGACAGTAAGCTACCAACTCATGGATAAAGGTAGAAAAACAAATGATAAGATAATACCAACTCATGGACAACGGTAAACTACCAACTTATGGACGAAGGTAGAGAAAACATGACAATGCCGACTCATAGATGACGGTAAGCTACCAACTCATGGATAAAGGTAGAAAAACAAATGATAAGATAATACCGACTCATAGACGACGGTAAACTACCAACTCGTGGACGAAGGTAGAGAAAACATGACAATACCAACTCATAGATGACGGTAAGCTACCAACTCATGGACGAAGTTAGAAAAACAAATGATAAGATAATACCGACTCATGGACGACGATAAACTACCAACTCATGGATGAAGGTAGAGAAAATATGACAATAACAACTCATATATGACGGTAAGCTACCAACACATGGACGAAGTAAGTGACTAAATAGCAAGATAATAGCGACTCATGGATGAAGGTAAACTACAAACTCATAGACGAAGGTAGTGACTGGATTTGAATTGATAACAAGCTTCCTATAACTTCTGGTCTTCCACCTGGAACGGGGCTCAACTTCTTCTTTGACCAAGTCTTCCACTTGGAAAGGGTGATAAACCTCCTGTGACTTCCGGTCTTTAACCAGGAACGGGTCTCAGTTTCTTCTTTGACCAAGTCTTCCAGTTGGAAAGGTTGATAAACCTCTCATGACTTCCGGTTTTCAACCAGGAACGGGTCTCAGTTTCTTCTTTAACCAAGTATTCCACTTGGAAAAGGTGATAAACCTCCCATGACTTCTGGTGTTCAACCTGGAACGGGTCTCAGTTTCCTCTTTAACCAAGTCTTTCACTTGGAAAGGGTAACAGATAAGCTTTCTTCGTCTTCTGGTCTTCAACCTGTAGCGGTCATCACTTGTTGGGGATTAACTTTGATTGGAGATCACAACAGGCTTCTCAAATAAAGAGAAAGCCACCTATTGGGGAAACAATATGTTGTCTTTGATATGTTGAATCACAACAAGCTTTTCTTCGAAGATTGACTGAAGAGATAGTCACTCGCTGTAGAAATAAGAATTGATGTGCCTGGGACAAACAAGCTTCTCTAATAAAGAGACTGCCACTTGTTGAAATAAGAATTGATCTGTTAGGAAAAACTTCTCGAATAAAGAGACTGACACTTGTTGTTGGAATAAGAATTGATAAGAATAACAAACTTCTCAAATAAAGAGATTATCACTTATTGATGAAATAAATCTCAGGGAGATTACTGGAGCAATAACTGTTGAGGATGATATTTTCATCATTGAACAAGTTCTTTTGATGAGGAATAAAAGGTTCAAAAGGTAAAAGTCATGCCTTTCCTTCATCTATGATTCCATCTTAGGGATATCAAAAGCAACGCTGCAGGGGACCAAAGTTGAATCCAGGAACAACTGGAGAGAAACGGTAAAATAAGACTCTACCCAATGAGGAATGAACTCGAACCGGGGATTTATTCCATCCAGACGAAATGAGCTGAGGAGGAAAACTGAAAAATAACCTTCCACGAAGCACAAACTCGCTGGGGAAAGATAAGATAGACTCACTGGGGAAATACATGGCCAAGAGCAAAAACATGCAAAAGCGTATGAATTAGCCTTCAGGTATGCATAATGATGATTTATGAATGTAAAATACATGTAATGTCATGCTTATGCTGACAAAACGGGACGTTTAACAAACTAGGAGAAACGAAACCACAACTAGGTACTCGACCAATTCTCTACTAGATGGAGACCCTGCAACAGAGCTTGTCTACTGCTAGAGAAGCAACACCTTCAAAAATAAACGGAAGTCTTGAGGGGATAAAAGATCCGCTGAGGGAAACTTGAATAAACCATTTATCAAAAATTGGTAACTCTTTGAGATGGTAGCATTTTGCTGGTGAAACAAAATTGCGACAACAAACACTGCTTGGGGAAGTACCATTAACTGATAACAAGTCTGGTAACAATTCCGCTGGGAACTTAAAATTCTATTTCAATCACCAATCCTCTGCTGGAGATAACACTCTTGCTAGCTTTGATGCGGGAAGCAACCAAAATGGTCAATGCAATACCAACAACGCTGGGGGAAACCTGTATCTATCAACAAATTTGGCAATAACTCTGCTAGAGAGAGAAAATTTATTAAACCAAGGATATGCACTGAATAATCTCATGAACTATCAAAATGGGGAAGCTGAGCTTCGCACTTCGAGACTTGATTAATCTTGAACAACTGACGACGCTTAGTTTGTTCAAAAGTCAAAACAAAATATTTAATAATTTCAAAACATGTTGTTATCAAAACTTTGTTTCAAAAATTATTATAAAAAATAAATGACATTTTGCACAGAAACAAGTATAAAAACTGAAATTGATTGGAAAAAATCAGGATTTTATTGATAGAATGGTAGTCCGCAAAAGACGTGACTCCATGGATCATTACAAAGTTTGGAAAATGGTAAATAGAAAGGCTACATTGAAATACAATAACCATATTCTCCCTAACGACTTAAAATTCCTGTAATTTGGCTTCTGTTGAGAGAGATTGAACTGAGATTTCCAAATGATGATGACACTGCTTTAAGTGATCAAGCCTTGCCTGATGCAGTTACTTTCCATGAAATCCCTAACTTTTGCCTAGATTTCCCTTTCGGGTTTTCAATCTACCAGGATGAATTATTTCTGTTTATGTCTCTAATTTTTGCCTGGACCGCCTTTCGAGTTTTCAATCCACTGAGACGCTCATTTTTGCCTAAGTCGCCCTTTCAGGTTTTCAACTTAGCGAGTTATTCTTTTTATTTTTTAGGCGAAGTATTTCTTGACTACATCGGCATTCAGAGGACGTTGGAGCTCCTCACCATCCATAGTTGTAAAAGTCAATGCACCGTCAGAGAAGGCTTTCTTGACAACACATGAGCCATCATAATTTGGAGTCCATTTGCCATGAGAATCATTGTGGTTAGGCAAGATCTTTTTTAGCACGAGGTTGCCTTATCTGAATTCACGAGGACAGACATTATTATCAAATGCATTCTTCATTCTCTTTTGATACAACTAACCATGACATATGGTTGTCATTCTCTTTTCTTCAATCAAATTCAGCTGATCATATATGTTCTAACACCATTGAGCTACTATCAACTTGGCTTCCATCAAGACTCGCATTGATGGGATCTCAACTTCCATGGGGAGCACTGCTTCCATGCCATAGACTAAAAAGAAAGGGGTTACCCCTGTTGAAGTGCGGACAAACGTCTGGTATCCATGCAAAGCAAAAGGAAGCATTTCATGACAATCTTTGTAGGTTACAACCATCTTCTTCAGGATTCTCTTGATATTTTAATTTGCTGCTTCAACACACCCATTCATCTTGGGTCTGTAAGGTGAAGAATTGTGATGTTCAATGTTGAAACTTTCACATAGTTCTTTCATCATATTGTTATTCAGATTTGAACCATTATCAGTAATGATTTTGCTTGAAATGTCGTACCAGTAAATGATTTGATTCTTGATAAACCGGACCACCACCTATTTAGTCACATTAGCATATGATGTCGTTTCGACCCATTTGGTGAAGTAATCAATAGCTACCAGAATGAAACGATGTCCGTTTGAAGTCTTGGGCTCAATCACCATCATTTTTTTTCATTTTTTCATCATTTTTTTCATTTTTCCTTTTCTTTACTTTTTCATTGTTTTTTCTTTTTTTTTTCCATTGCCACATTTTTTTTTATGGACATTCTAGTTTGAGCGGCAAACCCTTTCAATAGGTATATCAACCTTTTCTTGACATCTTTACCAAGCAATGCCACAGTCTTGACCTCTTTTTTGTTCTCTTCAAAACCCAAGTTGATCAGTGAGACATGCTCTTTGTACGAATGAATAGTTTTATCCTCGTGGTCAACCAACTGAGTAATTTCTTCTAGAATATCACTGTCTTCCTCACTCTCTTCTTCTGCTTCAAATACAGGGAATTCAAAGTTGGGAGAGGGCACAGAGTCATTGTTTTCAATGGTTATATTTAATCTGCACATGATTTATGCTTTGATTCAGAAATTAACAAATGCAAAGAGAAATGCAATAAATGGAATTGTTTTTAACAAGTTTTTTTAGTTACCATTTTTCAGAAAAATGAAAAAATACAAAAAAAACATATTGGATAACAAATGCCTTTTATTAATGATCTTAAAAATTGAAACAAAGGTGCCCTAACAAAGTCAATTCCACCTTGGGCAGAGTGAAAGGAATTATTTTGAAAAAACAAAACAAACTACTTTGAACAATGAACGACATAAGGAACATCGACAGCAGTCCAATTCTGGCTAGTCTCTCTATGTGTCACAAAGCAAGGTCATTCAGGATATGATGCATCTTCATTGATGGCAGAAACAATTTGATCTCCAGAATGGATGAATCCAGCACTATGAAACACTTCTTGAATACGCTTTAATTCTCTTCTAGTTGTACCGGGTGAAAACCCTAAACCAGCTTTGTTCTTATTCTCGACAATCTGGCCCCAGCCATCTGATTGATCGCTTTCCACAAATTTTTATGCATCTTTCAACGAAGCCATGGATGACCCACTCTTCTGAACAGCATTGACAATATCAAGAACTTGGAACTGTGTTCCAACAGCTTTATCATCTACATTTATGTATCTGAAAGAAGAAAGGTGACTAACCAGCAAAGCTTTTTCACCATAAACAATCACAAGCTTACCATTCTCCACAAACTTGAGCTTCTGATGTAGAGTAGATGTTACTGACCCAGCGTCGTGTATCCATGTTCTTCCCAATAAACAATTGTAAGTTGGGTAAATATCCATCACTTGAAAAGTGATTTGGAAAACATGAGGCCCAATCATCATCGAAAGATCCACTTCACCAATAATTGTTCTCTTAGAACCATCGAAAGCTTTGACCACAACACCATTATGTCTCATGGGAGTACCTTGGTACCCCAACTTGGACAGATTCGCTTTCGGAATGACAATGAGTGATGAATCGGTATTAACCAAAACATTGGACAGGGTATCCTTTTGACACCTCACAGATATATGTAAAGCATGATTGTGCTTCTTGCCATCTGGAGGTAGCTCTTCATCACTCAAGCCCAGGATATTGTAAGCGGTAATATTTCTGACCACACCATCAAACTAATCAACGGTTACATCATGATCCACATAAGCTTGCTCTAGCACCTTCATCAAAGATTTCTGATGAGCTTCGGAATTCAACAACAAAGACAACACTGATATTTTTGGAGTTTGAAGAAGTTGATCTACCCCTTTGTAGTCACTCATTCTAATCAATCTTAATCATTCTTCAACATCGCCATTATTTTTAGATTCAACAGACGGGCCGACAACCACAGGTTCTGGACTAACAACAACAGAGTCTTTACCGTGCATTTTCTTAGTTGTTGACGCAGAATCAACCTTTCGGAGAGGTGCTAGAGTGAATAAACAACCACTTCGAGTCATACCACTAACATTTGCTATACTCTCAACTGGACAAGCTGACTCAGCTATCACTTTCTTATCATCTTCCTCCACGGTGGCATTATACCTCCAAGGAACAACTTTACTGGCTTCATATGGAAACAGCCCAGGAAAACAAATTATTAAGGGATCAATAGGATTTACCTTGCCCTAATAAGCAATTTCAACAGGCTCTGGAATATCAAATTGAGGAACAATGTCATCAACCTCATCATCTTTTCACTTTGCACTGATTTGCAGAATGCCACGGTCCATCAAACCTTAGATATCTTTCTTCACCAAAAGACATCCTTCCAGATTTTGTTTACACAACTGACGATCATAAACCATTCTTGAACAAACCAACTTAACACAACTTGGCATGCACGTTATCCAAAGGAGTCTTCATCATATTGACATCAGAAATCAGATATTCCTCTGAACTAACATCTACCATATTGATAGAGGGTCTACCATGCTCTGGAAGAGGATTAGCTTGCACATTCGGCCCAGCTTCGCAGAACTTCAAAAAAGTGTTCTTAACTAGTCTTTGAACTTTAGATTTCAAGGAAAAATAGTTCTCAAGATCGTGCCCAGGTGCTCCCTGATGAAAGGCACAATGAACTTCTGACTTGTACCACTAAGGAAGTGGATTTGGAACAGTCAGAGGATCTCTAATCTGAATCAACCCCTTTTGCAACAAAATTGGATAACAATTTTATATAAGTCATAGGAATGGGATCAAACTAAGGCCTCTTATGAGCTTGCCGATTGCAATTAGGCTGTTGATTTTGTTGCGGCAGATAAGTCTGAACAGCAGGAGTCAAACTAACCACTGGAGTAACTGCAGCAATGTGAGATTATTGATAATATTGTTGAGACTGACTATGATTACCACCATTTCTGGGTCTTCTTCGCCTTCCTCCTCAAGAAATAGAATTTGTGTTCCCTTCTTTCTTTTTCTGAAAACCACTGTCATACTTCTCCGTTAATTGTATGAACTGGCTTCTTTGGTCAAACGGCCCTCTCGGACAGCTTCCTCTAACCTAACACTCATACCCACCATTTCAATGAAATCACTTGGAGCACTAGCAACCATCCTCTCATAATAAAACGGACTCAGAGTCTTGAGAAACATCTTGGTCATCTCTTTTTCTTCCATCATAGGAGTAATTTAAGCAGCAACCTCACGTCACCTCTGGGCATACTCTTTGAACGATTCTCTGTCCTTCTGTGACGTAGCACACAACTGGTCATAGTCAGGAGCCATATCCAAATTTTAATTGTATTGACATATAAACGCTTCTACAAGGTCATTGAAAGAACTGACATGAGCACTATCTAATTCCATATACCATTTCAAGGCGGCACCAGCCAAACTATCTTGGAAGTAGTGACTCAACAACTTATCATCATTAGTATGAGTTGCCATTTTTCGACAATACATGGTCAAGTGACTCTGTTGATAAGAGTTTCCCTTGTACTTTTCAAAGTCGGGCACTTTGAACTTAACATGGATCTTAACATTGGGAACCATACACAAGTCACGGGCATTCTTACCAAACAAATCTTTACCCTTCATGGCTTTCAGCTCTTTCTGCATTTCTTGAAATTGATCTTAAAATGCATCCATTCTTTCATACACATCTAGATTCTCGCTATGAGCAGTGTGAAAAACAGGGTCATCCATTTGTGGCACGACATGCACAACTAGAGAAGCAGTAACCGTCACAGGTTAAACAGGAGGACTTTGACTCACCACATGAGTCTCAACAGCAGTGCCATAATTATCTGGCACAAAATGGGGAGACATACCCCAAGGAAACCCAACAGGCATTTGGTTCGGACGCAAAGGTCCAGCCTGAGTAGTTGCAATCTCTGAAATAACAGGAACTTGAGGTTGAGAAGCAGGTGGATGTTGATTCTGAGTAGCCACCAAAGATTCTAACAAAGCAGTCATTATGTCAATCCCATCTCTCAATGAATTCACTTCTTCACGGAGTTCCCTCTGCCCTTGTTTAATAGTTTCCATCTTCCTTATAGAATTGGCCTAAGTAAAATACTGGTGTGTTATCTTGTCTTCTACGAAGACAAAGGAAGAACGATGAGACTCCGACAAACATGCGGAAAGCAAGACCAAAATGATACAAATGATGCTTGAGATGCATATGTAAATGATAGCTTTCAAGAAACTAAAGAATTAAACCTATTGCAAACATCATAAATAACAACATTTTAAAAGAAAATTGAACTTCATTTCATTAATAAATCTGAAAGGATTACAACATCAGTACATGATTTCAAGCAATCCTAAACAAAAGCATAAAATAAGGCGTATGAACAAAAAATTGCCTAGTTGAAGAAGATCCATCTTCATGCTGCAACTTCCTCTTGAGCTTCCTGATCTGAACTTTAAAAGCACTCTTCATCTCGGCTTTCTCTTTCAGAATCTTGTCGACAACACCTTTCCAAGCGTCATACCTAGTCTCTTGCTCAATCTTCCTTTTCTTTTTATGTTGCTCAAGCAACTCATCCTTTTGGAGAAGAAGATCATCATTCTCTTTCAATTACATTTGCAAATCATGGCACTTGCTCTCCGAAGCATCCCTATCTTGCTTCATCTGAGCTAAAGCAGCTTGGAGCCTTTCCATGTCTTCAGGTGGAGTAGGAGTAATTGATAAGACTTTAGGAAACATGGGTTCTTCAGAAGGATAAGGAATTTTGACTTGAATAACTCTTGCTTGCACCCATTGAGTATAAGGCTCCAAAGCGACACAATTTTTCAACCCTAGCTCATTCTTCCCTTTTATGTGAATCTTGTGTCAGGCGTGGACTATCCTTTCCTTCGACCTATTGCTATCAACCCCTTCTTGAATTAATAAAGCTTACAAAAGAACATTATTTGGCCTATCCTTCATACCATACCCAAGCTGACGGCAAGCTAAAATTGGATTATAATTACTACCACCTTTTGTACCAAGAAGAGGCACATTAGAGAATTCATCACAATTGTCGATAATCTTCACATCGTCGTAAACTCTAGAATACCAAGTCATATTTGCATTGGTGAGAGACATAATCCTATGAGACTACTTTAAACATTTATTGTTATCCTTGAATACACTAGATTGCGACAAGTGCGAAATAAACCACTTGCACAGTAAAGGAGCGCAACATGTGACCATTCCTCCATTCTTCTCCGTCTTAAGATGAATAAAATAGTAGGTATCGACAAGAAAAGTTGGAACAGGATTCCCAATCAAGAAAATACGAATGGCATTGATGTCCACAAATTTATCTATGTTAGGGAACAAAACAAGGTCATATACCCAACACTAGCAAGAGTAACAACTTTCTCAATCAGGAACTTAGCAGGTAAACCAAGAATACCTCCCTTAGTCACAAGATGAGCTTCAATCTCTCCTTTCATCAAATGCACAGACTCTCAAATAACATGAGATTTGGGAATCTTCTCTAGACCACTGAACGGTATTCGATATGATACAAGAAAACCGATGAGATAAGAATACTCCTCCAAAGTGGGTGCAAGTTGATAATTTAGGAACGTGAAACACTTATACGCTGAGTCATAGAACTAGACCAGGGTGTTCAGAACTCCTTCTTCAGGATTAGTGTTCAGCACATACAAAAGTCTTCCATAATGATCTTTGAAATCCAAAGGTCAAGCAACCAGAGATCCTAGCTTTCTCGGCTCTAGCAACTCAGGATGTAACACCCCAAATTTATTAGAATATTTATGAAATTTATTTAAATATAATATTTGTGAATTTTCGGTGAACTTTGGTGGTTTGTGTTGACGTTGGCATTTTCGTAGAGTTTCGGTTATTTAATTAAATAATAGTATATAATATGAATATATTAGTATTATTATTAATTTAAATAATATTAGAGGAATTAAGGGTAAGGTGGACTTTTGAGGAGGATTAGTGAGGGTAAATTGGGGAAAGCCCATTTTGGAATCCCAAGGGTTTAACAAAAAGGAATTGGAAAGGAATAGGATTCATTTTGTTAGATCGTGAGAATAAGGAGAAAGTACAAAGCTCTGAGGAAAGAAGGAAAATGCGAGGATTCGAGAAGGTTTCTGAAGAACTGGTAGAGAAAGCTCTGAATCGACAATCTAAGCTATGGGGAGTATTGCCTTTCGTTGTTTTTAATATAGGACGTGATGTGTTTAAAATGGATCTTGAGGTTTTTGGGGTTTTTGATGGGTTTGTGAGTTATTGATGATTTAGGGATATTTCTGAGGATCGATGATAGATTATTAAGGTTTGAATTGATTCGGGTAAAAATAAGCCTTCAAGGCAAAACTTTTTTGATGATATGTGGTGTAACACCCCAAAAATCTAAATTAATCATTTATTTATTTATTTATTTAATTTAGAAGGAATTAAGAGGTTTTTGGTAATTTGGAGAATTATGGATTAAAAGAGTATTTTTAAATAATTTTAATAGAGTGAATAATCATGTATTATTTAGATTATTATTTATTATTTAAAAATATTAAGAAAAGGGCAATATGGTCATAAAGGAAAAGGAGTAAGGGTAGAGTTGGAAGTTCATAAACTGGGATAATGTAACTAAAGAAGAAAGATCGATCAATTTTCTAACTGATCGTATTTTTGTGAAGAACGCTGAAAAAGAGAAGAGGAGGAGGAAAACCAAGGGTTTTGAAGGATTGCTAGGAGAATCTTGGAGAAAGAAGGATAAAGCTTCGGATTACTCTAAGGTATGGGGAGTTTTCACGGTTTATTATAATTTTATAGGAATTGGTTTATGAATAGATTAGGTTTTGTGGATTCTTGAATAATGGTGGTGTTTGGTGATATAGATTGTGTTATGAGTGAATGTTGTGATGAGAATGAGTGAAACAAATTGGTGTATTTGATGTATGTGCATTGTGTGAGTCTTCTGATCAAATTTTGTATTTGGACAAACTGAATTTTAGGGTATTCTGAGTCGAAAACGCAGCAGAAAAATCACTTTTTGGGAAAATGAGGTTTTGTCGCACCCTGACACGGGCCGTGTCACACAACACGGGCACCCGTGTCAGCTTACTGGTTGGGGAAAAATGAAAACTTTTGTTACAGAGCTTCTGACACGGGCCGTATCACAGGACACGGGCGGCCATGTCAGGCCTCTGCTTCTGCTATAATTTTTCTGGTTTGGATTGTTCGTGCAAGCCTTCTGACACGGGCCGTGTCACAGGACACGGGCGGTCGTGTCAGACAACTGTGTTAGCCGTTTTTGCTATTTTAATGTTTTCTCTTGCCAATTGTTGTTGTCTTGTTGTTTTGCTGATGTATGGATGATAAAACATGATGGATGGTGATTAACTGTTGAATATGAAATGAATGATGCACACGTTGATATTTGATGAGTTGAGGAGAATTAGCATCATTGCATTTCATAGCATTTTATGTTGGGGCTTCGGCCTATTGGTAGCTTCAATCCCATTGTGCGGATTGAAGTGATATGTTGTTATGTTGTGCTCCCTTGTGGAGGGTTGATGGCCAATGTCCATCACATGGAGAATTGGTACCACATGCATGTTTCTGATGAAGTTGCATTTCATTCTAAGTGGCATTGCATGTGTATGAGTTGATTGTCGAATAATATGTATGTTTTATTGTGGATATCATGGTGTTGTTGTTGATTAAACTATGATGTTGTTGTTGATTATACTATGATGTTGATGTTGATTGTATCATGATGTTGTTGTTGATTACATCATGATGTCGTTGTTGATTATACTATGACGTTGTTGTTTATTTTACTATGATGTTGTTGTTGACTATGCTATGAGGTTGATGTTGATTATGCTATGATGTTGTGGTTGATTATGCTACGATGTTGTTGATTGATTATGCTATGATGCTGTCGTTGGCTATGCCATGATGTTATTGTTGCCTTCTTGTTCATTTTCCATGTACTTATATTACTATAATGAATTGTGATTTCTCACCCTGCCTGCTTGGAAATGTTGCCTCTTATGTGGGTAACTTGCAGATAACCAAGAGTAGATTCGCGACGATGGAGGATGTAGCCTTGAAGTGTGTCTTTATCGCTATTTAGTTTAGAGGTGTCCTGCTCTGTGTCATGTAACATCGGGTTGGGATTTGTTGTGGACCTCGCGTTCTTTTGTTTCATGTTGAATTTTTACATTGTTGGTGATGATTTGATTTGGATATATTTAGTATGAATTATTTTATTGAAATGACATAAAAAGTTGATTCCCGCTGCGTAGTTGTTGCTTTTATTATTAAGAATGTGTAACCCGTGTTACGGGACAGGACAATGATTTTGAATGATGTTTGAATATATGTGGCACCTTTCTTGCTAATTTTACTCTGATAATATTATGTGTTTTCCTAAAATTGTTTGTGAGGTAGAAGGGTGTTACATTAGTGGCATCAGAGCAGGTCGGTCTATCCGGCCAAGTTGCCTAATGTCGTTTATCCCTTGGTACGCGACAAGTGTGTGGAACACTGTCGGTACTTGTTTGTTTACTAACCGTTGGCTCCCGGTGTTGGTTTGAAACAAGTGGGGGAGAAGTTTGCTTCCCGGAGATGTTTCTGGTGTGAGGAGTTGACCCAAGGTGATATTAAGGGTAAGAATACAAGTGTTGTTGGAGTTGTAATGTCGCGAACCGACGAGAGTACAGATTCACGAATTCTTAGTTGCCTGTCAAGTTTGAGATTCCTGGAGGGAGAACAAGCCGGTATGGTTGATGTTTGCTTCTCGGAGAAGAGAGGGCAATGTGACGAATAGTGATATGCAAGTGGAGTATATCTGGAGTGAGGTCGGATGATTTTTAGAGATGGGTGAAAAACAAGGATTGTTGGAAGGGTTTGGAAGCAGGAGAAAGAGGTAGAACTCATGTTCACCAATTTCGGTTTTTATTTTCACATTTATGGAACAACCTTCAGTAAAAGAGGCATAATTTTCTACTCGTAACCCCGATGAAGGCGATTCTGGACTTTTTTGGAAAGTTTACGAAATTCCCTATAGTTTGTATATAAATTTGGTCTTCAACATGTTTTTGACCAGAGAGAAAGACGCGTTTGAATAGCTGGGTCTGATGCTGATTTTGTTTGGTGGAAGTTTGTATACGGGATTTCTTGACTAGTCTCATTGCAAGGACGATAACTTTTTACTCGTAATTCAGATTTGAGCGATTCTTGAAATTCTGGAATCTACACGAAATTCCCTTCATTTTGGAATATAATTTTGTGTCTGGGAGGTCTTATTGAGGAAGATAATCGTGTTTGAAGTGGACAATTCTTGCTGGAAATGGTAAGATGAAGTCAAGTATGAAATGTTTAGTAATAAGAAGAAGAATATCGGAGAAGCACATGGAAGTGCGGCGTATGATAGTTGAGAATGATTAAAGTATAGAAATCTTTGAGGAATGTTAAATAGTAAAGTGGATTGTGTGTTGTTGGCGAGATGTATCGGCATGAGTCAGAAATTTTTGGAAGTTATATCACCAACCAGATGATGAGATGGTATTGTTGAGATTGTGATTGGAATGATGATCAAGTGTGAAATTATACGGATCATCGAAGTTGTGAGGTTAAAAAGGAAGATGAAGGATTGGTTAGGGTCGTCAAAGGTTTGAACTTAGATAAATGTTTCGACTGAAGTGGGTCGATTTAGATTGTACGTGATGTGGTAACGTTTCCGGTATTAGAAGGATATTTAATGATTGTGTTGTGCAACTAACTTGTATAGGAGAATATGTACTGGATTTTGGACTTTTCGTATCATTGACGAGATGGAAAATAAGAAAATTAAGAAAAACGTTTGTAAGCCTTAGAGAGATGGTGGAGCAGTATGCTTAGATAACTTTAAGAAAAAGGTAAATGACGCTATTGTAGTTGGGTAATGATGATTTATGCCACCATTATGGTTGTCGGTTGTCTATTGACAAATTGAGGAACTGATCACCCTTAATCTCTTGTTGATAGTCGACGGAATCATGTTGGATGGAGTAGATGTGTCTTGCCAACTAGAATAGTATGCACAGTGAATTATTTGGGGTTAAGCCAAGTGCTTATGAATTATTTGAGTTGTCGATGCGGATTCCTATATAGGGGAAATGAGGCGGACTTGAGGATGTTAGTATGAGGTTGCGAGTTGATCAGTGAGTAGTTTGGAAACTCACAGTTGTGTTCTGGATAACTTGGGTTTTGGTTTGTGGTGGATCGAGAATTCGACTGACATGAGACTTGAAGAACTGTAGAGATAAACCAAGTAGGAAGTAAATGGTAATGTAAGACTATGCTTTGACCAAGGATGTCGGATCGAGAAGGGTAGTGGCTGGTATGCCTTAAAGTGTATATATGAAAATATGAATGGTATTTTCCATACTTGTTTGGATGAGTTATAACTGGTGTTCGTTGTGGATATTCTGATGTTTTATAAAATCAGAAGAATAGCGCGTAGAGTATTTGAGAGTTGAGTTGCAAGTATTGAAAGAAGTGAAGCTATATGCTGAGTTAGCAAGGTGTGAATTATGATTTGTAAAGATGAAGTTGAGTGGTTGTGTTAATTCGGATGAGGGATTTTGGAGAATTGTGCTAGTGTGAGTAGGACTTGAGGAATTAGTTTGTTTGATTGGTTTGGTTAATATGCCATGTTAAGTGTAAGTTATTGAGGCTAAATCTATGGCTATTGGGTGTTAAGCTCTGTTTGGAAGATGATTTTTTTTTCTTGTTGAGATTAATTAGACACATGTATCCTTATGTTGTGGTGAGATTGTTATGCGTTGAGATGAATTTTGATGATGTGTTAATACAAGGTGGTGAAGTTGTAACTTATGTTGACGATAATTAGGAATTCTTGAAAGTATCTACCCTATTCAAGATTTGGAATTGGCTGCAGTTGTAGTTGTGTTGGATATTTGGAGGTATTGTTTACGGATCTAAGTTCGAAGTATTCAGTAATCACAAGAGTATAGAATGCCTGTTTGGATGGAATTTCCGATGAGTTAAGTTGAAAGGTCTTTTCTTATGTCTACTTTGATGGTCGGAAGTTGATGTAAACTTGGTAGATTAGATAGTTGCGAATACTCAGAGTGTGCAGCGAAAGCGTGGGTAGCGCAGTTGGTTCTTATGTGAGTATCAACGATGTCGGTAGTTGGTTACGTTGAAATTGTGCTTTGGGCCTTTGTGTTCTTACCTTGTTGTTGCCTCGTTACCTATGGTGATGGTTCGGGTGCGAGTAGCTAATTCCTACGATGGGGAGTTAGGGGAGGGTTGCCTATGGAGATGGTAACGATCGTGTTGTATTCTGGTTCAAAGTGAACCTGCATGTTCCTAACCTGATTATTCTCAGTGTTTTGATTTGGTCGTCGAGTACATCGCGTGAACATTTCATCTTGTTGTCGTTGGCCTTGATAAGGTGTATTGTTGTATTGCGTTATTCGTGGTATTGCCACACGCGGCATGAGAGTTGATTAGTCGGAGGTGATAACGTATCTGGAGTGGTCTGCATCGAGTAAATTTTCGAGGACGAAAATTCTAAAAGTAGGGGAGAGTTGTAACACCCCAAAAATCTAAATTAATCATTTATTTATTTATTTAATTTAGAAGGAATTAAGAGGTTTTTGGTAATTTGGAGAATTATGGATTAAAAGAGTATTTTTAAATAATTTTAATAGAGTGAATAATCATGTATTATTTAGATTATTATTTATTATTTAAAAATATTAAGAAAAGGGCAAGATGGTCATAAAGGAAAAGGAGTAAGGGTAGAGTTGGAAGTTCATAAACTGGGATAATGTAACTAAAGAAGAAAGATCGATCAATTTTCTAACTGATCGTATTTTTGTGAAGAACGCTGAAGAAGAGAAGAGGAGGAGGAAAACCTAGGGTTTTGAAGGATTGCTAGGAGAATCTTGGAGAAAGAAGGATAAAGCTTCGGATTACTCTAAGGTATGGGGAGTTTTCACGGTTTATTATAATTTTATAGGAATTGGTTTATGAATAGATTAGGTTTTGTGGATTCTTGAATAATGGTGGTGTTTGGTGATATAGATTGTGTTAGGAGTGAGTGTTGTGATGAGAATGAGTGAAACAAACTGGTGTATTTGATGTATGTGCATTGTGTGAGTCTTTTGATCAAATTTCGTATTTGGACAGACTGAATTTTGGGGTATTCTGAGTCAAAAACGCAGCAGAAAAATCACTTTTTGGGAAAATGGGGTTTTGTCGCACCCTGACACGGGCCGTGTCACACAACACAGGCACCCGTGTCAGCTTACTGGTTGGGGAAAAATGAAAACTTTTGTTACAGAGCTTCTGACACGGGCCGTGTCACAGGACACGAGCGGCCGTGTCAGGCCTCTGCTTCTGCTATAATTTTTCTGGTTTGGATTGTTCGTGCAGGCCTTCTGACACGGGCTGTGTCACAGGACACGAGCGGCCGTGTCAGACAACTGTGTTAGCCGTTTTTGCTGTTTTAATGTTTTCTCTTGCCGATTGTTGTTGTCTTGTTGTTTTGCAGCTGTATGGATGATAAAACATTATGGATGGTGATTAACTGTTGAATATGAAATGAATGATGCACACGTTGATATTTGATGAGTTGAGGAGAATTAGCATCATTGTATTTCATAGCATTTTATGTTGGGGTTTCGGCCTATTGGTAGCTTCAATCCCATTGTGCGGATTGAAGTGATATGTTGTTATGTTGTGCTCCCTTGTGGAGGGTTGATGGCCAGTGTACATCACATGGAGAATTGGTACCACATGCATGTTTCCGATGAAGTTGCATTTCATTCTAAGTGGCATTGCATGGGTATGAGTTAATTGTCGAATAATATGTATGTTTTATTGTGGATATCATGGTTTTGTTGTTGATTAAACTATGATGTTGTTGTTGATTATACTATGATGTTGATGTTGATTGTATCATGATGTTGTTGTTGATTACATCATGATGTCGTTGTTGATTATACTATGACGTTGTTGTTTATTTTACTATGATGTTGTTGTTGACTATGCTATGAGGTTGATGTTGATTATGCTATGATGTTGTGGTTGATTATGCTACGATGTTGTTGATTGATTATGCTATGATGCTGTCGTTGGCTATGCCATGATGTTATTGTTGCCTTCCTGTTCATTTTCCATGTACTTATATTACTATAATGAATTGTGATTTCTCACCCTGCCTGCTTGGAAATGTTGCCTCTTATGTGGGTAACTTGCAGATAACCAAGAGTAGATTCGGGACGATGGAGGATGTAGCCTTGAAGTGTGTCTTTATCGCTATTTAGTTTAGAGGTGTCCTGCTCTGTATCATGTAACATCGGTTTGGGATTTGTTGTGGACCTCGCGTTCTTTTGTTTTATGTTGAATTTTTACATTGTTGGTGATGATTTGATTTGGATATATTTAGTATGAAGTATTTTATTGAAATGACATAAAAAGTTGATTTCCGCTGCGTAGTTGTTGATTTTATTATTAAGAATGTGTAACCCGTGTTACGGGACAGAACAATGATTTTGAATGATGTTTGAATATATGTGGCACCTTTCTTGCTAATTTTACTCTAATAATATTACGTGTTTTCCTAAAATTGTTTGTGGGGTAGAAGGGTGTTACATATGTGATCTTGTATGAGAAATGTATTTATGGGGTTTATGGGAAGCTTGGGAGTTTTGAAGGTTTAGGGGATTTAAGGTTTCCCGTAGTGTTCTGAATCGACCTAATAGACGTAGGTTTTGTGCCTTTGATTTCTGTGATGCATTAGGAATGTTGTAGGGATGTTTTTGGGTTAATTGGGGATGAAATCGCAGGTACTTTTGGGGCTGTGGTGCTACTGATACGTAGCAGCGATTTGCTGTAATCGTGGGTTCGCAAAGCGAACGGTTTTTTCGCACGGCGAACATTCGCCAAGGCTCGCAAAGCGAGCAGCGCAGCGAATGTGTGATGATTGTGTTTTTGGGATACTGGACTGGGATTGGAAAGGAATCTTAGTTTGCAAAGCGAATCGCCCAGCGAATGCAGAAGCGAGGATGACGGATGGAGTTGCTGGTGTTCTGTGTGGGAATTGGGGGACTCGCTGGAGCTCGCAAAACGAAGGTCCCAGCGAGCGGGTTCGCACAGCGAGCTTCTGCTATTTGCCAAATTTTGTTTATGATGCTGTGATGTTTTGATGTTTGACTCTGTGATTTTCTGATAGTTTACTGTGATGTTACTGATGATTATTAGATGATGATTTGTGATGTTTTGATGAATATATGATGACATGATTAACATGATGTTTTGCTGAATGATGATGCACATAATGATATTTTTGATGATGATGATTATTGACGTTGTGTATCATGCATTCATAGCATATTCTGATGATGATGTTAGGACTTCGGTCCAGTGATGATGATGTTAGACTTCGGTCTATTGTGGCTTCCATCCCATTGTGTGGATGTGAAGTGGTTTATATGACATGTTTTGATGTTTGCTTTGTGATGACTCTGACGATGTCGTATATGTTGTTGACGTCATTTTTATGCATATCTTATTTTATATTGATTATAATGAATCGTATTATTCACCCTGCCTGTTTGAATGTTGCCTCCACGTGGGTAACATGCAGGTGATCGGGATTAGTTGTGGATGCTTTGAGGACTTTTGAAGTTATTTGCATTTTGGTCGATGTAGAGGGTCTTGCTCTGATAGTGTAACATCAGGTTGGGTCGTTGAGTCGAACCATGTTGAGTTTTATTTGGCTGTTATTTTATTGATCATTTGATGACTATGGTTTATTTTAATAAACCTTTTTGTGGGATTTTTGTGGTTATGGTGGTTCTACTGCCCTTTAAAGGCATTTTGAGTTATTTTGAGGAAAACCAGTTGTTTACGGAGTAATTTTGTTGATTTGAATTTATTGAGAAATGTGCACCCTTTGAGGTGATTATGATTTTACTATGATTTTATGTTTATTCTGCTGCGATATTTGTGGGGTAGAAAACGGTGTTACACGGGACACTTGAAACAGAACTGATGAGTGTTTCTCCTTCCAGAATCCATACTTAGATTACCTACAATGTTTGCAAACATAGTTCCTAATTTCCTTGAAAACCAGATGAAAAATGATGATCATGAATGCATGAATGCAACAATCACAAACATATGGGGGTTCAAAGGTTCGACATCACAAGCATGGAGCCAGACGGACAGGGTAATGACCATCCCACAGGGTAGGTTCTATTGTTTTGGATATCACGATCAATAACCATGTTTCAAAAAGTCCTCAAAGTCGTAAATCCATCTTTCAGATATTATCAGTTTAACGACTTGCTCGTAGACCAGTAATATTCTCAAGAGAACCTCGTCTGAGTGTAGTATCCTGTATCAACTATTCCAAGTCTACACCGGGAAGGTCACCACATTACATACTAAAGGCTAACACGGGTTAAAAGGTTCTAAAGGTCTCTCAGAATCACAGACACCCAGGTCAAAAAAAGTAACGTCGTTACGACTACTCGCATGACATCAATAATTCCAAAGGGGTCTCAACTGAGTGGGGTTCTCATATCAACCTAATAAGGCCTTTCGCCATTTAGGTCTCCATGACTATACCATCATCCTAACTTAAGTGCACTCAGTCCGGGTAGAGGACTATCCTTACCACACAGAGATCACCAAGCACCCAAAAACAGAAACAACAAATAACAAGCAATAATAAAGCAACAGCTAAACAAGCTAGGCTTAACCCTCTTAGGATAATGTTATTTCCCCAGCAGAGTCTCCAGCTATCGTGGTGGGAAAAACTTGAGATTAAGTTATTGATTAACTTAACTCGAAAAGCAAGAGTCGGCACCGAACTTTATTGTTTCCAAGGGAATGGGAAAAGATCGAACAAAACCCACAAAAAGCTAAAAAAAATCTAAAAAGATAGATCTGGATATGGGGTTGGTTATGCAAAGGGAAGGTATTAACACCCCTCACATCCGTTGTACTCAACGGGAACCACTTGCTTATCTGTGCTAAAAAAGGTTATTATTGTTTGTTATTGATGTTAATTGAAAAGATATTTGGCATATTCGAGTGGAAAACTCAACTTACTACCCAGAAGTATGAGAAAATGAGCATTTACATCATCTTGATATGGAGAACCTTTCCTTGGATTTCATCAACACGTACATCTAAACATTCAAGTGGAAAATGCCGTTCATTTCTCATCATCTTGTAAAAGTATAGCGGTTTGCATCATTGCAATAATTAGATCAATATCTAGTCTTTCTGAAAATAGGCTTTCAAAGAAAAAGGTGCACAAAGGCACAAAAAGTGTTTGAGGATGTTAGTGTTTTTTTTAGAATTTTGAAATGAGTTTGAATATGCTTAAGTGTCTTAGCATTTATTGAGAAAAAGATTTTCTTGATCACTTGACAAAGTCAAGGTTTATTAAAAAAGAGGTGAAGTTGAAAACAAGAAGATTTTTAAATAGGAAGAAGCTTTGAAAATTTAAGAATGAGAGGAGATGAAGAGACTATCTTAAAGCATAAAATGAATGGTCTCATTGTCAGGTACCCCAAGAGAAAACCTTTATGTGTGCAAGTGAAATAACCAGGATAGGCAAGCAATTGACATGAGTCAAAACCAGCATTTCATTCCCTTTGGATTTAAGCCACAAGATAAGCAAATGAGCAGAAGAACACAAGAGGATCCAGACAAATAAAATCACAGAAAAACAGATAAAGTATACAGGCTTGATTCAATGGCCACAAGTATCAGATGAACTCAGGGTCTTAGGTAAGTTGTTAAGTATCATATGAACTTTCAAGTTTCAAATAAGAATACTCCAAGCACAAGAAACCCTAATTCTAAGGTCCACAGGTCCAAAACTCCTCAATGCACAAGATAGTAACAATAGTCTGAGATTATATGTTTTTTTAGGGTTTTGATCATTTTATCATGTTTTTGTATTTTTTTAATAAGATGAAGAAGTAAAGATCAAAGAAGAAAGAAATAACATGAAATAAGATGCGGAAATGATAAAGAGCAAGGAACTAAATAAAGGAAATTAAATGACAAGAAGTAAATTGAAGAAATATAAAGGCAAGGAGGTAAATGTTAGAAGTTAGGAGTTAATTGTTAGTAGTTAACGATCGAGTGATCGATTTATCAAATCGAGACCAATTTAGCGCTATGTTAAACAATCGTAAATGGACTTATATAGAAGTCGCACCTATCTGAGGTCGGTCAATAATAATGTTTGTGTTAAAACATGTTAGAGAAATGATATGTAAATCATTCTCCTAAAGCCATGCCACACAAAAATAAAAATAATAAATGGTCTCATCTTTAATCAAGAACTTCCATGATTAATCAAAGGCAACTTATCACTATCTCAAAGTATAGAGAATGATTCAAATGATCATTCATCAACATATTTGAAATAATGAAGATTCAACATCTTTGAAAATTAACATTGCATTATTCTAAGATCTTCATTAACCAAAATGAAAAATAAAATCGAGATGAAACGAAAATATTAAGATAAAAATGGATCAAGCATTAAACAAGAAGTCATGAACAACTATTAACAGATATTATAAAAATCTAAAAAATAAATAATAAAACAAAAATAAAGAACAAATAAGAAAATAAAATATAAAAAAACAAAAAGAGCAAGGAAGGTGCAACGTGAGGCCTTGGGAGTGTGGATAGGCAAACTACATTAAGCTTAAGTGCCCAATCTAATTCACAAAAATCAAAAGGAAAAGAGAACACTACATCAACATCACCAATTGTTCAAATTGCCTTCTTCTTCCTCGCGACATTACTGGAAAACACAATCTCACGTTGTCGCGCCGACACGACCTAGGGCGGCGGATGCGGCGATCACTTAACCGTCAACCTCACACACTTGAGCTCTTCATACCATCCTCTTCTCACATTCGCAAACAAACTCAAAAAATGACTCAAACATGGAATTGAATCGAAGTTGAGGATGAACAAATATTAAAGTATGATAACTCACTTCTTACACTCTTTGCTCAATTGCTTGTATTGAATTCAAATTATTTAAGTTGTTAAGAAGATTTGTTGTTGTGTAGCGCGACTGCAGTGTTGATATGTTGCTGAAGTTTGCGTGCGAGAAGTTGTGGATGTTGAATTGAGTTGTTGTTGATTTTGAATTGCTGAGCAGTGATGTTGTTTTGCTTTTGAATTTCGTTTGAAGTTTCAATTTGTTGTGTAAGTTGTGATTGAATTACATGTTTTGAATATTGATGAACGAAAAATTAAAAAGAGGTAAAGATGATTGAAGATTGAATTTGACAGGGTGTTTTTGGCTATTGAAAGCTTGAAGGAAATGAATGAGCAAATGCCTTTATTTATAGAATTTGATGTGAGAATTTTGAATTGCAATTTGGATGAAAATTTTAGCGTTTTGATGTGTATTATGCGTGACGTTTTGCAGAAGGCTTTGACTTGTTTCTGCTTTTTGGTCTTTGTAGGTCGTTTTGGATTATGCTCGTTGCTCTACGTTTGGTTGTTTTGCGTTGCAGTCATTTAGGAATGCTTGTGTATCGTGCTTGATGTAATAGCAGCTTGTGTAGGCTTAAGGAAGTTGCAGCTTCAATCGTGTATTTTGTGTAGCAGTTGTGTGCTTGTGTGGAAGGCTTGGCTTGCGATGGTTTGAAGCTTCATGGGCTTATGCGTGTGTTTTGGTTTGTGCATATAACAGCTGATGGCTTCATTCTCATGAGCTTGTTTGTAGTAATTAGCTTGGGCTTATTTCCTTCTATGGCAATTGTTTGAGGATTTTACCTGTCACCCCCCAATTAAACCTGACACCCCCCATATTTTTTAAATGGCGAAAATGTCCTTTAAATTTTTTCAAACAATCTCCGGACGAAATTTTCGGTAATGTTAAAAAAATTTCCGGTATTGTTCAAAATTCCCGGTAGTGTATTTGAAATTCCCGGTATACCGGGAATTTCAAATTCCCGGTAAGTGGTAAAAATCCGATAATGCCCTGAAAATTACAATTTGATACCGGGAATTTCACCCTAATTGAAATTCCTGGTAGTTCTAATTTTAGGGTTTTTTTTTAAACGGTCGAGATTTTGCCAACAGTTTTGTATGGTTGTGATTGCACCGACACTTTGTGCGGTCCAGAATGGATGAACGTTTGTATAAATAGGGGTTAGGTCTTGTGGTAAAACATATCTGAAAAAAATGGCTTCTCCCGCATTTTTTATTAAGTCAGAAGTTTACTTCCAGAGAGGTTCTCGTCCTGTTGAATTCATGCTTCCCGATGACACAACCTCCTTTGCCGGCCTAACTTCGAAGTTGAAGGGATTGTTGCCTGATGGTGGCAATAGAAAGGTGTCGAAGATCGAGTTTTGGGAGGATTGGGTGGATGGTAGTCTGAAATACAACCTAATTGAGCTGAAGGACGATGAAGATGTCATAAAAATGTGGAGATCATTTTGCCGTAGGCTAACAAGGGGTCCGATGGAGTTTGATGTGCAGCTTTCAAGATCAGTTGATGAAATAATGGAGATGCTGAAACGCCCTAAAGCATCTGGTAGTGTTTAGGTTTTTAATGTTGATTAATTAAGTTGTTTATGTAATGTTAAGCATTGATTTGTTTAAGTTGTTTTTTCATATCACTGCGATTTAAGATTTTAATCGAAGGTATAATAATAATATATTGTTCTGACATAATATACATACAACTTAATAATATACATATGATACAATATATTGTTTTGACAAAATATACATATAATACAAAAATACATATACAATACTAAATAGGACCCCCACGGGCTAGGTGCGCAATCCTAGCTAATCCAGCAGAAACACTGCCATCAGGGTCTACCAAGCCCAGAATCTACTGTACCTCTACCCCTACCACCTCCCTAGGGATGTAAATGGATATCCATGGTGACGGATACTATGATATTCGTGTCCGCCCCGTTGGATAAATATGATATCCATATCCGCCCCATATCCATGTGGATATCCGTTAAGTGGGTAATCCGCGGGTTTTACGGTATCCGTGGATATTTACAGATATTCATGGATAATATTTTTTTATGAAAATTATTTTTTTAAAATATACTTTTAACTTCTTTTAAAGACACAAAAAATTATTTTCATATAACATCCATACAATTCGCTCTTAATTTAACAATAAAATTTCATCACTTTAATTTCTTCTTATTCACCAAAATATAATTAGATCCAAACATAATATCCATACATTTCATTTTAACCAAACAAATAAAAGATATTGTGATTGTGAGTTATGATGGAAGAGCGAACGACAAAGGAGTAGGCAGGGAGACACTAGTTTGACAGAGGAATGACAACACTAGTTGGTTGGACTGTGAAATTGTTGAAGTGGGGTATGAAGTATTGAAGAGTTTAAATATGAAATGGTTAATAGAATTTGAATGAAACGTGAAAGGTTTTCTTCAAAGAAAATTTTAAAAAAGAAAGAAATATAATAAGACTATTTATTTTAGAAGATGAAAAGATAAGGTATAATAAATTAATGATATTTAAATAATTTTTATAATTTATTAACGGATATGGATATCCGTGGGTACAGATATCATTAAACCCATATCCATATCCATTAACAAATGAATATTTAAATATCCATTTATTTTATCTGTGGATATCCATTAAGTTATCCGCCCCATATCCGTGACGGATTTTGTCCACGGATATCCGTGGGTACAAATATTTTTGCCATCCCTACACCTCCCGCCAAATCAAGCGCCCTCCCAGCAATGCTACCATCACGGCCTCTAGTTTTCACTGAAGAAAAAAAAAAGATTAAAAAAAAATAACAAATATTGAAAAAATACCGGATTTTTTGAAATTCCCGGAAAAGGAAAAATTTACAACTACCGGATTTTTTGAAATTTCCGGAAAAGACAAAATTTACAACTACCGGTTTTTTTGAAATCCCCGGTGGCGATTACCGGTTATTTCAAAATTCTCGGTAAGATGTTACCGGGATTTTTGAAATTACCGGTAATATTCACCGGTTATTTCAAAAAATCCGGAAATTCTTACTTGTTAATTCTAAAATCCCGGTAGGTGCTTGAAATTCCCGGTATCTTCTGAGAATTTGAAAAATCCGTGCGTCTACCGGATATTTCAAAATGAAAAAATGTTTTTTTGAGAGGGACTAATATGTCTTTTCACAAGTCATGGGGGGGTGCCAGGTTTAATTGTGGGGGGTGACAGGTAAAATTCTCCAATTGTTTGGTTGTAATGAACTTGGGCTTTGTAAACTTTTTTGTAACTTCATAAGCCATTTTTTTTGTAGAACTTTTGGTAATGAATGGGTTTGCAATTTTGGAATTTGAATTTGCACCTCCACATTTTGATTAATCTTCATGATTTAATTGTCTTGCAATTTTTTAACTTGATTTAGAAAAAAAAACATAATGATTAAAACTTGAATTTCCATGTTTATCCAAGAAAATCATAAACCAAATTCCACCTTTGTTGAATTCTTTCACTTAGAATGAATAAAACTTGAATTAACCTTGAGAAATAAAATCAAGCATAACTCAATCTTGGTATTGAATGGATTAAAACTACGAATCAATGAATCAATCTTGAATTCCTCTTGAACTTGGAATGAATTAGAGCCTAGAATCAGTGAATCAATCTGAACTTTGCCACTTGAATCATGATGAGTCAAACTCTTCACTATGGACCAAATGAACTTGCCTTGAAAATCAGATAATCATGACTTGAGATGTGAACTTCAATGCAGCTGCACCAAACCCTAATTGGAAATGAACTAGATCTTTGATGATCTTCAACCATGAAACACTTGAATTCACCGCAGCCTGATAACTTGAGAATGAAGCACACTTCTTGTTTGACCAAGATTAGGTCAAACTCAATTGAATCTTAATCATCACCGCACACACACTTGACCTGACAACCTTGCTTGAACTTTGATTCAACCTTGCAACACCTGAGCTTAAACAACAAGAGAATGAAAGCAACAACACATATTTTTGGATTTTGAATAGGGTTAGTGAACATAAACAAATACAAAGAAAAAATAAACAAAATGAGTGCTTGGTGACCTCCTACACAAGGTCAAAACCCACAGAGATGAGAGCTAGGAGGATTCATGTTTGTGATTGTAATAAGATGCAAATGAATATGATAGGTGGAATCTTAGGGGTAAAAATTAGGGTATGACACCTGGAAAGCTGTTAAAAATGACTATGATATTGTTTTGATGATGTATGGACCAACAAATATTGTCTTGATGGTTGTGATCTCCTAGACAAGTTAATGTGTTTATTCGTTTTATTGTTTATCGTCTTGTTGTTTTATGCACAGTTTCTTTATTTTGTTGTTGCTGAAACTTGTCTTGAATATTAACTGAATGTTGAATTACAAAGACATGAAATGAAAGCTAAAACCTTGATTAAATGATCAACTAAAAAAATGAACAAAATAATCTAGACGGGTCTGTTAGACGGGCCGACTACATTTGGACATTTTCTACGCATATGGCCTATTTCTCGACAAATTCCATGCCTTCTCTTTTCTTTTTCAATGTTGTCCATTTCGGTTCTAATCCGAGTACTGGTTGGACATCCTTTCTTCTTCATTCTCATAGATTCATTGTGGCAAAGAGTAAATCCTTCATATCGTGGCCAGTTCTCCCTGTGGAGTAGTCCCAGGAAGCTTTTCGTGTAGACCTTGAATACTTTAAGAATTTTGAAGACGTCTGGAATGTGAATGGAGTAGTCTTGGCGTATACTAGAACATGTTGCGATTACGTGGGAGAAAGGTAAGTGAAATGCTTGAAATTTCCCACAATCACACCATCGTTTCCTTAGGTCAACGCTGAAAGTACATGTAGGCCGACCATCATTCTGATTAATTTTTTCATGGACCATGAAATAGAATCTTTCATGATCAAATTGCATGACATTATGTGTGTTAGCTTTAGTCACTTCTTAGGACATTCCCTTATTGCAACCATCCGTGAAAACCTGCCCAGAAGCCAGCATTTTTGTCCACTGATGGCCTCTTTTACCAAAGAGTAATCCCAGCTGATAGTATGTAGATTGGACCAATGCAGTGATTGGAAGGTTTCGGGTTTCCTTGAGTACTGAGTTCATTGCTTATGCCAAGTTAGCTGTCATGTGTCATCAACGTTGCCTTTCTTCATATGCTCTTGCCCACTTCTCCCTGGGGATGTTGTCTATCTAACATAAAGCCTCAATGTATGTTATTCGGATTTCCCTATGATAGTAATTAAATGTAGCCTCCGTCAATCCATAACCTGTAATAAAAATGTTATAAAAACATAATAAAAATGAAAAAAGTCTTTGCGGTAACTGAAATGCTTGTTATTACCCATGTTAACAATTTTTTGCGTAGTTTCTTGTCTTTAATCTCACGCATGAAGTTTTGCGTAATGTGTCTAATGCAGTAGACATGTGAAGATGGGGGATATTGCCATCCGTTTTCAGGATTTTTATATGTACTCTTTATCGATTCATGTCTATATGAGATTAGACACAAATTAGTCTGCAGTGTCACGTATTGGGAAAATGTTGTTGTTCACATCCTGTGCCACAACCATCAACAGAGTTCCTCTATACTTTCCATATAACCATGTTCCGTCAACTTGCACAATAGGCTTACAATAAGCGAAACCACATATACATGGTTGAAACGCCCAAAAGAGATTATGGAAGATACGCTTGTCAGCTATTTGGGATCTATCATTCGAAATTGCAGGCAAGGTTTGCAACTCAATAATAGTACCTGGAAGATAAGTTTTCATTACCAATATCCATTGTGGTAGGTCGTTGTAAGATGTTTCCCAATTTCCGTACAGTGACTCTATGGCGTTACACTTTGCAATCCATGCTTTCTTGTAGGATATTATGTACCTGTATTTTTCTATAATATGAGCGATGATCACCTTCAGTTTAAGAAAAACGTCACGATTAACAAGCTCTCTGATGTTGTGGCTAATCATTTCTGAATCGAGCTTTCTATGGTCTTGTGACATAGACGTGGTAGTGCATGTGTGAGGCCCACTGAGCTTACCAATTTTCCATTTTGAGTTCTTCTTTCGCAAGGAAGCCCTGCATTTGAAATTGCATTCTGGATTCTTGCATTTGATTACGTATCTTACATTGTCATATTTTTTCACCGAATAGTCAACACTATGTGTTATATGCCAATGTTGCAGAGCGACAACGCAAACTTTCTTGTTTTCAAACTTCATCCCCTTCTCTATTTCCTCACCTACATGGTTTAGTCTGATACATCCAAACACAAAGATTGGTTCAGCGTCTTCCAAGCATATATTTTGCATGTAAACAGGTGGGTTGTACAAATTAATTGGTTCAACGCTAATTTCCTGGGTAGGTGCGTCGATTAGATCTTCACTGCCATCATCATCGTTGTAACCAAAAAGATCTTCCAAGCGGACCTCTTTAAGATCATCCTCACTATCCTCTTCAACCTCTTCATTGGATATGAAAGGTTCATTGTTTTGTGTTGGTTCGTCGTCAATAGTTTGACTCATTCCATACTGATGTGATTGTGTCGATTGAGTCGGATATGTTTCAGCATGTTCAAGTAGACGGACATATATCTCAATTGTGGGTAATTAAGCAAACATATTGTGACATTGAAACATTGACTTCACATCTTTGTCGTTTCCAATCAGGGTCATTATGTAAAATACGGTATCATCATCTCCATTAATTAATACATATATATTTAGTACACTCGGCCATTCATTGGCCGAGCATACACATGGCCAAAATTCGTCCATCCGCTCTCCTTTCCATTGGCCAAACATAAACTAAAACTGGGGTATCCTAAAAAAAATTCAAACTAGGGCAGAATGGAAAATAAATTTCAAAAAGAGGGCAGAACAGTTAAAAAAAGTCAAATTGACTCAGACAAAGAACTATAACTTAGATAAAGTCAATGACTTAAACAAAAACTATAACTCAGACAAAATCAAATGTATTGAACAAAACAACCGATTTAAACAAAACCTAAAATGACTTTTTCAGAGGCCAAAGACTCAAACAAAGTCAAATGACTAAGATATGTCAAACAAAAAATCCTGGACAAAATTTAGAATATGATAATTATAAGTATTTTATCTTTTAATAAAAATTGTATAAGTCTTGTATCACTTGATACTTTAATGTTTAGTTCTGAATTGTCTAGAGTTTGATCTCAAAAGTTTATTCATAATACTTCGAGTCTGTTTGGTAACACCAGAAAAAGAGCTTTTAGCTTTTAGCTTTTAGCTTTTCAGCTCATTTTTATTAAAAAGCTTTGTTTGGTAACTGCATTTAGCTTTTAGCTTTTAGCTTTTTAACTAGCTTTTAGCTTTTTTTTCAAAAGCTATTTAAAGTAGCTTTTGAGCTTGTAGCTTTTAGCTTATGCCTTTTTATTTCAATTATACCCCTATTATTATATATATATATATATATATATATATATATATATATATACTCTATTAAAATATTAATTTTAAAAGATTGAATTTAGAGAGATTTTGAAAAATGTTATAGAAAATTTTTACTAATTTTTTTTATTTTATTAAACATTATTTTTATTTAATAAATATAAATTATATAATTAATTTAGAAATACTGTTGATAATTCTCAAGTTAGTGAAACATTTGAGGAAAATCAATGAAATTTAAAATATTAGACAATAAATTTGTTTTTGTTATTATTTTAGATTAATATAAATAAATTCAAAATTATAATGTTATTATTTCACATATTTTATTAAATTTCATTATAAAATTAGAAAGAAAAAAAACTATATTTTACGAAAGAATGAGTTAACCAGATTGAAAATCGTAGTTATTAGGATTAATTTTACTTTTATGTCTTCATAAATAGCTTTATAAAATACATGTACTTCATGTATGATTTGCTGGTTCTTTTATTCATTGAATTTCGTTGTCAATATATTCATACAAAATAGCAAAGCTCATAAAATTTATATACAAATTTATATATTTTGATGATATATTCAATTTTTTATATATATTAACATTGTTTTGTATTTTGTTATTAATACATTTATTTTTATAATAAAAATTAATTTAATAATATAATATAACAAGATAATAAAATCACCAATTTCTTAATTAAAATGTCCTTTTATGTCATTTTGTAATTCTCAGCTAGTGTAACAGTTAATTTACCAAACACTCAAATTAACTTATCAGCTACCAGCCATCAGATATAAACTATCAGCTACCAGCTAACAGTTAGTTTTATCAAAAATAATTATATATGCAAAAATCATCATTCTTTTCAATGAAGTCCTTGTTTATATAATCATTTGATTGGATTGAAGTAGAAGATATTCATTAGGATTATAACCGTCATGGAGAACTGTATTAAATGTTATAGAAATTTTACACATGATACATAGATGTATAAAAATTTGTAGTAATTTTTATAAGGGTCGTGCTAACATATGTTTTTGAGTATTGGTTAAAAATTTTAAATAAAAAGAAAATATTTTATGTTTAGTATATTAAATACACACAATATTTTTTAAAAAAAGTTTATTATTATTATTTGTATTATATTAAATACACATATTTTTAAAATAATTTATCTTTTTAATTGCTAAATAGATTTTTTAATCTTTTAACAAATGTTCCGGAATGCATTTCCAGTTTTATAATTAGTGTAAGAATGTGTTTGGATGAAGAATTTTGATGAGAAAAAATAATTTTTTGAAGAAATTTGAAATGATTTGATCAATATTTATTGTTTGGATAAAAAATATGGAGAATTGTTAAAATGATGTAAATTTATGTAGTATTTTATTTATGTTAAATTTAAGGAATTTAAAATGACACCAAAAAAGTAAAGAATTTCAAATTGTTTCTTAACTCTATATAATATGAATGTTAAATTGTTTATTATTAATTTTTCAAATTTTGCAAGATAATCCTCATATTTTATGAAAATTTTAAATTCACCCCCAAAATTTTTAAAAAATTATAAATTAGTCCCTATTAATTTTCAAATTTTACAAATTGGCCCTTTCAAATTTTCAAAAATTACAAATTGGTCCCTATTTTTCATATTTTAAATTTGATCCAAAAACTTTAAAAATTATGAAAATGACACCAAATTTTTTACATTGAATCATTTTAATACTCCATCCAAACAAAAAAATTTAAAAATGAATAAATTTCAATTGAATCATTTAAATTACATAGAATTTTAAATTTCCTAAAAATTCTCAAATTCCTCGTTCAAACACACTCTAAGGGTTCTATATTGAGAAACATATATCAGAATAACATCTAGATTTTTGCATGACATTTATTTTTTGAAAAAAAAAATGATGATACATAAACTACCCTAAAAAGATAAGAACTCATTAGAATTTCAAAGAAATATATCAATATACAATTATTCTCACTTCAAATACTATTAGTTGGCACCAAGTTGTGAATGATCGAATGCCAGAGAAATCCTTCAATATAATTCTGATCCCATTATTCAATCCTATCCAAAACATGAAATTTTTGTAATTCAGTCTTATCCAAAACATGAAATTTTTTTAATTCAGTCCTATCCAAAACATGTAATTTTTTTTAATTCAAAAATTGGAAAAGTTACTAATTGACCAAGAAATATGCGGCAAATCTACTTTTATTATAAAAAAAAAAAATCTAAATCGATAGTACACCAAAGGAAGCAATGAGAAAAATGTTTGACCGTATGGAAATCTTTTCTTAGTGAGGAATTTTTTATATTTAGTATTACTAATTATGTTTTATTTTAATATGTCAAGTTTATTGCTGTTTATACAATATAAGAAAAATAATCCTTGTCAAAAAATGAAATAATCGACAATTTAATTTTAATTATATTATTTCTTTTTTTGAAATTTATTAAGGAACTTTATAGAAAAAAATAGTTATATATAATTATTTACTTCTCTTCCAATTATAAATTAAAAATATTGCTTACCAAAAGAATATAGTTAATTTTTTTTCGTGATAACAAATATGTTAACATAATTTAAAATGACACAAATAGGAGAGCTTGAATTATATACATTGATATAATATAAAATAATTTTAAATAAATAGTAAATCAAATCTTAATATCTAAACAGAAACACCATTTAAATGGACGAATGTATAAAACATGAATTGGCACTTACACTTTATTTTTAAACATAATCGTCAATTTAATTGGCGCCATCATATATGATCGTCAATTTAAAAATTATTAATTTGAAAATTACCTATACAAATTACTAAAAAAATCTAATTTTACATTTTTGTAAATCAATTTTACACCATTAATATGAATTATATTTAATATATTCTAAATTATTAATTTAATAAGGAACACTACTAAATAATTATCTCTATATTTAAAACGGTAACACCAAAACAGGTTATATTCTAAAAGTTACTGTCAAATTTATTTTTATAAAGTACACTTAATTAAAGGAATCTTTTAGAACTCTTCAAATAAAAGGTATTTATGATTAAGCTACCACCACTACCGACCTTGTTTATTTTTGTGGATATCATAAAACCACCCTAAAACTTTCTTAAAGATAAAAGTACACACCCTCCATTAACCTTCATTAAATTAAATTTATTTATAAATCTATTCATATTTTCCTTTTTTTTATAAGTACAGAAAAATCGTGCATTTTATAAATTCTAATTTCACATACACAAAAAAACTAGCCTATAATATCTATATAAATTATCAAAATTAAAACACACTTTTTAATAATATATTTTAAGAATTAATTTAAACAAATAATACCATTATATTATGTGATTTGATTGAACTATATATTTTTTATTACATTGAGTTATTCGATTAAATTATACATTTTTTATTAAAATAATTATATTATTTGTTAAGCATAATAAATCAAATTTATTAGTTGAATTAAATTGATATAATCTATTAATTTATAGTTTAATTTTAAGAATAATATTTATTTATGATTATCCGTTAATATAAAAAAAAGTATTAGAAAATATCTAAAAATTAATAAATATTTAAAAAAATTGAAAAAATTAATATGTATTGAATTGTTTAAAATATTTTATACTGTCAATTAATAAGAGATTTATATCCCGCCAAATCATACTTTTATTTTTAAAATACCGTTATGAAATGACAAATTTAAAAATTTTGATTCGTTACATATAACATTGTTTTACGCTATTTATCTATTACCTGTAACCTCAAAATCTATTATTATATTTGCATTCTATATGAAAATAAAAATCAAATCCAAAAATGAGATGATAAAACTTTCGCATTTATATTCTTTCGTTTTAATCAGAGGTCCTAACTCAAACACAATCCTGATTAAAATCTCTTAACGAAAAGTTTTATCCTTTATTATGATTCTACATAATTTGATAGATTAATTTCTACACGAGAATATTTAATTTTAAAAAACATATATATAAATTGATAATTAAAATAAAATGGGAAGAATTTCTTCGAGCTTAATCAAATATCTTAATTCAAATGGACGGTTAAACTTTTTAAAAAACGAACTTTGTTATCTTTTACAATCCTATTCAATTTGATTGATTAATCTTTATAATTAGGCAGAGAGAATATTAAATTTTTCTATTAAAAAATGAAAATTGATGATTTAAAATGAATTTACGAATTAAAACTAAAAAAAGAAAAGTTAGAAATTGATGAGAATGAATGAAGAGAATCGTCCAGGTAAGCAAAGTGCAGGTTGTCAAATGGAGATTTTGTATTTTGGTTTCTCTCTCTTACTGTTTTTAGAGAGAGAAAGAGACGGAGGTAATGACAGTCTGTCAGGTTAACCATCCTCTCTCCCTTCCCTCTCTTTCTTCTTTCTCCCTTCTATATATAATATATAAACCTCTAATTTCATACATTCTTTTTTTAATTTTATATATTTTTTATTTATTTATTTTCTCATAAGAGGAGCCTCTGGATCCATCTTCTAGAATCGAAGACCCTTGAGATTTCGCCACCATGAGTCTCTTCGGTCTTGGAAGCAGGTTCTTCTTCTTCCCCTTTCAAATTCTTCCGTTTGAAATTCTTCGTATGATTAATCAATTACCTATTTCTTTTGTTCAATTGATGATTTACTTTGTGCTATAGCAATTTTAATTTGAAAAACTGGAATTGATTATGAGATTTAGGATTAGGAATTCAAATTGAATGGAAATATGAATAGGAAGGATATGATTATTGTTGAATTGAAAGAGTAGTGTTGGAATTTGTTAGATTATAAGGTTGTTTACCAGGTTGATTTTGAATTTGATGATTTTTTTTTGTTGATTCTTTGATGTATTGGTAGCATAAAAATTTTGGATTACGATGATGATGGTGAATATTATGTTGTTAAAGTTTTTACTGTTCTATTGGTATTTTTGAAATTTATATTTTGGTTTTGGGAAATTGGATATAGGAAGGAACTTCATTGTGTAATGTTTGTAGGATGCGATTGGTTCTGCGGTAAAAAAATTGATTATGATTAAATGTGAGTTGAAGATAAAATAATTTATGTTTGAATAAATTCTTGTAAAAGTTAGTTGAACAGTAAATTTCGGTGTAAAACTCCATTTTAACATTAAACATTTCACAATTATGGTTGAATGAAGTTTGAAGTATTATAAATTTGATCTTATCTGCAACTTTTTTGCTATGGAGATAAATCGTTTGATTTAATTATTTGCTTATTTCTTTGGGGCTATTAGTATGGTATACTTTTGTTTGGTTTCTGTTGACGAAGAGTTAAGCATAACTAGAATTTGATGTTTGATTCATGCAGAAACCAAAAAACATTTCGTCCAAAAAAGAGTGCTCCCACTGGAAGTAAGGTTGGTCATTTTGCTTCTTGTGCAGTGGTTTAAGGATTCTGTCTACTTTATATCTTTTGTGGTTCGCATTTGATCATATGAGTAATGGTTTTTTATTCATTTTGTTTGTGAAATGTAGGGCGCTCAACTTCAAAAACACATTGATGCTACATTGGGTAGTGGGAACCTGAGGGAAGCTGTTAAACTCCCTCCTGGTGAAGATATCAATGAGTGGCTAGCTGTAAACAGTAAGAATCTTTAATCAATTCAGTTTCTGGCAATTAGTGTTCGATTTCTTAAGTCACTTGTGATCAAAGTTGGTAATAGCGGCGCTAATCGCTATAACATAGTGCAGTGTTATCAAATTGCGGCGCTAATCGCTATAACGTAGTGCAGTGTTATCAAATTGCGGCGCTAATCGCTATAACGTAGTGCAGTGTTATCAAATTGCAGCGCCATGGCCGCTATGACCGATATACATGGCAGTTTTTTGGCTCGCCGCAATGATAAATATCGGCCGCTATTGCTGGTTTTTCCACCATAATCCGCAATATCGGCGCCGCAAAGCAGCCTGTATGGCGGGATTTTGGCTCTCCGCCATGGACGCCATCCGCCATCGACAACACTGACGTAGTGGAATTTGAACAAATCACCATTGTTGCGCAATACGCTATTTAATACCAAATGTTGTTAAATAGTTACTATAGCACTGGTGTGTAACCGAATTTGAACAAACTTTATTTTCTGCGATTGACAACACCGCTTATAACTAGCATGTTACTTCTAAATGGTATATAGTTGTTATCTCAGGGTCATTTATGGGTTTTGTTGTTTTTATGCGCAGCTGTGGACTTCTTTAATCAAGTGAATATCATGTTTGGTACGTTGACTGAGTTCTGCACGCCGAGTAACTGTCCAACAATGACTGCAGGACCAAAGTATGGTTTGATCCTTCGAAAAACTCTTCTTATTTTCGTTTCATTCCAATCTTGGATCTATATTAATATCAGATTAGCTAATTCATATTTCTTTTTCTGTCTCGTCTGCAATTTATGTACTTCAATTTGTTTTAGGAAATACGGATGCTGATTTTAGCGAATATGACATATCGATATGTTAAGTAAAACCTGCCTGCTAAAAGTTATTGCGTAGTTTAGTTTCTTTTTATATTTTCGACCTTTTCAACGAGAGTTGAGATTAAACCGATTTCACATTTTCTATGTCAATCTTCCTTTGTTTTTAAGTGTCTATTTAATCAAGTGTCGTATATGCTTATGCAGACAAATTAAATCGTGATAAAAAACGTTTATATGTGACAAGTATTTAATGTAACGTAATCTACAGGTACGAGTATCGATGGGCTGACGGCGTTACTATAAAAAAACCAATAGAGGTATCTGCTCCAAAGTATGTCGAGTATTTGATGGATTGGATTGAATCTCAACTAGATGATGAAACAATATTCCCTCAAAGATTAGGTATGTTCAACATTTCAATAAATCTGATGGGCCGACCACATAAAATCCTTGATTAATTTTTTTCTAACTATATATTGGCCGTCTTACCTTACCGCTTTAATTGATTTTTTTTGCAGGGGCTCCTTTTCCACCCAATTTCAGAGATGTTGTCAAGACAATATTTAAGCGATTATTCCGCGTATATGCTCATATTTATCACTCACATTTTCAGAAGATTGTAAGTTTGAAGGAAGAAGCTCACTTGAATACTTGCTTCAAGCATTTTGTTTTATTTACTTGGGTAAGTAAGATGTTACAAATATCATTCAATTGCAATAATTGAAAGCATGTTTTCAGATTCAGCTTGAATTTAACGTCTGAGATGCATACTTTCTTGTGCTGTAGGAATTCCGGTTGATCGAAAAAGCGGAGCTAGCACCTCTTGAGGACCTTGTTGATTCTATTATACAATGATAGTGTTTTTTATTTTCCTTCTCTTTCATTTTGGAGAGGTTAGACAATGGAAGGTTGGGTATTTTTTTTTTTGTGGGCTCATTATCATGCCCTTGTAATATAACTTGCTAAATGAAAAATCTTTAGCCACTTTTTTGTATTTGTGTCTGCATTGTTGTTATGGTTGCTGAATATTCTTGTGCATCAAGCTAAACCTACTTGTGCAGCGAGCCGAATAGTCGATGCATTGACAATTTGAATTTTCTATCAATTATTTTAAGGTGGCATTATAAATTGTGATTTTCTGGGTTGAACAAGCAAGGAGTTGTAGCTTTTATTCAAATTCAGTTTACTTGTTAGACAGTTATTCAATTTCTGTGTAAATAAATCTGCTATCAAATCTGCTAAATATGTTATCAGTTATTGTATAAAATTAGTTATGTTATTTTAATTAAAACTTGTAAATCTTAACATAATTTCAAACGAAGTAATTGGTTAGTACTAAAAAGTACTACATCCAGATTTTATTAGCAAGACCTAACATTGACATATTTTTCATTTTGTAACACTTCCTCGTGGTATAAATAGATAGATAGTTTCTTTAATTCCCTAACAATTTGAGACTAATAAATGTATCAATTTGTTCTATACACGTCGGTGCAACATCGTTTTCTTCCTATTATCTAAACTTGAGTGCTTCATTTCAAATGTATACCAAAATATGTACTTAACTCTACAAAATCCATCAAAACTCTCAAACAAAACATATCCTTGTAAACAAGTAAACATTTAAAACCTAATTTTTGTTCACTTGAAGAGTGTGTGAGAAGTCCGTATTAAAAAATAACCACAAGTTAATAGATGTAATTAGTCTTTTTTTATAAATATTTTTATTTATTGTGATTAAATAGTGGTGTGTTAATCCATAACTATGTGTGTCCTAGGTTGTTAAGTGATTGTGATGAGAGGCTTAAGAATTAACCAAGTCAATTAGTTGAGTTGGTTACTTGACCAACAAGCTATTCTTTCAGCTGTAATTCAATACAATCAATTCAATTTCATCTTGTCCATTAGTGTGTATATATTCATTTCTTACATATAGAAAACCAGGTGAGTTGCAATTATTGAGAGTCTAATTTAATATAAGAGAAATTAGTTTAGATGCTAGAGTGAATTGGTTTCGCATCAGAGCAGATTATTTTGATATTAGTGAGAGATTTGGCTTTCGACATCAAGGAGAATCGATTTCGATACCATAGCTTTGTTTTGATATCTAGGGACTGACTTTGATGCATTGGAAACACGGGAGAATTGTGATGGGTCATTATTCGCAAGTATTAAGTGGGATTCTCTAGGATCTGATTGGAATATGGCATACAAACATACACTAAACAATATATCATGTATAGAAGTAGTTAAGTATAGAAGAGAGCCAATCATACTCTTCTATACCTTTTGTTTTACCTTTTTACTTTATTCATCCTTTCCTAGAGTGCAAGTTGGATGCATTGGAGTCTTGGTTGGTTTGCTATCAACCATATCAAACTTCTTCAGAAGTTCTGGGTTGGTTTGTATTTCCATAAAGTATTTTAATTCTTCCACCATGTTCATTTCAAATTCTATTTGCATGGACTTATATAATTCTTGGCAAAGAATAGCATTAGCATAATTGATATAATGTCATCAACATAAATCTGGACTATTAAAATATCATTTTTGTATAATTTATAGAACAAAGTTGTGTTAACCTTTTCTTTGGTAAAGCCATTTTTCAAAAGAAAGTTGTTATCTCTTTCATACCAAGCCCTGGGAGCTTGTTTCAGACCATAAGAAAATTTCTTAAATTTGTAGACAAAATCAGAATTTTTATGACTTTCAAACCCAGGAGGTTGATGAACCCACATTTCTTCTGTTATTTATCCTTTCAGAAATGCGCTTTTAACGTCCATTTGATATAAACAATGTCATAGTTAATTGTTGTTGGAAGAATTTCCAAACTATTAAATTGAAAAATAATAATGGTTAAATTAACATAATAAATAGCCAAAAGTTGCAACTGTCTAGAATCAAACTAGAGACCTTATTGTGATAGGGTGCATGGTCATAAGGTGTCACCACCAGACCAACACAACTTTTCATGAAATGGTTTGCTATTATTGATATATAATGGTTCGCGAATGGTCATGTTTAAACCATTGAAACATTGTTTCTCCTCACCGATTGGTACAAGTTTTTCTATAAATAGAGATACTTTTTAGGCATAAAATATACACAAAAATTATTTGTTTCAAGTGTCAAAAATTATATCTAATTCATTCTTTTATTTTTCTAGTGCACAAGAATAAATAAGAGAACTTTATTCTGTAAAATATCATTGATCGATATGCTTAATGTGAATTTGCAATTCATGTTAAGGCTTCCAAAGTATCTTGAAAGGGATTTGTCGGATAACCCATTTGCATCCAATTTGCCTAAATTGGTGGGGGTGAATCGAACTTAAAGCTTAGTGTAAACACACGCTTTGAAATTTATTTTGTGCAACTTTCATCATAACATCTTCAACTTCTTGTTACTCAAATTTTACAACAAACCCCCAACACAAGATCTAACAATCTTTAGATTCGAGTTTCGATTTTGATTCATACTTTATTTTTAATTAGTATTAAAGTATGCAATTTTAAAAAAGATGGTAACAACTTTCAATGACAGTGAAAGGTACACAGTTAATTCATATAATTTTTAAAATTATGGAATTTTGATTTTTTGATTTTTTTTTTTTTTTGTGGTTAATTTGTGACTACAACGGAAAAATGAACATTCATGCTATCTTATTCATCAATATGGTGAAAGGTACATGATCATATTAAATAAATATGTCATTTATATGATGTTTTAAACTCATGTAAAATATGTTGAAAATAATATTTATTTATGTTAAGTTTAACATGTGAAATAAATTTATATATGCATGATTTATAAATTATTCAAGTATGTGAATTTGAATAATTAAGAATATGTTTGGTTTATGCTGTATACTTGAAAATAAAATACATGTTAAATATTATTTTGGGTGCAAGTAATTTGTTTTAATTAATAATGCATTAATTTTGGATAAAATGATTTGGTGGAAAAAAAATCATGAATTTGAATGTATGATGCATGTATTGGTAACATGAAATGATGTAAATAAAATGTTAGAAATATCAAGGACGTGTTTAAATTGCATTTTAGTTTGTTCAAGAATTTATTAAATTTAAAATGATTTATCTCATATTATATGTGTATCATAATATGAAAGTATTATTTCTTGTTCGTCTTGATATTAAAAGTAATTTGGGTATATCTTAGATTTTTATAATTTGACAAATATTTATGGAGAAAAGATATAGAAAATATTAATGATGGAAATTCATTGTTTACTTTGTATTGTGATTTTTATTTGGATATACCATAGAACATTGTTAAATATGAAACATGAATTTATCACATATACTTTGTGATCGTGAAGGCTGAATCAGATCCTGTAGAATCAGGCCGCCAAGTGCCTCAGGGATGCTGGTCGTATGGAGAGGAGGGGGTGTACCTGCAAGGCACTCCGACGCTCAAGTAAGAAAGGGTCAGAGAAAAGGGGCAAGTACAAAGTATGAATTCTTAGGGTGAATATTGGATACCTGACCCTCTCAAGCGAGAGGGTTTATATAGAGCCCCAAGTGCGTGGCCAACGGTCCTATTTTCGGGGCGAAATAACCGTTTTCCCCAAAGAATAGGTAACTGCCCAAACTAGTCGTTATGTCGGGCAGGGTGCCCGAAACTAGCCGTTATGTCGGGCATAAATGCAGTTCCGGGCACCTGTCCTTTGCTGTTCGGGCAGCGAGAAGCCGTGCGTAACGGGCATCAAAGCCGGGGAGGAATGTTTTATTCCTTGCCCGGTTGGAGGGGCAGAAAGGTCATTTTTGCCCCTCTGTGGATTGGACTTAGGCAATTTGGGCCGCTCTGGAGCAGAGGCGGATTGGGCCAATTCTAGCCGTCGGTCCAGTCCAGAACAGGAGCCCTCCAAGTCGTTGCTCCCGAGCATGGGAGTGATGACTTAAGGACTGCTCGTTGCTCCGAGGAGCTAGCATAGAGTCGTCGTTTGTAGACGAGGAAGGTTGTCTCAAAGTGCTCGTGACCCCAGGTGTTCGTGAGATTCGTGGTCGTGACCATGTTGTCCGGTGTACGGGGAGACTAATGGTCAGACAGAATTTGAAACGTTGGGGCACCACGTGTACCTAGAGCTCCGTGTAGCAGTTAATAGGCAATGATGGCTAGCGGATAGTCATAATGGCCTACGGGCGTGTGGTTGCACGTGCCCCTTTGTATAAAAAGGGGGGAAACCGTTTCGTTTGAAACTTTTCCTTTCTGATTTCTCTTTGTCTCTTTCAGTTCTTGTCCGTCACCGTCTTCAGGCTTTCCGACCACCGTCACCAGCTTCGAGCAGCTTCTACCTTCTTCCAAAATCAAGTAAGTTTTTCGATCTGTAACTTGTTTTACTCCCTTTTGTTGTTAGTGGTAGGTTGTATACGGTTAGGGTTAGCTTTAGATGACAAAATAGGTGGATTTCTGGCGAGTGTTGGTGGTGGACGGCGGTTGTGCCACTTTGCTGCCTCCAGCACTTCGCTGGAGTATGTAGTATGTTCAGCGAGGAGGGTGGTCCACGGCGTGGTTGCAATAGTTGTGCATGCGTGACCACCGTGTTTGTTCATCTTCTGATAGAGCGATGAGTTTTCCGGTAGAACGTTTCCAGATTTTGGTGAAGCTTTGCGGTTTCCGGTGGAGCTTCAAACGGAATCTGGACATGAGTGCGGGGAGGCTCCTCGCAGGAGGATGATATGTTTCGAGCATCTCCTCACGGGGAGGCTTTAGCTTTTCTTTTGATGTTAGGGCTTAGGTCGGGGACGTTGTCATCAGCCCTTTGCGCGCCCTTTCACTTGACTTAGCAGTGGAAGGGTGGATTTGATTTGCTGTCGAATTCACTGTCTTCTCTGCTTTTCAGGTGATCGTAATGGCGACGGGGCCAGACAGAGAAGTTATTTTGGACATCTCTGAGGAGGAAACAGGATCCTCGGATAGGAGCAGCTCGACGGCTTCGAGCTCGTCGTCTTCGAGCTCTCCAAGTGATGTCGGGGAAGGAGAGGTTCGGTATGATATGGACGGGGTGTTGCTGATGATTCCGCGGAGGAATGGGAGGTGGCCGAGCCTGCTGAGCACGTGTCCAAGCTTGCGGGGGATGCTTTTATTGTAGTCGGGCCGAAGGGAGAGTGGATGGTGCATTTTCCTTCCGAGGATGAACGGGTCTACACGAATTTCGGGGACCGTTTCACGATGTACGAGTACGCCTTTAAGGAGCTGGGCCTGAGATTACCGTTCACTGATTTCCAACAGTCAGTGTTCGAGCATTTGAAGTTAGCCCCCACGCAGCTGCATCCGAACTCTCTGGCCTTTATCCGGGTGTTTGAGTTGGTGTGCGACCATCTTGCTATAGGGACCACTCTTTCTCTGTTCTTTACTGTCTTCCATCTTCAGCGGCAGCTGTCGAGGAGGAAATATGGTTGGGTTTCGTTGAAGCAGCCCCGCAAGCTATTTAAGCCTTTTTCAGAGTTGATAAGGACGTTTAAGGAACATTATTACGTCGTTGAGCCCTTGTCTGAAGCTGCCCAGGACAACACATACGTCTGGGAGATAGAGGTTGATGAGGATGGGAATGAGCTGCACGATGAGGAAGGGAAGTATATTGGGCGGAGACTTTATAAGTTCCCCATCCACTGGTCACCCGACCACTTCACCAGGGAGCCCAGTGATTATGTTTTTCAACCGAGCGAGCTGCTCGGGGAGGATTTCGCGGCTTATGAGGTACTGGTGAACTGGGTCAACTCCTTCTGGCTCGCTGAGTGCTGGACGAGCAGGGGCAGTCTGATCTTCGAGGAGGACGGGAGCCAGAGAGTTAAGCATAGGTTCATCAATGTTAAGGCACTGCTGGAGTGCAAGACTCCTCAGGACGTCGCGAAGCTGCTTGGTAGTCTTAGTTGTTTAATTTTGTGAATCATTTTCTTTCCTCGTAACTAACATGCTCGTATTTTGTCTGTGCAGGCGAGATGCCTCAGGCCCGCGACAGAGTGATGAGGAATGCTCTTGCAAGGAATAAGACTGGGGTGGCTCCTACGAAATCCCGGTTTGCTGGTGCTCGTGCTCCTCCTGCTGTTCAAACTGCTGCGGGGACCTCCTCCCCCCTACTCCTGCTCCTCGGGGGTCACCTCTCCCTCTGGCTGGTCGACCTAAGCGACAAAGGTTTAATGATGTTGTGGACCTTACACGGGCGCCGAAAAAGGGGAAGTTCGAGCTTCCTCCTTGCATCCATGACCGGAAGTTCTTCGAGGGGAACTCTCTAATTGTACCTCGGGAGGAGTCTCTTCGCTTGGAGAGCATGGACCGCCCGAGCAAGAGGGCGTTGGTGGCCCAGGATGCTTCTTCCATGGTTAGGATGTTGGAGATGGCAGTTGTGTACGCCGAAGGGGATTCGACGACTGAGGCCGAACTCACCGCTTCCCGTGCTACCGTGGCGTCTCTCAAAAATGAAGTCAAGAGCGTCGGGGAGGCTCGGAAGAAGGCTGAAGAGGAGGCGGCGAGGTTGAAGGAGGAGAACTCCACGCTGGCGGCTGAGAAGAAAGCTGCCGAGGAGCTGATCAGGGAGCTGAGGGCGATCAATGCCCCGAGTGTCGATGAGCCGGAAGATGTGAAGGCGTTGAAGACTAGATCCAAGTTGGTTGCCCGTCTGCTGATGGCCGAGGACGACGGCATCATCGTTGCGGAGGTGTCCTTCGGGAATGTCGTGGCCCAACTGCGGGTGGTGAACCCTGAGTTAGAAATTTATGTCGAGAGTACTCACTACTTGGCGCATGTTGAGGATGGTCGCATTGTCATGCCCGACGGTCTCTTTGAAGGTACGCCCGAGGACCAGCCCGCAGAGGACCAGGGATCTCAGCCGGAGCCAGCCGAGCAGGCGGATGAGTGAGAAGCTTGTTATTTTGATGTAATTTGTCCGGCCTGCGTGCCGTTGTAATTTATTTTTGGGGGGAATGACCCCCGTTTTATGTAACAATGTACAATTGTGGTCTTTGCGGCCACTTGTTAAATTATCGCATATTTAGTTCTGTTGTTTGCATGACTTTACTTGCTTTTATTTTCACTAAGTGTTGTATGCATGCTCGCTGTGAATGTAAGTCCACCCGTGATAGGGGGTATTTGACTTGTGTGAATATTTTTTGGGGAGATTGCTCATAATAGATGTGTTCGGCAGTGTGGGGAACTGGTCGAATTGTCGGGGAATGTCCTGGCGGGGAGCGGAGCTCAGGTCGCGTTTGAGGCCTGAGTTCACGGCGTGAACGTCCCATCGCGAGCTGGGGTTCTGTTAATCGTGGTACTTTGACGACGGTGATGCTCGATCGAGGACCGCTGTCGAGCACTTACCGGGCTCGTTACTGAGCGGGGTTATGCTTTAGTCGTATGCGACGCTTGTACCTAGACACGCATAGTGGTCGGTAGCTGACGTTCGTCGTTGCGCCTGATGGTGATCTTTTGTTTCAGTGAGGCTTCGCGGAGAGCTGCCTCGGTTCTGATTTCCTCGACGAGGTTGAGCTCTTCCCTTAAAGATTCGTCGTTCATCTCCTCGTCTAGGGGCGATTCTGTCCGCCTAGAGGGCACGTGAACTTCGACGGGAATTACAGCCTCGGTTCCGTATGCTAAACGGAAAGGTGTTTCCCCAGTCGTTGAATGGGGAGTTGTACGGTATGCCTAGAGCACGCTGTGTAGCTCCTCGACCCATGCCTTCTTTGTTTCATCTAGCCTTCGCTTGAGGCCTCGAAGGATGACTCAGTTAGCTGCCTCAGCCTGCCCGTTTGTTTGAGGGTGTTCGACGGATGCGAAGTGTTGCTTCGTGCCTAGTTGGGCGACGAAGTCCTGAAACTTCCTGTCCGTGAACTGCGTCCCGTTGTCCGTTACTATCGCTTGGGGAATACCGAAACGTGCAAGGATGTTTCGTTTGTAGAAACGCAGGATGTTGAGGGCAGTTATTTTGGCTAGAGCTTCTGCTTCTATCCACTTTGTGAAATAATCTACGCCCACTATGAGGTACTTGTTCTGACTTGATCCTACCACGAAGGGTCCTAGGATGTCTAGGCCCCACTAGGCGAATGGCCACGGGGAGGACATAGCCTTGAGCTCGTTAGGCGGAGCCAGGTGCATGTCCCCGTGCCGTTGGCATTTGTCGCATTTCTTCACGTGTTCTTTCGCGTCGTTTTGCATGGTCGGCCAGTAGTACCCTGCCCTGAGAGCCTTTCGAGCAAGGGACCTTCCTCCGAGATGTTGGGCGTTGATTCCCTTGTGGATTTCGCGCAGGATGTGTGCGACCATTTCCTCCTCGACACATTTGAGCAGCGGAATGGAGAATCCCTGCCTGTATAGTTTACCTTCGACCAGGACATATGAGCAGGCTCTTCTCTTGATCGTGCTGGCCTCCTTTGCGTCGGACGGGAGTTTGTCTTTGGTGAGGTATTTGTAGACTGGGGTCATCCAGCAGTTGTTGTCACCGATCACCTGCACGTTGAGCGTCGGGGAGGTCTTCTCGATGCTGGGTCGAGGAAGCACTTCCTGTATGACGGATTTGTTTCCGCCTTTCTTCTTCGTGCTGGCCAGTTTAGACAGCACGTCTGCTCGTACGTTATGTTCGCGGGGAACGTGTTTCACTTCCACTGTTGTGAATTTCGCCATTTCTTTCTTTACTAGGGCCAATTATTCGGTCAGGTTGTCATTTTTGGCTTGGTATTCACCTCGGACTTGGAGAGCCACGAGCTGTGAGTCCGTGCAAATGACAACTTCTTGTGCGCCCATGTCCTCGGCAAGGCGTAGCCAACGTGGAAGGCTTCGTATTCTGCCTGGTTATTGGAGGTTGGGAAAGACAGCATGAGTGATACCTCGACGATAATTCCTTCATCACTCTCCAGTATGATGCCCGCGCCGCTTCCTGCCGAGCTTGAGGCACCGTCGACGAAGATGGTCCACTTGCGCGCTTCGCTCGCGGGGGAGTCTGCGAATGTCATCTTCGCGACGAAGTCGGCCAGAGCTTGGGCCTTGAGGGCTTTTCTGCCTTCGTATTGGATGTCAAATTCGGACAGCTCCAGCGACCATTTGAGCATTCGACCGGCCATATCTGGTCGTCCGAGCAGCTGCTTTATGGGCTGATCTGTTCGATCCACGATCGTGTGAGCCAGGAAGTAGTGTCTTAATCTTCTGGCTGCGTTGATGAGGGCCAATGCCACTTTCTCTATCTGCTGGTATCTTAACTCTGGTCCTTGCAACGCTTTGCTTGTTAAGTAAATGGTTTTCTGCCCGTCAGGCGTCTCGCGGATGAGAGCGGCACTCACTGCTTCGGTCGCAACAGCTAGATATAAGTATAGCATTTCACCGTTGTTCGGTCGAGAGAGGACCGGCGGCTCTGAAAGTGCCCGTTTTAGGTGGATAAGGGCCTTGTCACACTCCTCGGTCCATTCGAATGTTGCCTCTTTGCGGAGGAGTTTGAAGAATGGGAGGGCGTGATGGGCGGACTTGGCCACGAAACGAGATAGTGACGCGAGTATCCCGTTGAGGGACTGGATGGATTTTTTGGACTTGGCCATAGGAAACTCGGAGAATGCCCGACATTTGTCGGGGTTGGCCTCGATTCCTCATTCTGTTAAGTAGAAGCCGAGGAATTTTCCTGCCCGGACGCCGAACGTTCACTTCTCCGGATTGAAACGCATTTTGTATTTCTTTGCCTGCTCGAATACTTTTCGTAGATGGGCGGTATGATCGGTTTCCTCGTGGGATTTTACAATCATGTCGTCCATGTAGACTTCGAGCATGTCGCCTATTTCTCCCCAGAACACTTTGTTCATTATTCGTTGGTATGTTGCTCCGGCATTCTTCGGGCCGAAGGGCACTACGTTGTAGTAATAGTTACCCGATTCGGTCATGAAGGCCGTATATTTTTTGTCAAACATTTCCATTGGGATTTGATTATAGCCCGAGTAGGCGTCCATGAATGATAAAAGTTTAAAACCATCGGAATTATCAACAAGTTTATCAATATTGGGGAGGGGGTAGGCATCATTCGGGCATGCCTTATTGAGATCGGTATAATCAATGCACATGCGCCATTTTCCATTAGATTTTTTAACCAATACAATGTTGAACAGCCAAGTGGTGTACTTGGCCTCCGAAATAAATTTGGCCTCGAGGGGGTCCTTTACAGCTTTTTCGGTAGCCTCCGTTTTCTCTGGAGACTGCTTCCTCCTACGTTGTGCTACGACCTTGATGGCCGGGTCAATGGTCAGCTGGTGACATGCGACAGATGGATCCAAGCCGGGCATTTTCGCGGCGCTCCACGCGAAAAGGCCGGCGTTCTCTTGGAGGCACGCTTTGAGCTGCTTCCTCGCGATGTCAGACAGGTCTGCTCTGATCTTCACTCCCCGTTAGGGGTCTTCGCCGAACAGGACTAGCTCAAAGTTGCCATCCGGGATTGGGCGCGTCGGATGTGAGCTGCTGCTGGATAACGCGGACGGGTCGGCTGAAGCTGCTCGTTCCTCCAGTTGGTCCTCGGGGAAGCGACTGTCGAGGTCGATAGAGTCGACCTGGGACAGAGGCTTGGCCTCCTCGGAGCTATTCGGCAATGCTGGCTTGCTCGACGCTTTAGGCTTGGGCGCAATGGCGTTGAGCCCCTTTGTAGCTGCTTCAAAACACCGTCGGGCAGCCTCTATATCACCGTGGAGGGTGGCGACCATTCCTTTCGAAGTGTAATACTTCATCTTCAGGTGGACGGTCGATGGCACTGCTGTAACACCCCAATTCCCATCGCGAATAAATAATACATAAATAAAATCAGAGTAACTAAAAATTTATTTTTTCCGACAGAAACAAGGATGTCACATTTTAAATAAAAAAAACATCATCCCTGCTCATAAATTTGATACATAGCATAAAATAGATTACCCTCAATTGGGAAACTTTTCCATATAAAGGTAATACCAAATATATTCGACAATTATATACATTAATAACATAATCGTTTCCCCGACTCCCATGCTACGTATCAGAGCAGACACCAAGACTTAAGCAAAGACGAAGATCTAACTCTTCCACTTGCCTCCACGCCTCTAAAGCTGACAATCTGCACTATGCCATAAAAAGCATATTCCAGCAGAAGGGTGAGAAATAACAACTATAACAAGATTGCATAATAATATGCTACAACCCAAATAAATTCACATATATAATATTTCTCACCACATACATCACATACTAACACATATAGTGTGCCACCAATACATAACATATTCCTAACAATCCAACCACATGGCATATAACGATTATACCAATACAATCACATTTCACACATAATGTACACCACAATTATGACCTATGAAAACAAACCACCACATCACATATCATATGTTTATACACAAAACATATTACTCACAACCAATGCATTTATCACCTATACATAATAATTCACCAAAGCTATCACAAGCTCACACATAATCAATCCATTCATGATTTATGCAAATGCACAGAGACCGACACAACGACTCTATGCAATGCATATGCGGTACCGACTCATCACCCGAGCTCAATTGAAGAACTCAATGGAAATATCCTCCCTGTCGGGCCTACGATATTTCCCCATCGCTCATACCATCATGGCATCCGATGTTTCTGGATTGTTCACGCAGACACAATCCGATTGCTCAAACCCCACAAGGGCACACAATCATTCTGAAGATTCCCACGGAATCAAGTGTAACTCATCGCAACGATTACACCCATGACTACGCAATGTTCAGAGGATCCTCAATGATCATTTGTGTAATCAATCACTCACACCCAACAGGGACGTGATATTACACCCGATTCTCCACGGAATCGCGACACATGAATGCATGTCATGATGTTTCTCATACAAAATGACCACATACACTCATGCAATGCACACATATTTCACAATATAGTCATGCATATACCATTAAATACACACATTACAATTTCTTGCCTTTCGGCCATAATTCATCACCACAACATGTCATCACATGCATTCACATCATATAACGTCATACAAGTCATACGATATCTATATCAAAAGCACATTGCATGAACACCTCAATTACGCACGCTTACAACGACAAAAGTCGACAAAACAACACCGTTCAAATATCATACATCCATCACCAATGCGTATCAATCATGCACAACATTTCATCACATATATTCATATCATATAGCGGCACACAAGCCATACGATACATATTAAAAGCATATAGCACGGTAAAACACCGACCGCACGCGTTTAACGCGATAAAAACCCGACAACCCAACACTTTTCCAAAACCACCACCTAAATAAATCATCTACTGCCCTCAAACCCAATTTTATAAGAAAGAACATTTCATAAGCTTTCTAACGCTTCGAACGGGGACCAAAACGGACTTACGGTTCAAAAGTTATGGCCAAAATACGAAAATGTTGTTTTTGCTGTCCCAGGCAAATTCGCCTGGCGACTGCCTGGCGAAACGAACTCGCCAGCAACTCGCCTGGCGAATCTGGACGAACCAGAATTTCTCAAAAACGCATTTGGGATCCAAAAATGACCCAAATCTTCAACCCACATGATAGTATTACCCCCAATGACCCAAAAATACACGTTAGAACACGTTTAGGCATACATTTCATCAATTCATCCGTGAAAACATCGATTTCTACGAATTACTCACAATTTCACCCAAATAGAAAAACCTATATTTTCACCCAAACATTCAAACAAAACATACATATACATATACAATCGAAATATAATCGAAACTTCTCACCCTTACCCGATTAATCGCGAGTGAAACGGACGAATCTTTGATTTTTCCTCTTTCTCCTCTTCTCTCTTCTTTCTTCTCCTTCTTTCTCTTTTTCTCTTCTCTTTCTCTTTTTCTCTTCTTTACTATTTTTCTCTCTTTTCTTTCTTTTATGAAAATATCTACCCCCCAAAAAGACCAAAATACCCCTCAGCTCAAATATCTCTCAAACGCTCTCAAAATGCGATAAAACATAAACAATGATGAAAAATAACATTTTGTCAAATAGAAGTCAAGAATAAAATAATATAAAACCAAAACCAATTAAATCTACTATATTAAATAAATCTAACAAAACTGGGGCGTTACAACTCTCCCCCACTTAGACATCTTCGTCCTCGAAAATATACTGAGACGAACAACTCCGGACACGACTCTCGCATCTGACTAACAAACCAACTTGCCAACAAAAGGCACACCACAAATAACACAACTGACAAACCACCGTGCTAACAGCAAATACAACAACGGCACGACAACGACGACAACAACAACGACAAGATGCAAAGCCCATACAATGCACTTGACGACCAACTCACAACTCAAGGAAAACCACGATACCAACACACAGGTTCACTCTAGAACCGAAACACAACAAGATCGTTACCATCACCACAGATAACACTCCCCTAATTCCCCATCATAGGAATTAGCCACACACACTCGAACCATCACGATGGAAACGAGGCAACAACACAAACAAGAACACAAGTTCCACGACACAACATCGATTCCACAACCTCTACAAAACCAGAATACCAACATCCTTGTCACACAACCTTATTACAACAATGCTATGATTCCCAATCGAACATATAACCAAAACATCCATCTACATAGTAGCCCATGAATAATATTTAAACCTTTCACCTAACACTTCCATTCTGAAACGTCCAATGGTCTCATAATTTCTACATGTTCTCAATGTTCAACCTATGAACTCTTACAAGTCCCACACGTAAATACAAAATGTGCCACCTCACACTTCCGCTGAGCACTCTGATTACTCGCAACCATCAAAACTATCAATTTCACGTCCAAAGTCTAACTTTTTCTCATATTCGCCAAAAATCACTGTTCACTTTAATATTACCAACCTCACACTCTCCTGTGTTATCTCATACACCATACACAAGTCTCGGAATTGCTCAAATAATTCTAACTCCCTGACCATCAAAACAGACATGCATAGAAACTTCCGACTTAACTTTTCAGGCACAACAACAGCTTTTCCCCGAAGGATAATCCAAGCCAAATTCATAACTCATCACGAACTCTAACCATCCTTGTTGTCTCATACTCTATTCCTTTAGACCAAACAAGTACTCAATATCCTTGCGATTACCAAACACTTCGAACCTAGAACCATAAAGATAATACCTCCAAATATTCCAACACAATACCACCGCAACCAATTTCCAAATCCATAATAATACAGATCCTTTTATAAATCCTCAATTGTCGTAAAGCATAAGCCACGACTTTACCCTCTTGCATTACCACGTTGACTAAACTCATCAAAGACACATCACAATACCCCACAACCGGTTTATTAGGATCACACAAAATCAAAGCTGAAACCGTAGACAACTTCTACTCCAGCTCACCAACTTACTCACAACGAACATTAAACAAACGACTCACCCTTTGTAAGTCAACTGAGATACCAGAAGTACGAACTTAACAAAGTCTTCCATAACCTGTAATAACAACCAACTGAGTCCAAAAGTTTCTAATCTCCTTAACTAACTTCGGAGCCTCTCATGTAGAACTACATCTACTTTCGATGGATCCATTAACCATACTCTCATCTGAAATAACATTTCCAAGAAACTAACCCTTTTCAACCAAAATTATCACTCAAATAACTTAGCATAAAACTTCGTCTCTTTTCAACACTTGTAATTCAAATCTCAAACACTTTACTCATTCTTCCTCTGAGTTTATAACAAATCCAAATATCCTCAATCGAAACCACTACGAACTTATCCAATTAAATATGGAAGATACGATTCCTCTACTCCATAAACATTAGAGACACGTTACTAACACCAAATACCATCACTGTACGTTACAATTCCCAACCAAAATCCAAAAGATATAAATCCTTAAAGCTTTTGCAAAACTTTTCACTGGGTAACTGGTTACTCACATACAAGCTTAACCGAGTAAATAACAACCTATTCCGAGGATAACAAACCTAACCAGTCACATTAAATCGATCAAAGCCTCAACTCACACAATTCACCACTCTTATCAAACATTCCAAACAATTGTAACTCACTCAAACTTAACCAAACCATTCTAGTCATCTGTTCATGAAAGTGGACACTTATTCTCAATCATTACCTTATTCAACTGTTAGTAATCCATACCCAATTTCTTCTCCTGACCGTCCAATTCTGCAATTCCAACATGTATCAACAACCAACCAAAAAGAATTCTCAAACACAATGTTACATCCACCCACAAGGGTTTCCTCACAATTTCCATTAATGCCTTAAAATTCCAAAAACTCCAAACCTCTCAAGAACTCTAAGTTTGCTTTCCATAGTCACAATACCATCATACACATCATACTTTTTATTCCATTCAATCATCATTCCCTTTTTGTTACTAACAAAGCTGGAGCTCTCTAAGACAACGCCTTAATGTTCCATTCAAAAACACATCCGAAAACCATGCACAACTGACGGCCCATCACTGTGACTTCCTGCCAATTCCCAGAACATTATTATCACAAACAAAACAAACATCTTAGTTTCATCGCCTAATAGTTTTTCTACTTACTTAGCAAATCCAAACCTCAAATCTTCATCTTCGTCAAATTTGAGTTCACACTCTACTCTCTGAGAACAACCATTAATAATACCCAATCATTCTCCCTCAGAGACATTCCAACTTGACCAACAAACCAAAACCTTCAATCCATCTCATAAACAATAATTTCACCTTCCACAGCATAGAACACTTTCATAGCTTCATATCGATATAAAGAACGCTTAAATCGGACACCCGAGTCAAAAGATATGAATTTTTTAAGGAAAGTCAATTATTGGAAAACAGCCAGATTCGCCTGGCGAGTCAAGATTTCGCCTGGCGAATACCTCTTCGCCAGCCCTTCGCCTGGCGAACAAGCGGCGAATCCTGATTTTTCTGAAAACCCAAACTTCCAGTAGCTAACACATTTCTGTCTCTTCGTTTTCGCCTGGCGACTTCCGATTTCGCCTGGCGAATCTCCCTTCGCCAGCACCTCGCCTGGTGAACTATTGGCGAATCACAAATGTGGAAAAATCCCAAGAGTTACAGAAGCTACCCTATTTCTGTCATTCCAAATTCGCCTGGCGACTTCCGATTTCGCCTGGCGAATCACCCTTCGCCAGCACTTCGCCTGGCGAACGAGTGGCGAGACTTAATCCGCCTGGCGAATTCCCAATTCGCTTGGCGAATCGCACCAGAACCAGAATTTTCTGTTGCACTTCCATGGTTTCCACACCTCAAAATCCAACTTTTCCAAACCAACACATTTTCAAATCCCAAACAATTGATCACACGCACTATCAAGGTCGGAAAGACACGTCTATTCCATCCAACATAATTTCCGTCTACTATCAACAAGAGATTAAGGGTGATCAATTCCTCAATTTGTCAATAGACAGCCGACAATCATGATGGGGCATAAACCGTCTTTACCAAACTATAATAGCATTCCTTACAACCTGCGCACAAAACTACCTAAGGCACAAATCCTTAGTTGACATAAACCTTACCTCCGCATTCCCTCCAGAACCGGGAACCACACCGTCCAAACAACACTTACAATCTTGTAATACACAACACACTGAGCCAACGCTCCACACCTGAAGCAACTTGGAGAAGTACCAGCTTCTCCCCCACTTATCTCATTTTAAATCCTACAGACAAAGGATTAGAAAACCAGAAAGTACTGACAGTGCTTCCACACATATCACATACTAAGGGGCAAACAACGACGGCAGTATTCAACTGTCACACTAACTGACTCAACAACCTGGCCAGACGGACCGACCTGCTCTGATACCACTATTGTAACACCCCAATTCCCATCGCGAATAAATAATACATAAATAAAATCAGAGTAACTAAAAATTTATTTTTTCCGACAGAAACAAGGATGTCACATTTTAAATAAACAAAACATCATCCCTGCTCATAAATTTGATACATAGCATAAAATAGATTACCCTCAATTGGGAAACTTTTCCATATAAAGGTAATACCAAATATATTCGACAATTATATACATTAATAACATAATCGTTTCCCCGACTCCCATGCTACGTATCAGAGCAGACACCAAGACTTAAGCAAAGACGAAGATCTAACTCTTCCACTTGCCTCCACGCCTCTAAAGCTGACAATCTGCACTATGCCATAAAAAGCATATTCCAGCAGAAGGGTGAGAAATAACAACTATAACAAGATTGCATAATAATATGCTACAACCCAAATAAATTCACATATATAATATTTCTCACCACATACATCACATACTAACACATATAGCGTGCCACCAATACATAACATATTCCTAACAATCCAACCACATGGCATATAACGATTATACCAATACAATCACATTTCACACATAATGTACACCACAATTATGACCTATGAAAACAAACCACCACATCACATATCATATGTTTATACACAAAACATATTACTCACAACCAATGCATTTATCACCTATACATAATAATTCACCAAAGCTATCACAAGCTCACACATAATCAATCCATTCATGATTTATGCAAATGCACAGAGACCGACACAACGACTCTATGCAATGCATATGCGGTACCGACTCATCACCCGAGCTCAATTGAAGAACTCAATGGAAATATCCTCCCTGCCGGGCCTACGATATTTCCCCATCGCTCATACCATCATGGCATCCGATGTTTCTGGATTGTTCACGCAGACACAATCCGATTGCTCAAACCCCACAAGGGCACACAATCATTCTGAAGATTCCCACGGAATCAAGTGTAACTCATCGCAACGATTACACCCATTGACTACGCAATGTTCAGAGGATCCTCAATTATCATTTGTGTAATCAATCACTCACACCCAACAGGGACGTGATATTACACCCGATTCTCCACGGAATCGCGACACATGAATGCATGTCATGATGTTTCTCATACAAAATGACCACATACACTCATGCAATGCACACATATTTCACAATATAGTCATGCATATACCATTAAATACACACATTACAATTTCTTGCCTTTCGGCCATAATTCATCACCACAACATGTCATCACATGCATTCACATCATATAATGTCATACAAGTCATATGATATCTATATCAAAAGCACATTGCATGAACACCTCAATTACGCACGCTTACAACGACAAAAGTCAACAAAACAACACCGTTCAAATATCATACATCCATCACCAATGCGTATCAATCATGCACAACATTTCATCACATATATTCATATCATATAGCGGCACACAAGCCATACGATACATATTAAAAGCATATAGCACGGTAAAACACCGACCGCACGCATTTAACGCGATAAAAACCCGACAACCCAACACTTTTCCAAAACCACCACCTAAATAAATCATCTACTGCCCTCAAACCCAATTTTATAAGAAAGAACATTTCATAAGCTTTCTAACGCTTCGAACGGGGACCAAAACGGACTTACGGTTCAAAAGTTATGGCCAAAATACGAAAATGTTGTTTTTGTTGTCCCAGGCAAATTCGCCTGGCGAATGCCTGGCGAAACGAACTCGCCAGCAACTCGCCTGGCGAATCTGGACGAACCAAAATTTCTCAAAAACGCATTTGGGATCCGAAAATGACCCAAATCTTCAACCCACATGATAGTATTACCCCCAATGACCCAAAAATACACGTTAGAACACGTTTAGGCATACATTTCATCAATTCATCCGTGAAAACATCGATTTCTACGAATTACTCACAATTTCACCCAAATAGAAAAACCTATATTTTCACCCAAACATTCAAACAAAACATACATATACATATACAATCGAAATATAATCGAAACTTCTCACCCTTACCCGATTAATCGCGAGTGAAACGGACGAATCTTTGATTTTTCCTCTTTCTCCTCTTCTCTCTTCTTTCTTCTCCTTCTTTCTCTTTTTCTCTTCTCTTTCTCTTTTTCTCTTCTTTACTATTTTTCTCTCTTTTCTTTCTTTTATGAAAATATCTACCCCCTAAAAAGACCAAAATACCCCTCAGCTCAAATATCTCTCAAACGCTCTCAAAATGCGATAAAACATAAACAATGATGAAAAATAACATTTTGTCAAATAGAAGTCAAGAATAAAATAATATAAAACCAAAACCAATTAAATCTACTCTATTAAATAAATCTAACAAAACTGGGGCGTTACAACTGCTACCAACTCGGCTAGAGTTGGCCTTCCAAAAATGCATTGGTAAAGTGACGGGCAGTCAATTACCAGAAACTGCACCTTGATGGATCTGGTCGTTTCCGCTGATTTGAAGGTCACAATTAGCTCGACGTAACCCCAAGGCTTTGTCACGGACCCGTTGAATCCCTGCAAATCGGACCCTACGTAGGGGGTAAGGTGCGATTCGTCTAGCTGCAGCGTTGAGAACAGCTGGGAGTACATGATGTTGACCGAGCTGCCCTGGTCGACTAGGATTCGTCGAACGTCGAAGTTTGCCATTTGGGCTCTGACGAGCAACGGAATGCTTGAGTTCAGGGAGCCGCCGAGGAGTTCCTCCCTGTAGAAGGAGATGAGGATGGAACCCTTCGGGGCCTGATCAAGCGTGGTCACTTTGTTCGAGCTGGTGTTGATTAGGTGTTTGAACTTCCGTTTCACAGATCCTACAGTAACTTTATTGAAACCCCCTCCAAAGATGACCATGGCGGAGGGAAAGGTCTCCCACGGGCTATGGGCTGCGAAATATGCAGGGACGCTGAGCCCGTCAGGGACGTTGAAGTCCTCGGGTCGCGATATGGACACAGCGACCTATATGTTGGCGTCTTCCGAGGAGGGTACCTCCTCCTCGACCTTCTTGGACTCCTGGGCGTCCTGCCGAGGAGTGTCCTTCTTCTTCGCGAACTGCTTCAGGTGGCCGTCCCTGATTAGTATTTCAATGGCATCCTTCAGATGGATGCAGTCCTCCATAATATGGCCGTGACTTTTGTGGAAGCGGCAGTACTTTGACTTGTCCACGTTTGGTCTGTTCGGCAGCTATTTGGGGAAACGGACCCCGGCTTGTTTGAACTCCGAATTGGCACATTCGGTCAAAATCTTTTCCATGGAAACGGTCAGGAAAGTGTAATCATGGAAACGCCCGAAGGGCCCTTTGCTGTCACGGGAATCGTGGGGACGGTCCTCGTGCCTTCTTTCACCCCGACGAGACGTCGAGGCTTCTTCTCCTTTGGAAGCCCGGGCGTTCTCCTGGCGGCGAGACCCTCAGACATTGCTGGCCGCAATCTTCTCCTCGTACAGAATATGGGATTGGGCTTTGAGGAGGAGGGCGTCCAAGTTCCTCGGTGGCGCGAGGCCAATGGCTTTGGCGAACTCGGAGTTCGGGCGGACCCCTTGTTCTAGCAGGAACTTCTTCATCTTATCTGTTGTCGGGACCTGCAAAGCTTCCTTGTTGAACCTCTCGATATATGCGCAGAGAGGTTCAACTTTCCCCTGGATTATGGCTCTGAGGGAGGCCTCAGTTTTGGGATGGCGGCGAGATGCTGTGAAGTGCCGCGAGAACATCCTGCCCAGTTGTTTCCACGAGGTGATGGACTCCTCGGGCAGTTGTTTATACCATGTCATTGTTCCCTTCCGAAACGTGGTCGGGAACAGTCTGCATTTGATGGCGCCCCGTACGCCGCGGTAGTCTAGCAGCACATCGATGTTTTCGATGTGCTCGTCGGGGTTGGTGGTCCCGTCGTATGTGCCAAGTGACGGGGGTTTCTCCAAGCCTTTTGGGAGATGGATGGCTAAGATCTCCTGGGACAATGGGCCGCGAGGCTCGTCGTCGTCACTAGAACTGGTGTATGATGGTGACCAGACGGGTTGCTCGCGTCGGCGGTTCCTTCGCGGGGAAGGTGAGCGGTTCCTTCGAGGAGAAGGTGAGCAGTTCCTTCGAGGAGAAGGTGAGCGGTTCCTTCGAGGAAGGTGAGCGTGCCCGTCCTTTGGACTTGATTGGAGATTCCTCATTCCATTGAGTCCTTTTGTGGTCATGAGCGTGCTGGTCACGCGGGGAGATCTGGTCGCGCTTTCGGGCTACGCGAGGATCGTGCTCTTGGCGCAGTCTTCGGTCGATTTCTTTCCGTGGCTGCGGGCTTCTAGATCGTCGCTGGTTCCTCCGCGTAGGAGGGGATCTTGGACGGCGAGACTCTTCCAGTGCCCCGATCCTCTCGTTCTGCTGCAGGATTAGGGTGTTGGTTTTGTTGAGGGCCTCCATGAGGGCTGCCACGGCCGGGTCGGCGCTGGGTGGAACAGGAACGGGCTGGAGGTCGAGAGACGGTTGATCATTGTTGCGATCAGCAGAGGTGGGGGAAGGAGAAGTAGTGGCTCCATCCCTAAGGAAACAGGCATCTCAGAGGAGAGATGATTGGCCGTCAACGTCAGATTTGTTGACGGAGAGGATGGTTGATTGGAGAGCATCCTTGGAGCGATCTTGGGAAGCCATGATCGTGATGATGTTTGAGAATTGTTTTGATCTTCAGTTAAAGAAAGATGGGGAGAACAAATTTTCCCACAGACGGCGCCACTGAACCTGAAGGCTGGATCAGATCCTGTAGAATCAGGCCGCCAAGTGCGTCAGGGATGCTGGTCGTATGGAGAGGAAGGGGGTGTACCTGCAAGGCACTCCGACGCTCAAGTAAGAAAGGGTCGGAGAAAATGGGCAAGTACAAAGTATGAATTCTTAGGGTGAATATTGGATACCTGACCCTCTCGAGCGAGAGGGTTTATATAGAGCCCCCAACGCGTGGCCAACGGTCATATTTTCGGGGCGAAATAACCGTTTTCCCCAAAGAATAGGTAACTGCCCAAACTAGCCGTTATGCCGGGCAGGGTGCCCGAAACTAGCCGTTATGTCGGGCATAAACGCAGTTCCGGGCACTTGTCCTTTGCTGTTCGGGCAGCGAGGAAGCCGTGCTTAACGGGCATCAAAGTCGGGGAGGAACGTTGCATTCCTTGCCCAGTTGGAGGGGCAGAAAGGTCATTTTTGCCCCTTTGTGGATTGGACTTAGGCAATTTGGGCCGCTCTGGAGCAGAGGCGGATTGGGCAAATTCTAGCCATTGGTCCAGTCCAGAACACTTTGTTATGCATATCAGTTATGCAAGAAAATTATTTATTTTAAAAGAATAGAAATGAATTCTATGGTTTTGTATTTATATGGAGTTTATGAATGACATGTTTGAATTTACTTCATGAAATAAAAGTTGGTCATGATAAATTTGTTTGATCATGGTTGTCGATTGCTATAAATGTTTAATGCATTAAATATATTTCGGATATATTTAAGTGGAAGTAAAACTTCAAATTAAAAAGGTTAGCAAATAAAGAATGACATAAAATTTGTGTATATGACAAAATGAATGACAAAAGTATCATGATGATTGTTTATCGAAACTATAAAAAATATACAACACCTGTTGTATATGGAAATTGTACTAATATGACAAAAGTGTTATGATTTGATGATAAATGACAAATACTATCAAGAGTACATAAAGTAATCATATGCATGATTAGTTGAAAATTGAATATTCGAAATTTATTAAAGTTTGAAAAAATCTTGCAATTCTTTGACGAAATGATTGACAAAGATATGATGTCTTTGAATATAATTGAATACAATGAAGACATCATTAGGAATGTGGAACAAGCTCGTATCTAATTAATCATCAATAGTGGAAACTCAACTCACACTTGATTAATGTTAATTCTTGAGTTCAATGATGAAAGTACACTATTAGAGTGATTGAAGTACTTAATGATAGGCACATCCCAAGGGGTAAAAGTACTTGGACCATGAGAATAGGATGAGGTTTTCCTTTTAATAGACATATAGCATATGTTTGCTATAATGCATAATTATGGGTGCATTTCTGATATAGTCTACCTATATGAGAATAAAGTGGTGCCGCTTCATAGAGTTCAAGGGCTTGACTCTTAAATTTTCATGAAAAGGATATGAGACACAAGGCCTTATTAAATGTGTCATATTAATAATTCGATCAATGGTACCGAGATTTCATGTGTGAGTTATGCACGCTTGTTTTAATGAATAATTGGTTCAAAGCTTGTCTACCAATCTATTCGGGATGAGTGAAAACTTAGCTTACTAAGTAATGGTTTAAATCGTAAGATACCTTTATCTGAAACTATGAAATTTCCTGAATAATGGATTTAGATATATTTTGAAAATGGTGGGGGATTGTTGGAGAAAATTCCAAAATATTAAATTTATAAATAATAATGGTTAAATTAACAAAATAAATGGCCAAAAGTTGCAACTGTCTAGAATCAAACTAGAGACCTTGTTGTGATATGGTGCATGGTCATAAGGTGCCACCACCAGACCAACACAACTTTTCATGAAATGGTTTGCTATTATTGATATATAATGGTTCGCGAATGGTCATTTTTAAACCATTGAAACATTGTTTCTCCTCACCAATTGGTACAAGTTTTTCTATAAATAGAGATACTTTTTAGGCATAAAATATACACAAAAATTATTTGTTTCAAGTGCCAAAAATTATATCTAAGTCATTATTTTATTTTTCTAGTGCACGAGAATAAATAAGAGAACTTTATTCTATAAAATATCATTGATCGATATACTTAATGTGAATGTGCAATTCATGTTAAGGTTTCCAAAGTATCCTGAAGGGGATTTGTCGGATAACCCATTTGCATCCAGTTTGCCTAAATTGGTGGGGGCAACTCGAACCTAAAGCTTAGTGTAAGCACACGCTTTGGAATTTATTTTGTGCACTTTCATCATAACATCTTCATCTTCTTCTTACTCAAATTTTGCAACAGACCCCCAACACAAGATCTAACAGTTGCAAAGGATATTAAGAGACGAATGGATTCAAACATGGCCACTGGTGCAAAGGTTTTAGTATAGTCAATTCCTTCTTGTTGACTATAGCTTTGTGCAACCAGTCGGGCTTTGTTTCTTACCATTTATCCTTGCTCATTTAATTTGTTTCTAAAAACCCATTTGGTTCCAATGACGTGTTTCTCTTTGGGTCTTGGCACTATATCCCACACATCATTTTTGGTGAACTTATTTAGTTCTTATTGCATAGCCAATATTCATTTTGTATCTAGAATAGTTTCATCAATGGATGTCTATTTTGTGACAGACACCAGACCCAAAAGCATATCTTCATCTTGCTTAAATGACGATCTAATTCTTATAGGATCTGTCTTTTCACCTAAAATCAGATCTTCAGGATGAGAGAATCTTTCATTGTGTTTTCTTTGAGGTGATGGCGTGTTAGCAAGTTCTGGTTTTGATTGTTGAGTTTCATGTTGAGCACTTCCAGAGTTTTTATCCTCAAAATCCTTGCCATCAGAGTTTGAGTAGATGATTTTCAAATCTGAAAACTTTTCAATCAGATTAAAAAATTAGTTTAGTTCACTCGTCAGAGTGATTTCGCCTTCTCACAAGGTCTTAATCCACTAATCAATCAGATTACAAACTCAAAGACAAATTGTCAATGACTTCTTGAGGCTACATACTTAACTTAGTCCCTCGAGAAAAAAATCTTAGACCAACTGTCAATGACTTCTTAAAGCTACAGACTAAACTTAGTCCCTCAAGGAATTTACACAAAGTTGCAATAAAAAGATTATGTGTTTACAAGAATGATTCTTAGCAAAGAGATACACAAAATGAATTTCAGAGTTTACACTTAAGAAAAATATACAAATGAAAAGCACTAAGTGTAATGAGTGTTGTAATTGTTGTTCTTTTCTTTTCGTCATTATGTTTCTCTACACTTTCACAATTCTTTTGTCCTATCTAAATAGATGATGAATAGTATTGTTGGAGGATAGAATTGGAAATTTCTTCAATTACACATGTGTAATGGTGGTACGAGGTTAAGCCGTGAAACATAGAGATCCGTTGGTAGTACAATCCTTAATAATTCCAACATATTTGTCCTTTAAAGGAAACATTTGATTTTGTCGCTTGAATGTACAATTTTCAAGAATATTCTTTTAATCATTGTTCTCTAAATCATTGACTTTGTATTTGAGATGATTTGAAGCTTGATCAGAGTTCAAAGCCTTGAATATTAGACTTCAGAGTCTAGTGAACATGAGGTTTGAATTTATCAGAGTAAGTTTGGATTGTCTTTTTAGAAGCATTGACTACTTTTTAGAAGCATTGACTAGGTTATCCAGATGGTTGACTTTTAGTCAAGTACTTCTTCGTATTTTAACCTTGGTTCAGAATCTGATGATGTCGAGAGTTCAAAGTCTAATGATGTCCAAAGTTTGATGATGTACAGAGTCTAGAGTATGTTTTGTCCAACTTCTGGCTTGTTTAGAGTCTGCCTTGTCTAGAGTCCACTTAGTCCAGAGTTCAGAATCTGCTTTCATTATCTTGAAGATTGTGCACACTTAACAAAACTATTGGAGTACAAAATTATTCTTTATACTTTGTTATCATCAAAAACTCAAGGATTGTAGATGTAGAACCAAACTTGTTCCAACACTTAATTGCGGGTCCTAACTTCGGTTTTCCTGAGGAGGATACCTTGATCTTCATCTGATCTCGTGATAACATTGATAAGTTTGGCATTGTGATACTAATTACCATGTGGCTCATTTAGTGTACTAGAAATGAAATAATATTTGATTATAACAATACACCTTTCATGACTTCTTTGTCAAAAATCAAAGCTATGAATCATGATGTTACTCAAGCTTTTAAGGGCACGCATAAAGAGATTACTAATATATAGCCTTGCCTTATTGCTTGGCAAATAGGCCAATCTGGTTAACATATCCTTAATGTGGATGATAATGCTTGATCGTGAAGGCTTGATCAGATCCTGAGGTGGGCCACCAAGAACGTGTACGGTGCTGGGCGTGAGATGAGGAGGAGGGGGTGTACCTGCAAGGCACTCCGACGCTCAAGTAAGAAAGGGTCAGAGAAAAAGGGGCAAGTACAAAGTATGAGTTTTTAGGGTGATTATTGGATATCTGACCCTCTCAAGCGAGAGGGTTTATATAGTGCCCCCAGCGCGTGGCCAATGGTCCTATTTTCGGGGCGAAATAACTGTTTTCCCGAAGAATAGGTAACTGTCCAAAACTAGTCGTTATGCCGATCAGGGTGCCCAAAACTAGCTGTTATGTCGGGCATAGGCATAGTTTCAGGCACATGCCCTTAGCTGTTCGGGGACAGAAGGAGTCGTGCGAAACGGGCAGCGATTCCGGGGAGGAGTGGTACAGTCCTTTCCCGGTTGGAGGGGCAGAAAGGTAACTTTTGCCTCTTTGTGGATTGGACTTAGGCAATTGGGCCGTTCTGGGAGCAGAAGTGGATTGGGCCATGCCTAGCCATTGGTCCAGTCCAGAACAATGCTCAAATTAACTTTGATGAGATAAAGAGTTCACTAAGCATGTGGGGGTAAACATAAAAAATCTCTAAATAAAATGAATATTTTATTTTATTTATGGTTTTATTTTATAATAACCAAGCATTTTCGTATTTGTTAGTCCATCTGCCTTGTTTTACCCATATTTAAAGTTCTAGGTGTCGAATTGACATGATCTTTAATGTGTTGGAAAGCTCAGAAAATAATCTACAATTCATCTGTTGGGTCAAGGCTAAATTATTCTTCTTTATGGATCGAAAATCTTCATAAATAAGAATGAGAAAAAGAAATGTGAGATGCATTAATCAAAATGGCTAAAAATTGCTATTATTTGATCAAGGCAATGAATATCCATTTTCTCCACCACCTTTAGTGTGCGGCCTTTCATTCCTAAACCATTATTAAAAAGTTAGTGGACTGAAGTTATAAATTTTTTTAGTTATTATTGTAAGCTACTCTTTACCATAATTAGGGAGCATATCATGAATGAAAAATGAAGTTGAATTTTGTTAAACAAATACATTGTGTGATTTTGAGAGCTTTGCTCCTTTGGTTATGGATTGGATCATATTTTGATCTTATAAAAAAAACCAAGCTTTTTTGTGGTGATCTTCACTAAAATTTATCATCCTTTCTTATTCATAGAAAGAGTGTGACGCCCCATTTCTATCCTTTTCCATCATCTACTTTCTTAAATTTAGTTAGTTTTAATTTTTTCCTAACTCTAATACTTTATATAATTTCGTGATTCCAAATCTATATCATCACCTTAAAATCAGAAGTTTCATAAAAATAACAAAGTATGACAAAAATGGCCGAATATCAAATTGGTTAACTATCTAGTGGTAATGACGAGATCAAGAGTTCACTAAGCATGTGGAAGGAGACATTAAAAAAAATGCTCAAAATAAACTGAATATTTTATTTTATTTGTGAATTTATTTTATAATAACTAAGCATTTTTCGTATTTGTTGGTCTATCTGCCTTGTTTTGGCCATATTTAAAGTTTTAGGTGTCGGATTGACATGATTTTTACAGTGTTGGAAAGCTTAGAAAATAATCTACAATACATTTGTTGAGGTCAAGACTAAATTATTCTTCTTTATGGATCGAATAAATAAGAATGAGAAAGATAAATGTGGGATGCATTAATCATAATGGCTATAAATTGTTATTATTCATCAAGGCAATGAATATCCACCTTCTCCACCACCTTTAGTGTGTGACCTTTCATTCCCAAACCATTATTAATAGGTTAGTGGACTGAAGTTATAGAATTTCATGAGTTATTACTATAAGTTATCCTTCATAAATAAGAATGAGAAAGAGAAAGGTGGAATGCATTAATCAAAGTGGGCATAAATTGCTATTATTCATCAAAACTCGGGGTGGCAAGCTTTGGTGGGCCAATTAGAAACTTTGATTGAGAATTTGTGTGTGGTTTCAATAGTAATATTGGTTACTCGAATATTCTTCATGCAAAAAATTTGGCATTGATGTATGAGATTTAAGACGCAAGGGATTCAAAATTGTTGGGAGGAAGATTTGAAAGACATTGTATGTTATACAGATTTCATGCATATACTATTCACATGGTAAAGCATGAAGATGTTTTCACTCATCACTATGAAAATGAGATAGTCGCCATTAGACATGGATAAGGATTGAACATTCCAATTCTGTCCAATTCTTAGGAAAGAAAATATGTGTGTTGACTATTTAGTCAAACTTAAAACAAAATTTATTAGTAATATAATGATTGTTCTCGATCCTTTAGCAAATTTTTGTTTGCTGCATACGGTGGACAACATGAGGTTACTTGAGTAATTAACATGTCGCCTCCACACTTAAACCTTACACACCCCAATCTGTATGAATAGACCAAACTAACCTTGAAAATTTTTCCCCTAAAATTACAAATTTACAGTTCAGGAGCGGAATTTTCTAATTTCAGGGGTCATACCAGAAATGTCATACCCCAAATTCAGACAATAAACAGGGTCATGTATTGTTGTATTGAAAAGTCTTTCTCATGCAACGTCCCTTTGGCTACAACTGGCCTTCTTTTTTTATTATATTATCATCACCTAAGCATCTCCTTTACACATCAATAAAGCAACAAATTGGCACTTTGAAACCAATACAAAAAAAACCTGTCTCTCACTTATCCTCTCTCTCTCTCTCTCTCTCTCTCTCTGAGGATACAAAACAACATCAAAAAACACCAACAACAACCTCCACTTAACCTTACCAGCATAAAAGCTCTGATCTTCGCCATCCTTTTCGCCTACGATCACCAAACAAAACTCTTCACATCATCCTCATCAACACAACTATCACCCTCATCTTCATCACGTCTCACTTTCACTCTCCATCATCTCTTACAAAACCTTCTCATCTCCTTCAACAACATTTCATGATCCAATAACCATTACCTTAATCTTTTCCAAAACTCACCAAATATCACCTGATCATTCTCATTTTTTCCAAACATCCTCACTCCATAAAAATCCTCTCATGTGACACAAACAAAAAAAAGAAACTCCCTTCTCACATAAGGATAGCGTGTGAACAACAAGAGAAGAGAAGTGATTTGCTTCGTACAATAAAACCCACTGCACCATAATCTCTTTGAGTTCTCCCTCCACCGGATTCACCAAACAAAGCTCTTCACAAACCTCCATTCAACTTCCTCCATGCTCCCCTCGTCCAATCCATGGCAGAGCTCCATTGCTAACCGCATTTATGTCGTAACATTGACAAATCCCATGTGTTTGTGAAGATAAGCATCATGAACATGTAAGTTGTATTGTTTTGTCTAAACCTTAATCTTACCACCATAATCATGAGCATGTGGAAATCGTGGATCGAGCAACCTGAACATACCTACTTGTCTTGCCACAAACCTGCACGAACCGCTGCGAAACCGCACGTTGCAAACTTTCTTCTGCAGAGACACGAACGCGGAACCACCATCGAGAGTTGAGCGAGCCGCCGCGAGGGATCAGAGAGAAAAGCGAGAAGAAGCGGCGCATGAAAGGTGGATCCGCAGTAGAGAAAGGAGACGACGAGAAAGAGGTTGAGGATTTGAAGGGTAATTTGCGTGAGGGTAATCTGAAGATTGATTTACCCAGTTTCTAACAAACTCTTTTTTTTCTTTTTATTTTTATTTATTTGTTTTTTTATAATCCGATTCTAGATTTATGTTTGTTGATGGGTTTCTTTGTTAAGCCTAATAGTTCTTTTCCTTCACCCCTTTTTCCTCTTGCGCCGCCTTTTTTTTTAGATTTTTGATATTTTATTAATATTGTTTTGTTAGTTTTGGTTGGTTAGTAATATTGTTAATATTTTGTTAAAAAATTCTTTTAATAACCTTGTTAATTTTTGTTAATTATTATCTTTTAATTATTACTTTGTTATTATTTTTTGTTTTAAACTATAATATTTATATTAATTTTTTTTGTTTTTATGAATGTACTGTCTTGTTTAATTAATTTGTTAAAATAATAAAACCTCAACAAAAATATTTTTTTATTAGATTACTCTTTTAATTTTAAAATCATGATTAGAATGTAAATATTTAGGATCTAACCCTCTTAGGATTATTAATTAAATTAATAGGTTTAGATTTTTTTTAATTAATTAAAAATCTCAAGAATATTTTTCTCAATTAATTTTGTAAATTAATCCTCTTATTTTTTATTTTGTGCTTAGAATGATTATTTACGGTCTATTTTTGATAACTTTAGATTTTATTTCTGTTAGTTGTTTTCTTTAATCGATTTAACTTTAAACTTTTGTGGCTTGTGACTTATACGCCTTTGGCTTAATCTTGTGATTCTGATTCTTGTTCTGACTTTTATCTAGCTTCTATCTTGTGTATATCATTCATTTAATTCGTGCACTTTCTGTTATGTCGTAACATTATATTACCTTGTATTAATTGTCTATACCTGATTCCAAAGGAAATAGGGATGGCAACGGGTGCGGGTTTCACATTACCCAAGCCCGCACCCAAAATCACCACCCAAACCTGAACCCAAAGGCTATTCGGGTGGTAAAATAACACCCACGCCCACACCCGTTGGGTTCGGGTTTTTTCACCCAAACCCGAACCCGTAGCAAAAACTCAAAAAATAAATAAAATTATATATATATATATATATATATATATATATATATATATATATATCGGGTGTGGTTTCGGGTTTCGGGCACGGGCTTTACACTACCCAAACCCGCACCCGAAATATCGGGTGGCACCCGAACCCAGTCAACTCGGGTTTTCACCCGTTGACTCGGGTTCGGGTGCGGGTGGGCCCCGCGGGTTTGGGTCTGCCTGTCATCCCTAAAAGGAAATGATTCCCAGTTGACTGTCATGTCATAGTTAGGATAACCTTGTCCACCTTTCCCTTGAGACTTTGTTAGAGTCTTACCCGTTTATCCTAGTCTTACGATAAGAGTCGTCGTACTCTATGTGAGTGTCTTGATTATGAACACTTACTTTCTCTTTCATCCTAGCCTTAGGATTAGAGTCGTTGTACTCTATGTGAGTGTCATGATTATGAACACTTACTTTCCCTTTTACCTAGCCTTAGGTTTAGAGTTGCCGCACTTTATGTAAGTGTCTTGCCACAGACACTTACCTTCCCCTTGGAACTTTGACCACAATCAAGAGTTCCTCACCCGTAGTTGGGTGAACTATAAATGCTCTGATTCCATCCTAGTCAAGATACGTAGGCACGAGATGTGATGTATTGGCGAACATACTTTGTACATACTTATTATGCATATTTTGTACATACTTAGGAAAAATTTAGAGTCTTATCCTTTCATCCTAGCCTTAGGATTAGAGGATTAGAGTTGTCGTACTCTATGTGAGTGTCATGATTATGAACACTTACTTTCCCTTTCATTCTAGCCTTAGGATCAGAGTCTTTGTACTCTATGTGAGTGTCATGGTTATGAACACTTACTTTTACCTTCCTCTTTGAAACCTTGATCATTATCAAGAGTTCCTCACCCTTAGTTAGGTAAACTCTTATACCATCCTGTAATACCCTAATTTTTACCCCTAAGATCCCACATGTCATTTGCATCTCATACCACAAACAAGATCACAAGCTTTGGTTCTCTTGCCCTCCTCTGAAGGTTTGTTCTTGAGCGAGATCACCGAGCACCCCTGTTTTCTTGTTTGCTTTATGTTTATTTATGTTTATGTTTACTAACCCCTAATTAAAATCCAAAAATATGTTTGTTTTTCCTTTACTAACTTTTTCAGGAAGAATTTGGATCAAGGATATCAAGTTGAGTTCCTCAGCTCAAATAAAATTCATTTGAACAAAGTCAAAGTTGATCTGCAAACAATTCAAAATTATTTGATCAAGAGTTTCCCAAGATTTGATTGACTATTATTCAAGAGACTCCAAGGTTCCTGCGTTTATTTCCATGCCTTCTTTGACAAGTCAAAAAGCGAGCCAGAGCCAAGAACACTCCAGCCAACAAAGCATTTTTCAAGTTTTTTAGAAGTGTAATTGATTCGCATTATGGTCCAATCGATTGTACCCTTCATATTTGCACCAGATTTCAGATTTTTCAGCAGTGCAATCGATTTGCACTACAGTGTAATCGATTGAACGGGACATATTTGGCCAGAAATGTTAAAATTCAAATTGTGCAGCATTTTGGCACCAATTTTCAAATATTGCATCATGAGAATATTCTAGATCACTTCATTTTAATTCCCCTACCTCATCATAATTAATTCCCACCATACACCCTCATTAATCACCATTTGATCTTGATTTTGCCTCCAAAATTCAAATTCCATGCCTAATTTTGGTTCCAAACCACCAAAATTTCCAAGCCTAAATCCTATAAATCGAAGTCTCATTTCATTCATTTCACAAGCTTTTGATATTCAAATTCACCTTGCAAAAATTTCTCTAAATTATTCATCTACCCAAATTCACCAAAGCTCTTTCTTCCATTGAAAGTTAGTACGTTCATCATTAGAACTTACTAATCTTTGAGCTAAACCTTCATCCATTCACTTTTTCACCATCAATTTCTGTAGATCAAGGCTTTGGAGTGTGGTTTTTAGAGTTAATTTGAAGAATTTTTAGATTTGAAGTGGTAAACTCTTGATCCACCATTGTTGTGCTTGATCCATCCTCCACAATATGATCTCTTGTTGATTCTTGTTGCTTGATCCTTGGATCTTGCAAGCTGTGTTTTATTGGTGTTATTTGTTGTTGTTTTACTTGAATTTTCGTGCTCTTTTGCATCCATGATCATGAGGTGTTTGGAGAAATGATTGATCATGGTTTTGCCTTGTAAATGCTGATTTTATTGTTGTCTGGCAGTGTGCAATCGATTGCACAGTGTATTTTTTTGCCCAGAATTGCTGATTTTCTGTTGTGCAATCGATTTGCACAGTGCAAAATGTGTTTTTTGGCTCTGTTTTGGGACTGTTTTTGTTTCTTCTCCTTCTTCTTCCATTTCCTTTTGATTTTTTCTTTGGATTATACTTTTAAAGGTCCTATTCCTCTTTAAATTCATTGGATTTAGGGTGTAGATGAAGTTGGATAAACATTCACTAATTCAAATCTATCTTTAAAGTGAATTGTTCAATTCATTTTAGGTGCTTTGAGTCAATGATATGTTGAGTGCTTTAATCCACCAAGATGGGTGAATGAACTTAAAGATGGAATGGTCTTGAATTTGTAATTCAATTTGGCTTTCCCCTTCCTTCTTCTTCTTTTTTCGTTTGATCGATGAAAATCTTCGATATCATTGGAACTTATTATAAGTTCTTGATGAAGATGAGATCGTTACCTCTTTTCTTTTCGTGCGGTATTGCTTTCGGAGAGTGATCTACATATTACTTCTCTAGCATACATTAGTACTAACATTGTTATTGAACAGCCTCCCATAGTATGATCTTCCTCATAGATTGTGCTACGATTGCTTAACATAGCGCTACAAATGTCCCGTATCAAAAAATGATCATTCGTGGCCCAAACTTATGTTTGAAAGTCCAAGTATGGTTGATTATTTGTCTTATGTCCATTACTTATGAAACTTGTTGTTAAGAGGCTTTGGTCTTATCAATCCTCTAATGAGTCTTCATTAACTTTGGCCTAAGTTCATCATTTAACCATCGTGATCATTTGTTCTAACAACTAATCACTAACTCACTAACAATATTATTGTACTAATTTTGTTTATGTTTCATTCTCGCTCCCTATCTCTCTTTTATTTTTATGCTCCATTATTATCATCACATATCCTATTATTATTTATGCTTTCGCTATTTTTATTTTGTCCGTTGGGCACATGTTTATGTTTCCGCCATTTTTCTTTTGTCCACTTGGACCTTTTGTTTATGTTTATGCTCTTTTTCTTTTGTCTATTTGGACCAAAAAACACTAATAAAGATTTAAACCCCTAAAAAAAACTTGTTCTCATAATGTTGGACTATGGTTACTATCCTTTTCATTTGGGCATGGAACTTTGGACTTAGAATTAGGATCTTAACCTATGCTTGGAAGCTTGTGATGGAAAATGTTAGATTTTGAGTACTTGGAGTTCTCTTTTGAAGACTTATTTTGATCAAGGCCTAATCTAAAGGAAAGAATGATTATGCTATGGAGCTTGTTTGTGTGGTTAGACAGTTCTTATCCTTAGCTTTTACCTTTATGCAATAGGATAGTCCCTTCTTCTCCACCCCTTCTTTAATTTTCACAATCTCCTCTCGTTTTTCAAAACCTTCTTGTTTTCGAAACTTAAACCGCTTTCACAATAAAACCTTGACTTTTGTCAAGTGATTTTCAAACTTTGTTTTCTTTAATAAATGTCAATCAATGTTAATCATACTTTGACTAATTTCAAAAGACATAAAAAATACGAAAAACTCATTCAAACTTTTTGTGCTTTTGTGCACCTTTTTCTTTTAAACTTTTCAAAAGATTAGACATGAGTCATCTTCTTTGATGAGATGTAAAGCTCCTAACCATGATATTTTGTGTAAATAATGGTCATTTTCCACATAGATGTTGAAGTGATTAGTCTTGTTGATTTCTATCCAAGCAAATCCTCCATCTTAATATGATGCAAATGCCTCTTTCACATACTTTTGGGTAATTAGTTGAGTAATCTCTCTTGAGAATGACAAGTTATCTTTTCAAGATAAAATGAACCATAACCAATCATTTTTGTTATTTGTACCACGAACTACGAGGTTTTGATTCTATATTGCACTTTGTAGATATGTAGGCATGAGGCTATAAGTCTCTCCAAACACAAAAAAATATTAAAAAATATTTCTCTTCTAATTTCCCCAATCTCATTTCAAGCAAACCTTTTCAAACCAAAAAGCGTAGATATTTCAAAGGGTTCCTATAGAGTATTATAGACGTTTTGGGTGCTAACACCTTCCCATCGCGTAACCAACTTCCTTACCCATTTTCTATTTGTTCTTGTTTTAGAACTCTTTAGGGTTTGTTCGCTCTTTTTCCTTTCCTTTTGGATAAAATAAAAGTGCGATGGCGACTCTTTCTTTATGAGTTAAGTTAATCAATAGCTTACACTCACAAATTTCCCCGCTACAGAAAAGTGGAGACTCTGCTGGGGACTCTGGTTCTTAGCGGGTTCAGCCTACTTTGATTTATTTACGCTTTATCTGATTGATTTATTTGTTATTGCTTGTTCTGTTTGGGTGCTTGGTGATCTATGTATGTTGAGATAAGTCCTATACCCAGACTTGAGTGCACTTATGATAGGAGGGTGGTATAGTCTTGTTCGGATTGTGTGGAGTAGTCCTTACTAAACTGACTTGAGATCCTCCGCTCAGTGGAGGCCCCTTTGGGATTACTGATGTCATACGAGTAGTCGTATCTTGCATTACTTTTTCCGACTTGGGAGCCCAAGAAGCTGAGGACCATAGAACCTTTAACCAATCTTGGCCTTATTAGGACGTGGTGCGGTGGCTATTCAGGTGTAGACTTGAATCAGTTGTTACGCGATACCACACTCAGATGAGTTTCTCTTGAGAATATTGTTGGCTGACGAGTAGTCGTTCAAGCCGATAATGTCCAAAAGATGGATTTATGACTCTGGGAACTTTTTAGAACCTTGTTCTACAGGTGGATATAAACCATAGTACACACCATTGTGGGAGGTTCTCACCCTTGGCTCCATGCTCGTGACTCAAACCTTTGAACGCGTGTGCTTTGTGTGATCTTGTTTGTGGTTGCTGCACGTATGCATTCATGCATTCATAGATATTTTGTTTCAATCAGTTTTCAAGGATCTTAGAGATTTTCTTTTGCAAACATCGCAGATATTGTGATCATGGATATTGGAAGGAGAAACACTCAGAATTACGGTTTTCGAGCTCCTGATCTTAGTGATTTGAAAAAGCTAGCATCCTTGGTAGTTGATCGTACAGACTTCAGATCTCATCATGGAAGACTTCTATCTGTTCTTTCTACCAACATTGAAGACAGACTTCTAAACACCCTTGTGTAATTCTATGATCCTATCTACCAATGTTTTACTTTTCTTGATTATCAGCTCATGCCGACTTTGGAGGAGTATGCTTATATGTTGGGTATACCAGTTTTTGATAAGATTCCTTATACTGGTTTGGAGGAAGTTCTTAAGCCCTAAGATATTGATGCCGCCATCCATTTGACGAAATTTGATATAGATACTAACCTTATGGTTAAGGGAGACTTCAAGGGTTAGACTTCTAAGTTCTTGAATGGGAAAGCCACTTTATTTGCTAATACTGGTAGCACATTGGTGTTTGAGGCTATATTTGCTTTGCTTATCTACGGACTAGTCTTATTCCCTAATGTTGACAACTTTGTGGATGTTAACGCTATTAGGATTTTCTTGTTTGGGAACCCTGTTCCAACTTTACTTGGTGATACTTACTTCTTCATCCATCATAGGACTTCTAAGGGGAATGATACCATTGTTTGTTGCACACCTCTGTTGTACAATTGGTTTATTTCGCACTTGCCACAGTCATCTGCTTTCAAGGAGAACAAGAGTTGTTTAAGGTGGTCTCAGAGGATCATGTCCCTTATTCATGCTGACATTACTTGGTTTTCTTCTGTTTATGAGAATGTCCAGATTATTGATAGTTGTGGGGAATTCTCCAATGTGCCTCTTCTTGGCACACAAGAAGTGAAATTCTGGCACAGATATCAGATGTCCTACACAGATGTTGAGACACTGATATCCAACACAATGAACAAGATAACAATAATAACAGTGCAGAAAGTAAAGAACACAATGATATATTTACCCAGTTCGGATCAACAATCCTACTCTGGGGGCTACCAAGCCAGGGACGAAACCAATATACGATAGTATCAATTCACAGATCATACAATAACCAAACCCTGTTATAATTTGCTCACTTAATCACTACCCTTCCTATGACTTCTACCTAAGACTCACCTAGGTATGAGGCCCTCCTCAAATCCCTCTACAACCATAACCCGTGATTGGTTCCTTTCAACACAAGTAACAACCCGAAAGTCACACTTTCAAAACACACAATTCTCAATACTTCAAAGCTTATGAGAATTGACACACAAGAAACTCAATGCTTAAAAGCTTATGAGTAACTGACAGAACTTACAACACAAAAACTAGTCCTTATACTATTATCAAAATGATACCAGTTAGGCTCACAAAATACACTCGAAAACCCTAACAAAAACACACGTAAGTTCCACGCATAAACTACGTTTACACCAGTCAATATATAGCATTAAATCTGGACTGGATTGGGCTTCAAAAACGCAGCAAAGAGACTGCTCACAAATCTGTAAAATAAACTCCAACAAAATAGGTCCTCAATCTAAAGTTTCCTAATATGTCTCCATAATTAGAAAACGCTAAAAATCCGAAAACCAACACAAAAACACAATCCAAAAATACTTTGGATGCCACATAGGATAACCAAATATTCACAGAATATTCAGTAACAATTAACAGCAACAGAATCTTCTTTTAAACTGAATTCATACGCGATGTCCTATGAGCCAGTATGGGACATCTTCATTTGACATGTTGAATGCAGCAAATTAGAACATCTTGTTACAACATCTTGCTGCTAGAATAGTTTAGCAAAATAAATGCCAACCACAAAATCAACGAAATAACAATCTCCCCCTTTGGCTTATTTTGGCTAAAACTACACACCAAATAAATCTTGCAAAGAAGCACAAGCAAAAAAATCCATATCAGAGACAACAGCGAAATACCAACACACAACAAAACAGCAGCAAAAAAATCCAGCAAAGCAGCGAAAAAAACACCCTTTCAACTGCAGCAACACAAAACTCCCCCTCAACGAAAAAAAACACCCTTTCAACTGCAGCAACACAAAACTCCCCCTCAACGAAAAAAACACCCTTTCAACTGCAACAACACAAACATTCCACATTCTCCCCCTCAGCTGCAGCACCAGCCCAACCACAACACACACAAGCACACTACTCCCCCTTTTTAGCCAGAAATATGACAAAGGCAAGTAGAACAGTTCAAAGAAAAAAAACACAACAAAGGTTAAAGTTCAGAAGTAGAGACACAGAAAAGTTATTCTAGGTGCTCAGTCAAAACAAGATAAGCAAAAAAAACTTCTGCAGAAATTATGCCATTATTCTGCAGCACCATCATCGTCAGATTCTGCAATGTCTTCACTCTCTCCATCAGTCTCGGCATCAGTATCACCACTTCTAGATCCTGAGTCATCTGAACTCTGTTCACATTCTCTATCCGATTCTCCAGAGGCATCACCTGCAGCAGTTCCTTGGTCTTTACCAGCTGTTCCAGCAGAAGCATTCCTTTTCTCCATGAAGGTTTTGATTAGCTATTCAAGTTTGGCCTTCCGAGCAGTGTCTTTTCTGATGGAATCTTCCAGTTCCTTGCACGTCTCTTGCAGCTGTGCAATGACTTCATCATCAAGGTTAGCATGACTGGAAGTTTGAGAAGATGTCCCAACAATGTCTGAGACATGTGCTCCACCAAGTAACTTGTAGTGTAGGGACAGAGGAGGTTTTCTTTTGAGAGCAGTGTCACTCCCTAACACAAGATTAGGACACTGATCTAAAATAACACCACAGATCAAGGATGGAAAGCAAATAGGCATCTTGACATCAGTTGAAGTTGCTTGTTTCAGAACCTGTTCAAAGATGTATGACCCAAAATCAAAAGAAACCTTTTTCCCGATAGCATAGATAAATCTACCAAGTATGGAGGAAATAGTAGATGTGTGATTGGTAGGAACCCAATTCACAACAGCAATCCTGTGGAGGATGGCATATTTAACACTCAGTTTTCTAGATGACAGCTTTTCTTCATTTGGCCAGTGTTTCATACAACCACCTGTAATCTCCTTGCAAACTACATTGTCTGTGACCTCTAACTCAGGTTGAGGTTCCTTAGACCTACCCAGAAAGTTGTTGATAACTTTAGGAGAAAAAGTGACAACTTCTCCTCTCACAGACACTTTTCTGAGGTTGTTACTCCTGTTATCATCACACTCTTCAGATATATTCACCACAAATTCCTTGACTAAATTCTCATAGCAGGGTCATATCTTGGACATGGTTCTCATCAATCCAATGGCTGCAATAAGATCTATGATTTCTTTGTATTTATCGAAATCCTTACCCAACTCTCTTTCCAGAGCAATCCTCCTTTGATCCACAATTCTCCATCTATCTGCATTTCTCATAGAACTTTCAGCATAAGTCTTTTTGCAGGTAGAGGTTTTCACACCAATGATGTCTTGAACATTTGTTGCAGCCTCATATTCAGACTCACTGTGATCAGTGATTTTTCTCTTCTTCTTTGGCACAACAACCTTACTTCATTGTTTAGGAGGCCCAGCTCGAACTTTTCCCTCCCCACCTCCAGATTTTCTATGCAGTTTCGCAGATTTTGAGCCTTCACTCATCACAGTTTTCTCTCTTCTTCTCTTAATTTTCCTTAACATTCCAGCAATGGGTTCCTCATCAGAAGTGAGGTCATCAATATTAATAACATCATCAGTCCTTCTTACATCGGTTTTCTTTTTACTCCTTCTTTCACAGTCCACATGAATGGGGACACCATCATCAGTCCTATCTGTAGGGCTGCTATTGACATTTCCTGTCAAGGATGTTGGAACATCAGACCCGACATCTGTCTCTACTCCACTCAGAATCGTGGCAACAAACCTCCTAAGTTCCTTATCCTTTTTTACTACATCATCATCAGTGGAATTCTTATTTATACCACATGATTTTGTATCCTTCTTCTTCTCAACCAAACCAGACTTAGACCCCTTTTCAGACATGTTTTTTCTAGGGCTTATTTGGTCAGTATACAAACTAGTCATCGAGTGAACTTTCTTCCTAGGTGAAAAAGGTTTAGGCTTCTTACCAGGAATATTGACATTCGTTGTGTGAGAAGCTTGCCGCTTTCCTTTAGGATCAGCTGGTACTACGTTCAAGGGAGCAATATCCAGCACAAGATCAGAGAGGTTGATCATTCGAAGAGATTCATCATCTCCAGCATTGGTGCGAGGAGATCCTGAGTTATCAGAAGATCCATGCATGGATTTTGGGCCATGATGTTGAGACATTTTTTATTGATCACACAGTACAATATTGAGAATGTTAGTAGAAAACCCTAAGGCTCGTGAACTTTGGAGAGAAAGGGCAAAAGGAATTTTTGTAGAATAAGTTTGTTGTAGGTAGAGTGTGTTTGCCCGCCTATTTATATTTTTGAGGACTGGGCCCAGAGAAGCGTGGTATTCACAGACTTTGAGCACCCGATTCGCCTCAAATGTGCATTCATCAAATTCTCCTTCTAAATTTACCTTGCTGACATACTTACTAAGTTTATTCTTATTATCACAGTTCACCACGCAAACATTATGAGTTGCTTTACAATTGATCAGCACCTGTTCTAACTCAATAGTCTTTCCAATAGCTTTCTTAGTTTCCAAGCTTATTGCAGTGTTCTCAGAACTCCACAGATAACAATTATCTGATGCTCTCTCGCCTCTCATGATAACCTTACCCTTCTCATTTGTTATCAGACATTCAGAATTGGTAAAGTTGACCTTGAGACCCTGATCACATAGTTGACTTATGCTTATCAAGTTTGCATCTAAGCCTTCAACAAGTAATACCTCCTCCAGATTGGGTTGTCCTGTACAGTCCAGTTTTCCAACACCTATTACTCTCCCTTTTGATCCATTACCAAAGGTCACATAGTTAATAGAATGAGACTTAACATCTGACAGACATCCCTTGATACCAGTCATGTGCCTGGAACATCCACTGTCAAAGTACCACTTTTCCCTTGCAAAGAAACTAAAAGACTTATGAGCTATGTGTTCTTCCGCAGTACTCTTGGGAGTCCACACTTTCGTTGCTCCAACCCACTCTTGTTCCCTACTAGACTGTAACCCAGTCTTGGGGTAGCCATATAATCTGTAGCAGAAGGGTTTTATATGGCCAAACCTTCCACAATAGTGACATTTCCATCTTTGATTCTTTCTTCTTGTGAAATTCTTCTGATGTCTGTGAGGATGTTGCAACATGTTATACGACATCTTTAATTCTTTCTTAGATTGAGCAGGTGTCACTTCAGGCCATTTTCCCTTGTCCATCTCACTGGAACTTTTGAACCCAAGACCACTAACATCTCCAACATCTCTCCCTGAATTCAGAATCTCATCAAGCACATCAGAGCTGCTATTAAGCATTCTGACTGTCTTGATAACATTATCCAGTTTAGAGTTCAGAACAACCACTTCACTTTTCAGATCAGAGATAGTAGCCAAATGCTCTACCTTTTCAGCTTTTAGGTGAGCAATAACTTTCTTTTGTTCTTCTTTCTGCTGACATACTTCTTCACTTTTAATGCATAAGTTCTTATAGGAAGCAGCTAACTCTTCAAAAGTAAGATCTTCACTGACTGACTCTTCATTGGACTCACACACACCTGTTAATGTTGTAACCCTCTTTCCAGACTTCTCATCAGTTTCAGTTTCAGAGTCATCTTCTGACCATGAGACTGATAGCCCCTTCTTTTGCCTCTTGAGATATGTGGGGCACTCAAATTTTATGTGCCCAAAACCTTCACACTCATGACACTGAGCTCCTCTCCCTTGGTTGGAATTATCTTCAGTACTGGTATTTCTCCCAGCATTCTGATTTTTACTGATGTCAGATGGCTTGTCCCTAACATTTGATCTTGACTTCCAATCCACCCTTCTGAGCACTTTGTTGAATTGTTTGCCAAGTAACACCAGATCTTCTGAGAGGCCTTCATCTCTGTCCAGATTACTTTCGCCTTCTGAATCACTTTCCTTGACACAAAAGCTATACTCTTCTTCTTTTCAATCTTTTCACTGATCCCCAAATCAAATGTTTGAAGTGATCCCACAAGTTCATCCACTTTCATCTTATTTATGTCCTGAGCTTCCTCTATAGAAGTCACTTTCATGTCAAATCTCTTAGGTAGAGATCTGAGGATTTTTCTGACCAGTTTGCTGTCAGACATCTTTTCACCTAGGGGACTTGAAGCATTAGCTATCTCAATAATGTTCATATGAAAGTCATGAATGCTCTCATCTTCCTTCATCTTCAAATTTTCAAACTTGGTAGTGAGAATCTGAAGTTTTGACATCTTCACCTTTGAGGTCCCTTCATGAGCAACTTTCAAGACCTGTCAAGCCTCTTTTGCAATGGTGCAGTGTTCAATCAACCTGAAGATATTTTTGTTAACACCATTAAACAACGCATTCATGGCTTTGGAATTTCCCAAGGACCCTTTGTAATCTGCATCATCCCAGTCTTCCTCTTCCTTCACCACATCAGTAGATTTACCTTCTCCATCTCTAACTTTTGGGGGTTCCCATCCTTTTATAACAGCTTTCCATGCTTGATCATCCATGGATTTTATGAATGCTATCATCCTTGGTTTCCAATAGTCATAGTTGGAACCATCAAGCAGAGGTGGTTTGTTCAAGAATCCTCCATCCTTGTCCATTGTACCAGAAAGTACCTTCCCTGAATCTCACCCAGAACCAAACAAGGGTGCAAGCTCTTGATGCCAATTGAAATTCTGGCACAGATATCAGATGTCCTACACAGATGTTGAGACACTGATATCCAACACAATGAACAAGATAACAATAATAACAGTGCATAAAGTAAAGAACACAGTGATATGTTTACCCATTTCGGATCAACAATCCTACTTTGGAGGCTACCAAGCCAGGGACGAAACCAATATACGATAGTATGAATTTATAGATCATACAATAACCAAACCCTGTTATAATCTGCTCACTTAATCACTACCCTTCTTATGACTTCTACCTAAGACTCACCTAGGTATGAGGCCCTCCTCAAAAACTGATGATTGGTTCCTTTCAACACAAGTAACAACCCGAAAGTCACACTTTCAAAACACACAATTCTCAATACTTCAAAGCTTATGAGAATTGACACACAAGAAACTCAATGCTTAAAAGCTTATGAGTAACTGACAGAACTTACAACACAAAAACCAGTCCTTATACTGTTATCATAATGATACCAGTTAGGCTCACAAAATACACTCGAAAACCCTAACAAAAACACACGTAAGTTCCACGCATAAACTAGGTTTACACCAGTCAATATATAGCATTAAATCTGGACTGGATTGGGCTTCAAAAATGCAGCAAAGAGACTGCTCACAAATCTTCAAAATAAACTCCAACAAAATAGGTCTTCAATCTAAAGTTTCCTAATATGTATCCATAATTAGAAAGCGCTGAAAATCTGAAAACCAACACAAAAACACAATCCAAAAATACTTTGGATGCCACATAGGATAACCAAATATTCACAGAATATTCAGTAACAATTAACAGCAACAGAATCTTCTTTTAAACTGAATTCAGACGCGATGTCCTATGAGCCAGTATGGGACATCTTCATTCGACATGTTGAATGCAGCAAATTAGAACATCTTGTTACAACATCTTGCTGCTAGAATAGTTTTAGCAAAATAAATGCCAACCATAAAATCAACGAAATAACAAGAAGGAATTAACTACAACCCGAGTTTAGCTCGCTGTCAGCTTGGTTATATGTTGAAGGATAAGCCTAAAAATATTCTATTAGAGGATTTATTTTTACAATGAGGGAATGACTCTCTTAGTTTGAGAGGAAGGATGGCTCATGCTTGGACTAATATTCATAGGATGGATAGAGGACAGCTTGGGAGACATGTTTGCATTGCCTTGGAACCTTATACACTTTGAGTGAAGAAGAGAGCTAAGGAGCTCAAAATGCCTTATTCTTTTGAGAAACCCATGTCTACAATGGTCGTTACACCGCTCCCTATTCCTTCTGATGATGTGAAGACTCTTCAAGATGCTTTTGCCAAAATGAAGGAAGAAAAAGATCTTTGGGAATCCAAGTTTCGCGCTTCAAACCTTGAGAAGTTAGAGTTGCTAAAGCAAATGAAGGAGAAAGATGAATTGATTGAGTTGCTTGAGCGACGTGTTGCGAAGACACATGGAAAGGATTTATTTTCCTCTACTACTTCATCATCGCATCCTCCTACTTCTGGTGCTTGGAAGGGTATTATGGATCGGCTCGTGTTAAAGAAGACCGCCATAAAGGACAACTATGAGATAGAGATTAAGAGACTCCGAAGGAAGTATCAACTTGGATCATCATCAGATGCTCTTTAGGATCTTTAGGATATAGCTTTTTCTTATTGTATTTTGATCCTTTGTAACTTGTACTTCCAAGAATAGCTTTTTCCAATGTTCAATAAAATGAGATGATTATCAGTATTTCAAAAAGTGTTATTTTAAAGATCCTTGAAAGCTGAATGAAACATTTGCATTTTGTATTTGCATTCGCATCATATCCTGCATTTGTTTTGCCTTTTCCAAGTGTCTTATGTTTCTCTTGGTCTTCATTCAGCCAAGTTGTCACATCAGTATAATACTCGAGCTAGTCTGAAGAAAAAGATGGATCTATTGCAACAAGAGAACCGTGAGTTTCGTGAGGAAGTGACAACTTTGAAGGATAGTTTGGAAATACTCACTACTATAATGGAAACATTGGTGGTTGCTCAGAATCAGCCACCCCCTCCTCGGCTTTCGAATCCGGTGCAAAGGACAGTCATTTCTGAGATTGTTTCTACGCCCATCTTTGCAGCGTCTGCTAGTGTTCCTCAACACTCCATGCCTTCTGGCTTCCCCTGGGGCATGCATTTTAACTTTGTTCCTAAAGGTTATCAACCACCACTGACTCCTAAAATTCCAGTTGTTCCTACCGTTCAGCCTATAATGTCTGTACCGCAGCCTGTGGTTCATACTGTTCCTTTTGAAGAGCTGATTTTCCATACTGCTCCAAGTGAAAATGTCAGTGCTTATGAGAAAATGGAAGAGATTCAAGATCAATTTGCTGAAATGCAGAAAGAAATCAAAGCTTTGAGGGGTAAAGAACTGTTTGGGAAGAATGCCCATGAGTTATGCCTGGTTCCTAATGTGGAGATCCCACATAAGTTCAAGGTCCCTGACTTTGAAAAGTATAAGGGTAACTCTTGTTCGATGAGCCATTTGACTATGTATACTCGCAAGATGTCAACTCAGACCGATAATCATCATCTTCTCATTCACTACTTTCAAGACAGTTTGTCTGATGCGGCCTTGAAATGGTATATGGGACTCGACAGTACTCGAATTCGCACTTTCGAAGATTTGGGTGAAGCTTTTGTGAAGCAGTATAAGTATAATGTGGATATGGCTCCTGGTCGTGACCAGCTTCGAGCAATGGCTCAGAAAGATAAGGAGACATTCAAAGAATACGCGCAGAGGTGGCACGAGATTGCTGCTTAGATTAATCCTCCTTTGGAAGAAAAAGAGATGACTAAAATCTTCTTGAAAACTCTGAGTTTTTTCTATTATGAGCGTATGATTGCTAGTGCCCCGAGTGACTTCACTGAGATGGTTAATATAGGGATGAGATTGGAAGAAGGTGTCTGTGAGGGACGATTGTCAAAAGATGGTAATTCTGCTGGAAATTCCAAGAAATATGGTGGAGGATTTGCCAAGAAGAAAGAAGGTGAGACCAATGTTATTTCCCGTGGAGGATGCAGAAAGAGTTATGGTAATAATAATCAATGTCAGCAACATGTTGCATCTGTTACGCCTGTTTATAATTCAACTCATGTTGTTCAAGCTGCTCATCAACAACGTTCTAATCAACAGAATAATCAACGAGGCCGTTGTAACACCCTTTTCTACCCTACAATTATTGCAGCAGGATAAACATAAAATCATAGTAAAATCAGAATCACCTCAAAGGGTGCACATTTCTCAATAAATTCAAATCAACAAAATTGCTCCGTAAATAACGAGTTTTTCTCAAAATAACTCAAAATGCCTTCAAAGGGCAGCAGAACCACCATAACCACAAAAATCCCACAAAAGGGTTTATTAACATAAACCATAGTCATCAAATAATCAATAAAATAACAGCCAAATAAAACTCAACATGGTTCGACTCAACGACCCAACCCGATGTTACACTATCAAAGCAAGATCCTCTACATCGACCAAAATGCAAATAACTTCAAAAGCATCCACGGCTAATCCTGATCACCTGCACGTTACCCACGTGGAGGCAACATTCAAACAGGCAGGGTGAGTAATATAATTCATTATAATCAATATAAAATAAGATATGCATAAAAATGGCGTCATCATCATATACAACATCATCAGAGTCATCACATGGCAAACATCAAAACACGTCATCCTAAATCACAACAAATGCCACATAAATGCAATACACAACAGGACTCATGCATGTGGTACCAATCGTCACAATCGATGGACACTTAGGCCATCACCCACCAAAGATTCGCGTCAATAGGATCAGTTCCACACAAGAACCGGAGCACGTCATAAACCACTTCACATCCACACAATGTGATGGAAGCCACAATAGACCGAAGTCTAACCTCATCATCACTGAACCGAAGTCCTAACATCATCATCAAAATATGCTATGAATGCATGATACACAGCGTCAATAACCATCATCGTCAATAAAATCATTATGTGCATCATCATTCGTCAAAACAACATGTTAATCATGTCATCATATATTCATCAAAACATCACAAATCATCATCTCATAATCATCAGTAACATCACAGTAAACCATCAGAAAGATCACAGCATCAAACATCAGAACATCACAGAAATCATAAACAAAATTTCGCGAACAACAGGAGTTCGCTACTGGGTTCGCTGTACGAAGCTGCTCGCTGGGACCTTCGTTTTGCGAAGCTGGCAGCGAAGCCCCAATCCTATACAAAAACCAGAGAGTTCCCCCTTCTGTCTCTCCTCGCTACCTCTATTCGCTTAGCGAAGCCCTTCGTTGGGACATTCGCTTTGCGAGCCCCAAAAGTCACCTCCCAGGATTCATCTCAGTATCATCACACAATCATCGCGCATTCGCTGCGCTACTCGCTTTGCGAGCCTGGGCAAACATTCGCCTTGCGAACCTGCGATTTCTGCAATCGCTGCTATGCACCAGTAGCATCCCAGCCACCAAAACCTTCACGATTTCAACCTCAATTCACCCCAAAACAGTCCTGAAACATCAATGTAATCAAAGGCATAAAACCTACGTCTATTAGGTCGGTTAATTTCACTATTCTAACTCGAAATACCTAAACCTTCACAGATCCTCAAGATTCCCATAAACCCCATAAATCCCTTTCTCATACAAGATTCCACATATAATAAAAAAGGTTTAGCCTCGAAGGCTTATTTTTACCCGAATCAATTCAACCCTTAATAATCCATCATCGATCCTCAGATATACCCCTAAATCATCAATAACTCATAAACCCTTCAAAAACCCAAAAAACCTCAAGATCCATTTTTAACACATCACTCCTATATTGAAAACAATGAAAGGCAATACTCCCCATACCTTAGATTGTCGTTCCGGAGTTTTCTCTATTGAGCCTTTGGAAACCTTCACGAATCCTCGCCTTTTCCTTTTTCCTCAGAGCTCTGCACTTTCTCCTTATTTTCACGATCTAACAAAAATGAATCATATTCCTCCCAATTCCTTTTTGTTAAACCCTTGGGCTTCCAAAAATGGGATTTCCCCAATTTACCCTCACTAATCTTCCTCAAAAGTCCATCTTGCCCTTAATTCCTCTAATATTATTTTAAATTAATAATAATACTAATATATTCATATTATATACTATTATTTAATTAAAATAACCAAAACTCCACCAAAATACTGACATCGACACAAACCAAGAAAAATTCGCCGAAAATTCACAAATATTATATTTAAATAAATCAAATAAATATTCTAATAAATTTGGGGTGTTACAGCCGTTATCAGAAGGATTTTGATTCAATTCCGATGACATATACAGAATTTCTTCCTGGTTTAATTCAGAAGAATCTTGTTCAAACTCGTGCACCACCTGCTGCTCCAAAAGATTCACCGTGGTGGTATAAGCCTGAAGCTCATTGTATTTTTCATCAGGGAGGAGCTAGGCATGATACTGAGAATTGTTATCCATTGATAATGGAAGTGCAAAGTTTGGTTAGAAGTGGTATTTTGTCATTCGAAGACACCAATCCTAATGTACAATCAAACCCGTTGCCCAATCATGGTAAAGCGTCTGTCAATATGGTTCATGGTTGTCTTGGTACAGACCACTCCACAACTGCAATTCTTGAAGATGACTCTGAAGATTACATCTTAGATGGCTCTGAAAATGATTCAATTCCCGCTGAAGATTGGGAGCCTTATTTGGAAGATCATGGATACGGTTCTGAGATAGAGGATGCATATATGCCCTTTTATTCCCCTAGACCGAGGCTTAAGGAACCAGAATATGAAGTCAATGCCATCATTGAAGATGATGAAGAGGAAGAACTTCCCAATTTTGTGACGCATGGACAAATATGCCAGAATTGGATAGTTGTTGATGTTCCAACTATTATTCATATTTCAAAGTAATTTGTTTTTGTTTCTTTCAAAAATCCTTTCACTCTGCCCAAGGTGAAAGTGAATTTGTGAGGGCTTTGTTTCAACTTTTATCATCATCAATAAAATGTTATTTTGTTTATCTATATTATGTTTTCTCTTTTTGCTTTATTTCTAAAAAATGGTAACATAAAAAACCAAGCCAATAATAATGTGATAATCACTTCTATTTGCATGATACTTGCACTTCTTGTTCATATTATGAAATCAGACATAAATCATTGTGCAGATTGATTGTTAAACCCATTGAAAATAATGACCCTATGCCATATCCCAACTTTGAGTTACCTGTGTTTGGAGCTGAAGAAGAGGATATTGAGGATATTCTAGATGAAATTTCTCGATTGCTTGGGCACGAGGAAAAAGCCATTCAGCCTCATGAAGAGCCAATGGAATTGGTTAATTTGGGTTCAGAGGAAAATAGAAAAGAAGTCAAGATTGGGGCACTGCTTCAGTTAGATGTTAAGACGATGGTAGAGCTTCTTAGAAAATATGTTAATGTATTTTCTTGGTCTTGACACTGATATTGTGGAGCATAGATTGTCGTTAAAGCCAGATTGTCTGCAAAAAAAATGAAGAAATTAAAAAAAATGAATAAAAAAAGTATAAAAAAAAGAAGAAAAAAATGATGATGAGTCATATTGGTGGTGTAGCGGCAAAATCGTGAGTGTAAGCTATTGATTAACTGAACTCGAAAAGCAAGAGTCGCCACCGCACTTTTATTTTATCCAAAAAGGAAAGGAAAAAGAGCGAACAAAACCTACACAAGCTCTACAACAAGAACAAATGAACAGAGACTGGGTAAGGGGGTTGGTTACGTTAAGGGGATGTATTAGCACCCAAAACGTATATAGTACTCTATAGGAACCCTTTGAAATATTTACGCTTTTGGTCTGAAAATGTTTGTTTGAAAAGTGATTGAGGAGATGAGAAGAGAAATTGTTTTTTTAAGATTTTTGTGTTTGGAGAGACTTGTCGCCTCATGCCTACGTACCCACGAAGTGCAATGTATGATCAAAACCTCGTAGTTCGTGGTACAAAGAATGAAATTGTTTGTTTTGGTTGATTTTAAAATGTAAAGACAAGTCGTCATTTCTAACCGAATAATTTCGCTTAAAGAGATGATTCATGTCTAAACTTATGAAAAAGTTAAAGGAAAAAGTGCACAAGGGCACAAAAGAGAGTTTGATGAGTTTGGAGTGTTTTAAAGTCTTTTGAAAAAGGTGTCAATATGCTTATGTAGTTTAGCATTTGTTAAGAAATGAAAAGAAAAGAGTAAAATCACTTGACAAAGTCAAGGTTTGATTATGAAAGAGGTGATAGTTTGAAATCAATAAGGTTTTGAAAAAGGGAGAGAGTTTTGAAAATTGAAGAATGGGTGGAGAAGAAGTGACTATCCTAAAGCTAAAGTAAAAGCTAAGGATGAGAATGGTCTAACACACAAGCAAGCTTCATACTCTTTGAACCATAATTCCAAACCAAAGGGAGAAGGTCCTAGTTCTAAGTCCAATGATCCAAGAATAGCATTGAACTCCAAGGTCTAGGTGCAAAACTCCATGTCCATGGCAAAGGATAGTAACCATAGTCCAAGATTAGAAGCACAAGTTTTTTAGAGGTTTTGGCCTTTATTAATGTTTTTAGTCCAAGTGGACAAAGAGAAAAAGGCATAAGCATAAACATGTGTCCAACAGACAAAGGAAAAATTACGGCAGCATAAACATGTGTCCAACGGACAAAGGAAAAATTGCGGAAGCATAAACATGATATGAAATGATAATAATGGAGCATAAAAGTAAAAGAGATAGGGAGCGAGAAGGAATTGTAAACAAGATTAGTACAATAATATTGTTAGTAAGTTAGTGATTAGTTGTTAGAGTAAGTGATCAATAATGATTGAATAATACGCTTAGGTCAAGGTTAATGAAAACTCATTAGAGGATTGATAAGACCAAAGCCTCCTAACAACAAGTTTCATAAGTATTGAACCAAAAGACAAATAATCAACCTTCCTTGATTGTTTTCCGATACGGGACATATGTAGCGCTATGTTAAGCAATCGCTGAGTAATTTACGGAGTAATTACCCTACAATGAGGTCGGTCAATATATCTTTGTGCTATTGAATGCTAGATGAACGATATGTAGATCGTCATCCGAAAGCAATACCGCACGAAAAGAAAATAGGTGACGATCTCGTCTTGATCTAGAATTCAACAAAGAAATTCTATGATCCATAAGACTTTCATCGGTCAAAAAGAAAAAATAAGATGAAGAGAAAGATGGATCTAACAAGTTATGATCCACACAACCAACAAATTAAAATCAAATAGAAAAAAGTTATAAAGAAATCAAATGAAGAAAAGAAAGAATTAAAATATTTTTGTAAGATTTTTAAAAGACATTTTGAACTAAAATCATAAAAAAAGAATAAAATCTAGTTTTAAAAAAAGTTACTATAAAAAAAATAGTAAAGAAAATTGAAGAAAAAATTAAAAGAGAATATAAAAAAAAAAGATGGGAGGTTCATATTAAAAAAAGAATGGTGGTGAAGAGAAATGGGCCTACTCGGCCCAGATTTGATTAAAAAAAGAAAAAAAAAAGATATAATTAAAAACATAACAAAAAAGAAATAAGAATCAGAAGTGAGGAAAACACTTCATCATCTTCTTCGTGGAGTTTCACGGCGCACTGTTCATGACGGAAAGGAGAGGGAGACTCGTCACGGTGGAGCGACGGGACTTGGAGAAGTGACGGAAACGACCGAAATCAAGCGTAGATTTCAAACATACGTTCAATTTCGTGTAACGGTGCTCTGATTTCTCGAATCGAAGTCGCGAAAGGTTCGACGAGAACTCCAAATTACCTTCAAAATCAGGTTAGAAATGGTTCAATTCTTCTTCCTCTCTTCTTCTAACCCCGAATCAGTGTTTGTGGATTGTTGTGGTTGATGTTGCTGATTGTTGTTGATGAATTTGTGCGAGTTGTTGTTGAACTCAGTTGCGATGCATTGGTATTGGTTTTGAATTGTGAGAATGATTTGCAGGTTATGAAGATGATTGATATTGAAGAAATATGAAGATGATTGATGGTTTAAGAGAATTTTGGTTGAAAACTGTTTATGGTTTTGGAAGAATTTTCTGAAGCTTGAAGTATGAAGATTGAAGTTGAATTGGAAATTTGAAGATGAACTGAAGCTTGGTATTATTTTGGCATGGATTCAATGGCTTTTCAAGCTTGATTTAAGAAGGAGAGGTGCACCCTATTTATAGAATTTGAAGTGAGTTTTTGAATTGAATTTGGCAATTGTATGAAATTTGCGTGTTGCCGTTTTGCTCTACTGTGCGATGCCGTTTTGATTCTTGGCTGCTCACACTTTTTGCGTATTCATTTTGCAGCTTTTGTGCGTGACGACTTGGTGGCTCATACGGCTTGTGCTTTTGTGGCTGGCCATGTAGCAGCTGAAGTTATAGAAGTGGTTTGTAATTGCTTTGCAAGTTTTGCACGGCTGGGATTTGTGAGAATGTGACTTGGATGTAGTAGCTCACGGCTTGGATCTCATTTTGCGTATGAAGCATGTAACTTGCAGCTGTGTTCTTCTTTGTGGCTTGTATTTGTATAATGCATGTGGCTTGGAATGTGAAGTTAGGCTTGTATGAGTGAGGCTTCGGTAGCATCTTTTTGGATGTGAATTGTAAAGTTAAAAAGTGCTGTTCATGGCTTGATGTGTTGGCTGGGAAAAATGGAAAAAGTGGGTCGTGTTTTTATTCATGAGGCCTTGCATTGTTATTTTTTTTATTTTGCAATGGACTTGTTTTTTGTGTAAATTTTGTAAATGATATGAATTAGAATTTTGAATGGATGTTTGGATGTGGATAGAAAATGATTTTAAAAATTGAAAATGGATAATAATAATAAAATGGAAATTGAATATGGTTATGATTATGGAAATTCAAAATGGATATTGAATTGGATAATGAAAGTGGGTTTCTAAATGGATATTGAATAGAAAAGGTTTAATTGGACAATGGAAAAAAAATGGATTTTTAGAATGGATTTAAAATGGATGTTTGGAATTTAAATGGAAATGGATGATTGAAAATTTGTAATTGGAATTTGGATTTGAATAAATGGAATGAAAATATGGATTGAATGGATATTGGTTCTTGAAATTGAAATTTGAATATGGATTTAGGAATTGAATTGGAAATTGAGTTTAATCATGGATATGATATCTTGGATATGAAGTATGGATATGGATATTGAAATGTGAATGGATAAGAACATGGTTTAGCAAATGGAAAAAGGAATTGGTTTAGAAAAAGAAATGGTTTATGAAGTGGACATGAACTCTCATCAATATTTTTCACACACGGCCATGAAACCTCAATTTAATCCAAAGCCAACTTGAAATTTTCCACAAAGCATCTGATTAAAATGTACACAACCGCTACTAAACAATTTGCAATTGAAGCAAAACATCTGAATCAAACATCCTCTAAATCTCTGATAATAAATTTTGAATCACTTCAAAATTCGTCTGAATCAGTTATCTGGGAAAATAAATCCACAGTTTTGAACATAGTTGAACTTAGACTGATGAACCTGATTTCCTTAACCGAAATCGTACATGAACCGCTGCTGGATAAATTGAAGAAATTTGATATAAGACAATTTGACTTTGGATACACACTGCCTGAGAAATAAACCACTGCCACAAATAACTCGCACTTGAAGCAATTACTCGATAGTTTGACCAAGATTAGGTCAAACATCCATATGAACTGGATCATGAACAAACAACCACATTTGACTTGAAGTTAGGCCCTTGCTTTGACAACCCTGCAAAACCTAAACACACAGAGAGAAGAATAGGCAAAATGCAACATATTTTTGGTATTTTGGTTAGAGGTTAGTAAACACAAACAAATAATAAAGCAAGTGAGAAATACACAAGTACTCGGAAGAAACAAGGTTGTGATCTTGTTTGTGGTATGAGATGCAAATGAGATGTGAATGATATGTGGAATCTTTGGGGTCAAAAATTAGGGTCTTACAGCTGCCCCTATTTAAATCTCTTATATCGGGGGATATGAAGATACTTAAATACAAAAGCTATATTTTTAGCCCTGAGATGCCACAAGATGATATGAATGCAAAGGATGAAACAGACTGCGGGGAAAATTGAAATAAGGGATTTACGGTAAATTGAGTGAGAGATACGCCAAAAGACACGTCGGGAAACACAAGTTATTTCTGGAGATCTGTCAAGGTGACAAGAAGTATCCATCAATAGTTGGAAAGAGAGGGACAAGATCCTAGGAAAACGAGTAGTGACATCCAAGAATAGCATTTGATGGAAACTACAAACGAGATAAAAGGAATGTCAAAAGATGTCCAAGAATGGCATTGGACAACAACAAGAAATTTTCTGGTAAAAACAACAGCGTCATCCAAGAATAGCATTGGATGGAGGTGAAGAACACTCTATTGAGGATAAGGTATCCAAGAATGGCATTGGATAAAGGTGCTACAAAATTTAAAAATGGCATCGAATGGGGCAACAACAAACATCAGAGTCAACCAAGAATAGTATTGGACGGAGACAAACTTCCATTTAAAACTTCACTAGGGACATCCAAGAATGGCATTGGGTGGCAAGGTTAAACAATCAGAGATATCCAAGAATAGCATTGGACTTGGCTGGGGAAAAGGTATCCAAGAATGGCATTGGATGACAAAGGGATCACGACATTCAAGAATGGCATTGAATAAAGTGAGAAAAGTTCTGGAAAATACATCAGAAATATCCAAATGGCATTGGATAAAAAGAGTTCACGATATCCAAGACTGGAATTGAATAAAGTGAGAAGGGACTTTCAGGAATGGCACTGAAAGGTAAAGGTAAATCACTACATTCAAGAATGGCATTAAATGATAGTGAGAAAGACATCCAGGAATGACACTGAATGCAAAAGGAGAAAACTCATTAAGGAATGGCACTGAATGAACAGATAAAGACTTTCAGGAATGGTACTGAAAGATATCCAAGAAAATCTGTTGGGGATTACAGAAGAGAGGCAAAACTTCCAGGAATAGCACTAGGAGAAATAAGAGGTACAAGATATCCAGGAATGGCACTGGAAATCAAAAGAGACAGACATCCAGAGATGGCACTGGAGTGAAAGAAAATAAAGATCCAGGAATAGCACTGGAGATCAAAAAAGACAGACATCCAGGAATAGCACTGGAGTGAAAGAAAGCGAAGATCCAAGAATAGCACTGGAATGGAAGAAAATAAACATCTAACAACAGCAATAGATGCACAGGGAAACGACAATATCCAGGAATGACACTGGAAAGAAATAAAATAAACAAGACATCCAGGAATATCACTGGGTGAAAACACAGGCAATGTTTGGGTAGGTGCCAAGTAAGTTGGACTTTGATCACAAGGTAAGATGTTGAAAACAACAGGACCTCGGGAAATGCATATGAGCACGAAACACACTTCGAGCTATGAAAATATTTCTATGTATGATAGATGAATGATTTATGTATGCAATGCAAATGATATGGACAACTGAGATAGACTCTTTTGTGAGGGAAGAATGGAACTCTGATTCCTCAACACAGGAAACACTGCCAACTCTGCTTGGAGAGAAAATGTTGAACACATCTCTGTCACACTTATGAATTGTATCAGGTTAATTATCTTTTGAGGAAAGACATCCTGAGGATTCTTGAAGAAGACTGCCCCAGATTAATTGACTGATGAAAATAAATTGATTATAGCTTCAGTTTGACTGCTGCAGGGGAAGAATGAACTGGTCATGGCTTCAATTCCGAGGAAAAACTAATCATTGCTTCAACTTGACTATTGCAGGGGATGAACTGATCATGGCTTCAATTCTTGAAATGACTGTTAAGAAGGCTAAACTCAGTATGGGTCTTGAAGGAGATCTTTTGGTTAACTAATTTTGAGAATAATTTGCACTAGGCAACAAATCTTGAACTGATTCACAACAGGATCTGGAAGTAATGTGCCCCTGATAGGATCACTGACTAAGTTTCTCAACTGTTTGGAATTTCTTGATGAGGAAAGTTTGCCTGCAAATAAAATCATTCAAACATGGTAATTTTAATGCAAAGCTCATGCAACTTTTGAAATCAAAAATCCTTTTTGTAAAGCCAATTAATCACTTGTCAAAACACGGCGGTTTAAACATTCAAAATGAAAGAGAAAGCAAAGGTATGACATCAAAGCAAATGATTGGCGATAATCTTAGGAGTCAATTTACGCAACCTTGTTGTAGTATGCTTTTAAAAGATACCTGGCTTCAATTAGGTCTTTTGAAGGTTGTAACGTGGTCTGGTTCACGGTTTTTTGAAATAAATGAGAGAGGCTCAAAGTTTATTTGTACCCAACCCATTCTTCGTGATGATCTCCAGTCGTATGCTCAGTTAATTCAACCTATGCATTTAGGTTCCAAGTGATTTTGGAATTGCAACACTGTTATGATGATGGCTCAAGGGATTTTTGAGATGGCAGTCACTCTTTCTTACAACATTTTGTTGTTTTTGATGAGGACCTCGGTCAACTCGTTTTGTCTTTGAGGATTTTGGCAACCTCTTGATTTTTCTTTTGTTATCCCTAATTTTTGCCTGAACTGTGTCATTTGAGCTTACAGTCAGCGGGATGCCCCAATTTTGCCTAAGTCTCCTTCATAGGTTTTGACTTAGCGGGCTTTTCTTTTGTTTTTCATTCTTTTTTTTTAAAGATAGTGGTTGCCTGGCTTAATGATTACAGTGAACCATCATTGGCTTTTAATTTGAAAGACATCTTCGACACTTCTTTGATGTGTGCGAAGGAAAACTTTTGATTGCAATGATTCTCTTGTGTTTAAATACACAGTCAAATTAACTGAGAACTACCCATCCCCAGGTTAAGATTGCGGGTTTTTTCGTACAAAAAGAAACTCCAACTTCTAGGCTCAAAGAGGTTAACAAAGGATTAACTTCCTTATTTCTCCAGTGTTTGGGAGTTGAAACAATGCTTGTACATCATTAGCCAAGTTTTAAATTGAAAGCACACCGTTTAGCAATTTTAGGTATTTCGTTTTCATCATCCTCCCTCCAATCTTTGCTTAAACAAAAGTTTGATAAAGAAAGTGAACAAGAGATATATATTTTTTTAAAGAAAGCATAAAGATGCACACAGTGGGTATAAATGAATTTGAATCAAAATATTGCAATGCTCATTTCATTGAAATTACCATGAAAGTACAAATAAAGTTCGAAAGCAAACAAATAATACAATCAAAGAAAAGTGCAAACAGAAAGAAACAAGGCCTAGTGATTAATCAGCAACAAGGATGAGTTGTCTTGTCTAAAACACTGGCTTTAGGAGATGATCTGTCTGAACTAATCAAACTTCACTTGACATGCTCTGGCAAATGATTGTTGACAACATTGGGATTATCATCAAGAAATGTCAGAATCTTTGAGCTCACCAATTCTTGTACTCTAACTTTCAATGCATAACAACCTTCCAAGTTATGGTCGGCCCCACCTCGATGGAACTCACAGTGAAGATCAGTCCTATAGCCGGTTGGGAGAGGATTTGGAAGAGGAGGTAGATCCCTCGTTGTAATCAAACCTTTCTTTACAAGACATGGATACAACTCAATGTAGGACATCGGGATAGGATATAAGTTAACCCTATTGCGATTCTGATTCTGTCTAACCGCCTGACGGGGAGCCTGAACTGGTTGAGCATTGACTAGGGGTGTGCAAAATATCCGGTTGTATTATCCAAATCCATAACCAAATCCAAATCTGTTTTAAATATCCAGATATAATTGAATGGTTATTAACCGATTTAGTGTTTAATGGTTTTGATTATCCATTCATATAAGCCGGATATAATTAAATAGTTATTAACCGGTTAAATTTTTTTGGATTCGGTTATTATCCGGTTATTATCTAAAATCCAAAAATTTTAATTTTTAAAATAAAAAATATATATTTTTTAAATATTTTTTTTTAAAACTGGATTTTTTTTAAAAATCCGGTTATATATCCATAACCAAATTTATAACTGGTTTTATAACTGGTTTTGATTAAAATGTGGTTTTGGTTATAAATCCAAATCATTTAAATGGTTTAAAAATGGTTATGGTTTGGTTTCTAAAAATAACCAACCATGCACACCCCTAGCATTGACAACAGGGGCAACTGCAGCTACATATTGTTGTTGCCTGCGACGAGGTTTCCCTTCAACTGAAACAGCATGGGTGTCGCCATCCTTCTTCTTTTGAAAATTCCCAGCATACTTTTTAGCACCACTAAAGGCTTCAGCATTAGTAATCTTTCCTTTCTTAATACCCTCTTCTAGTCTTTCTCCCATAGTGACTAGGTCAGCAAAACTAGATGATACGCTACCTATCATCTTTTCCCAAAAGAGTGGCTGAAGAGTGTCCATGAACAAACCAGTCAATTCCTTTTCAGCCAAGGGTGGTTCCACCTGAGCAACTAGCTCTCTCCAGCGCTAGGCGTACTCCTTAAAGGATTATTTTTCTTTCTGAGACATATTTTGCAATTGACGGCGGTCAGGTGCCATGTCCAGATTGTACTTATATTGCTTTAAGAAAGCATCATCCAAGTCTTTCCAGCTTTGGATAAGGTTCTTCTCAAGTCCCATATACCATTTCATTGAAGCCTCACTCAAGCTGTCTTGGAAACAGTGAATGAGCAATTTGTCATTTTTGGTATAAGCAGCCATCTTGCGGCAGTACATCACCAAGTGACTTCTGGGACAGGTGTACCCCTTGTATTTCTCAAAATTAGGAGTTTTGAATTTTGCAGGCATAACCAAGTCTGAAACCAAGCACATGTCCATTGTGGCAGCACTAAAGACATCACTTCCTTCCACGACTCTTATCCTTTTGTCTAGAGTTTTCCATTGCTCTCTGGCTTCTTCAATGTATCCAGGTTCTCCCTGACTTTCAGATTATGGACCAGCAGCATGGTACACGAAAGGAGGATTCTCAGGAATAACTTGAGCAACAGAATGCACAACAGGCTGAGGTTCAGTGAACAATGGATCTGAAGATACTGGCAGTATAGACGAGACAAACACATGAGTAGTTGTAAAGGGTGGTGAGTAATTTAGAGGTAACCTAAATTCTGGCCAAGTATAAGCTGATTGCTGAGTCAGTGGAGGGTCAACAGCAGCAGTTGAAGTTTCAACAATCACAGTCCTCTGAGGTGGTTCACCTCTAGCAATCATAACTTGCATCATTTCTGTGAGCTTGGTCATGCTGGCCTTCAACTCATTAATTTCCATTCTGACTTCGGCATTGTGTTGTTCTTGGTTTTCCATTCTCAATCTGACGGCAGCTCTAGTTTCGTAGTTGTGTTGAGGAAACAGCTTGACGAAGAACAGATAACTGGAGAAGGAGACAGTTTAAATGAGTTTCTGAGACAACTTGGAAGAATGCATATGTATGCTCATGGATGCAAGAGTTCATGGATGCAACAACCACAAATAAGATCACTCAAAGCACACGGGTTCAACGGTTTGAGCCACGAGTATGGAGTCAAGTTTAAGAAACCAATCCCACAAAGGTATGTACTAAGGTTTTGTCTTCATTGTACCGGCAGAAAACAACGGTTCTAACAGAGTGCCCAGGGTCCACAATCTACTATCAGACACACCAGCGCACCGATTTACTCAGAGGTTGGTAGTTATCCTCAAGAGAATCTAACTTGAGTGTGGCATCGCGTAACAGCTAAGTCGAATTTGCATCCTCATAGCTTCCGCGCCACGATCCTAAAAAGGCTAAGATGGGTTAAAGGTTACTACGGTCCTTAGTGTTATAGGCTTCTATGGAAAAAGTAATGCCTTCAACAATCGCTCGATCGACATCAGTAATTCTAAAGAGGCAACCACCGAGTGGATAGATTCTCAAGTTCTGCTTTTTCGGGTTTCGACTCCCTCAAAGCTCCCTTGACTATACCATCCTCCTATCTCAAAGTACACTCTGGTCTGGGTATAGGACTTATTTCACACACAGAGGAACTCCCAAACAGAACAAACAAATCAAGCAAAAAGTAGTAAATAAATCGAAGTAGGCTAACCCCTTAAGGGAGTGGTCCCCAGCAGAGTCGCCACTTTTCTGTAGTGGCAAAATCGTGAGTGTAAGCTATTGATTAACTTAACTCGAAAAGCAAGAGTCGCCACCGCACTTTTATTTTATCTAAAAAGGAAAGGAAAAAGAGCGAACAAAACCTACACAAGCTCTACAACAAGAACAAATAAACAGAGACTGGGTAAGGGGGTTGGTTACATTAAGGGAAGGTATTAGCACCCAAAACGTCTATAGTACTCTATAGGAACCCTTTGAAATATTTACGCTTTTGGTCTGAAAATGTTTGTTTGAAAAGTGATTGAGGAGATGAGAAGAGAAATTATTTTTTTAGGATTTTTGTGTTTGGAGAGACTTGTCGCCTCATGCCTACGTACCCACGAAGTGCAATTTAGGATCAAAACCTCGTAGTCTGTGGTACAAAGAAAGAAATTGTTTGTTTTGGTTGATTTAAAAATATAAAGACAAGTCGTCATTTCCAACCGAATAATTCCGCTTAAAGAGATGATACATGTCTAAACTTATGAAAAAGTTAAAGGAAAAAGTGCACAAGGGCACAAAAGAGAGTTTGATGAGTTTGGAGTTTTTTAAAGTCTTTTGAAAAAGGTGTCAATATGCTTATGTAGTTTAGCATTTGTTAAGAAATGAAAAGAAAAGAGTAAAATCACTTGACAAAGTCAAGGTTTGATTATGAAAGAGGTGATAGTTTGAAATTAAGAAGGTTTTGAAAAAGGGAGAGAGTTTTGAAAATTGAAGAATGGGTGGAGAAGAAGTGACTATCCTAAAGCATAAAGTAAAAGCTAAGGATGAGAATGGTCTAACACACAAGCAAGCTTCACAGTCTTTGAACCATAATTCCAAAGCAAAGGGAGAAAGTCCTAGTTCTAAGTCCAAGGATTCAAGAATAGTATTGAAGTCCAAGGTCTAGGTGCAAAACTCCATGTCTGTTGCAAAGGATAGTAACCATAATCCAAGATTAGAAGCACAAGTTTTTTAGAGGTTTTGACCTTTATTAATGTTTTTGGTCCAAGTGGACAAAGAGAAAATGGCATAACCATAAACATGTGTCCAACGGACAAAGGAAAAATTGCGGAAGCATAAACATGTGTCCAACGGACAAAGGAAAAATTGCGGAAGCATAAACATGATATGAAATGATAATAATGGAGCATAAAAGTAAAAGATATAGGGAGCGAGAAGGAATTGTAAACAAGATAAGTACAATAATATTGTTAGTAAGTTAGTGATTAGTTGTTAGAGTAAGTGATCAATAATGATTGAATAATGCGCTTAGGTCAAGGTTAATGAAAACTCATTAGAAGATTGATAAGACCAAAGCCTCCTAACAACAAGTTTCATAAGTATTGAACCAAAAGACAAATAATCAACCATCCTTGATTGTTTTCTGATACGGGACATATGTAGCGCTATGTTAAGCAATCGCCGAGTAATTTACGGAGTAATTATCCTACAATGAGGCCGGTCAATAGATCTTTGTGCTAATGAATGCTAGATGAACGATATGTAGATCGTCATCCGAAAGCAATACCGCACAAAAAGAAAATAGGTGACGATCTCGTCTTGATCAAGAATTCAACAAAGAAATTCTATGTTCCATAAAACTTTCATCGATCAAAAAGAAAAAATAAGATGAAGAGAAAGATGGATCTAACAAGTTATGATCCACACAACCAACAAATTAAAATCAACTAGAAAAAAGTTATAAAGAAATCAAATGAAGAAAAGAAAGAATTAAAATATTTTTGTAAGATTTTTAAAAGACATTTTGAACTAAAATCATAAAAAAAGAATAAAATCTAGTTTTAAAAAAAGTTACTATAAAAAAATAGTAAAGAAAATTGAAGAAAAATTTAAAAGAGAATATAAAAAAAAAGATGGGAGGTTCATATTAAAAAAAGAACGGTGGTGAAGAGAAATGGGCCTACTCGGGCCATATCTACCATATAAGAAAGTTAATGCCTCTGGAAAACCCAAATATGCCCTTCCTATCTCCACAATTTGCCACGTGGATGCTCTGTCCAACCTCCCTGATTTTCTCTTTACAATCTACCACAATTTTCTTTTTTTTCTAAAAGTTGGTTTCCCAATTTATTATCTTTCTTCTTCACTCATCTTTCTTCTTCAATTAAACCCATTTCCATTTCAAAAATAGTCTTTCTTCTTCACTCACCTTTCTCTCCATCCTTCCAAGAAAAATGTTGTCTTCTTCATCCACGTTTCTACAACCATGTCGATTTATCTATGAAGCTTACCGAACTCAACGAGTTAGCGTCCGGCATGGTGGGTTTTGTTCGCTATATATGTTTCAACCCAGATGTTATGTTTTTTTCACACATGCGATTATCTGTTTCTGTAACGCGATTCATGCTTCTCTTTTCATTTTGTTGCAGAATCGTAACCTATGGGAAAAAGGATCTGAAATCCAAAAAGGATTTGATTTTTTTCTTTTTTTCCTTTCTTCCCAATTTTTTCCCTCTGTTTATCATTTGCTTTGTTTTTTGTTTCTCTATTTTATTTATCTTTGATGTTCATGGATTTTCTTATTAATACCAAGGTTGTACCAGTGGGATATTCATAACAGATTATTTGACTTTGTTTGGTTAGGTTTTATATTTTGATTCCATGTAGCTTGTGTGATAGAAATTTTGTGCAAGGTTTTGGTTTTGGTGCTAAGGCTCTAAGAAAGAGTTGGGAAGGAACTATGGAGATCAAGACTAAACACTCTTCAAAAATCAAGGGCGCTACTGCTAAGCCGGTAGTTCAAAGCTCCGTAAGTTTGATTAATCATTTATGCTTTTTAGCATCTATTGATGTAAATTTTTTGGTTCAATTGTAACTTATGTTTCTGTAACCTATTGCTGCTAAGCCGGTAGTTGTGTATCTAACTAACACAACTCATTAGTTTAGATCTTATGTTTGTGTAGGTTTAAATTACCTTGGATTTCATTTCATTTGTCTTTTGGGACGATCGAACTCAAAAATTATATTCTTACTTTCATTTTATGGTTTATCAGATTCTTAGGAGAAACATGGCTACTGATAAGTTGCCGTCTAGAGAGGTTAAAGCCCCAATAAAGGCCTCTAAGGAAGAACATAAGGCTCATCTGTCTATAAAAAAGGTTACTGCTAATGGAAATATAGAGGAACAAGAGAAATCAAGTAAGCTAAGGACTTCCTTTGTAAAGAAATCGACAGAAGCTTCAAACAACGGATTACCTGGAAACATGGTTAAAGCTTCGTGTCATTTTTACATTTAAGTTTTTTTACTCTTGATTGCATTAATGTCTGCGAGTTTTTGAAAAAGTGTCAGATGAGTTTTATCAAAACGACTCTAAAAAGGATAATGTTAGATTCATGATCACATATTTAATAAGAGGATGCAAGTATCATAAAGTCGGTTCATATGCTTTGTCTTTGTTCTTCATGCATTACCTACACTCAATTAATGCATTATTCAGATATATTATATTATGGCTTGCTGAATTAGTGAAAAAGGGGAGAACAAAGAAAAAGTTACGATGAAAAGTTACACAGCTGTTCCATTTTGTTCTTATTTCGTGTTCATATTTGTGATAGGACATAATGAAGCACATGGATTCTGCACATAAAATGATGCAATTAAGGTTGTGCAAGAAGCCGTCGTAGCCGAGAGTTTGTTACAATGCCTGAGGTATGACTATTTTGAGACTATGATCAAACATGATATTTCTGGTAGTATCTATTACGAATTTGCAATACGATGCTACATACTAAGTTGTTGCTGACACTTTTTTTTGAAATTTTTGGCAGTATATGTTTTTGGTACTGTGTAAATGAAAGTATAGTTGGAAAATATTGTGTTCAATTTTCTACAAGTAGTTGTTATAGGACGGAAGGCTTTTTAACAACATCGAAATCTGAAGGAGTGAAAGCAAAGTCTGGGAAATGGTTCTACACTAAAGCCTTGCACCAATACTTTACTGTTGTATTAGATTTTAAATTGATAAATAGAAGAATTTTGAAGGATGGTTCTATTATAAATCCTTATGTTAAACTCATTATTAGCAAAAAAAGTCTAGCTTATCTGATGACCAATTCATAACTGTTACGGTCACCGAAGTTTCGTAACCGAGAGATGAAGATTGGGTGGCAATAATCTCACCTTCATATTCCAAGTAAGAATTAACTTTTCATAATATGAAAAAACATTTCCATTGTAAAATATTAATTTTAATTTCACATTATATGAACTATAGAAGTGGATTAAATTAATAATTTTAATTAAATATTTATGCAGTGTTAAAATTTTTCTTCTCAATGAATTCTATTATTGTTAATCGAGTTATTTGATCTATTTAAATGAAGTATGGTTAGAATTTTGGTTTTATGTTTGATGTTGGCCGAGGTGGAAAGCGGTGAATCATCTCAGAGGCATGTTTTGGATCCGGTTGATTTTTTTGCTCTATCAGTATGTGGTGTGATGATGTGGTGTTGATCCCTTGGATATAGTTATTGGGTTGTTTCTATTTTCTATAGGTTGTATCTCTAATTTCTTATGAGCCTTAGGTGATTTTTAGGTGGGTGTTATTAACTTGATAGATTATGTTTGCATACGTTTGTAATGGTACAAGCAATTTGTTTCCTAACATAGCTTATGACATGTTTGGTATTAACTCTTTTTACTTTTCCACAAAACAATTATTGGTAATGTTTATTGATCATTATATTGGCATTTCTTTCTTTATTTATCTTACATTACTGGTTTTTTTAACGCATATTTTCAAGTGAACCAAGTTTCTAAGATTGTAATAAATTATAAATAAATGAATGATTTAAAAAACATTTATTGCATTTTTAAATACATTTAAAGATAATATTTTGTATGAGTGATGTGAGAAAACAAAATATATAAAAAAAGGTGAGCTGTTATTAACGTTACAAATAAAATGTATATAATTAAATCAATAATTACATAATTAAATACGAGAAAAATTATAAATTATTTTTAATTTAAGTAAATTATTTAATAATAATAATAATAATAATAATAATAATAATAACTTAATAATAATAAAAATGATAGTAAATATGTATTAAATTATTTAAATTATTTTTTATCTTGCAAAAGTTATGTACTTAAAATACAATTTGAAGCAAAATGTTATATATTTGAAATAAATAATAATAATAAATTGTAGTTAAAAATATTATGATAATGTAAAGATAAATGTTTTATCACTTTGATCAAACTTAATTTGTTTTTAATGTGAATCATATATATTTATTACCCCCTTTTTTATTGCAAATTAAATTCAAATTATTTAAGCATTTTCATTTGAATTAAATATGTGTAAACATATTAATTTATTAAAAAATTAAATGTGCACACTGTTTGCACATTATTTCAGAGCTAATCGAATGTGTTTATTACTCCCTCCGGTCTCAAATATAAATAATAATAAAAAAATTCATGGTTTTAAATATAAGCAAAAGTCACATATATTTTTATTACATTCAATATCATTATTCTAATTATATTCTTACTTTTTTCACATTTATATATTTTAAACGATTTTCAAAGTAAAAAGTAGAAATAAAATTAGAAAGAGCGTAAGATATAAATGCATTTAAATATTTTACTTAAGAGTGAGTTTTTTTTGTAAAATTTCTTATATATAAGATCGGAGGGAGTATTTTTTCTAAAATAATTATTTTTTATTAACATTTTATAATTAAATTTATTATTGATTCAATTTTTAAATACATTTAAATTATAGAATTAAATGTATTCAAAAACATGTCTTTTTATTGATCAGTTATAGAAAATAAATTTTGAACAAATTATACCTTATCATTTTTTTAAAACACCAAATTAAAATAACTATAACGAGAACTTGAAATTACTGATCCAAATGTTGAATAATAATATGAACAAATTTACTATTGATTTAAATTTAAAAAATTAATTAATATTTATCTATATGTGAACAAATAACATGAAACAATCTTAACACAAAACATAACATTATTTAAAAAAAAAATAAGACAATGTTAACGGGTCAAATTTATCATTGATCAATATATTTATCTATATAATTCAAAAAAATATATATACTTTAACGTAAATATACAACTATTCTAATTATAAAATCTATTAAATGTACAACTTTTATAAACATAAATATTAACGGGTCAAGTTCATCAATGATGGAAATTTTATTTTTTATACTTATTAACTCTTATTAATTATAATAATTTTTTTCATATTTAAATATAGACATATACGCGTCACACTAACGGGTACTCATGCGTAGGCACGGGTATCCCGCTAGTTTGATTAAAGAAAAAAAGAAAAAAAAGATATAATTAAAAACATAAAAAAAAAAAAAAGAAAAAGAATCAAAAGTAAGGAAAATACTTCATCATCTTCTTCGTGGAGTTTCACGGTGCACTGTTCATGACGGAAAGGAGAGGGAGACTCGTCACGGTGGAGCGACGGGACTTGGAGAAGTGACGGAAACGACCGAAATCAAGCGTAGATTTCAAACATACGTTCAATTTCGTGTAACGGTGCTCTGATTTCTCGAATCGAAGTCGCGAAAAGTTTGACGAGAACTCCAAATTACCTTCAAAATCAGGTTAGAAATGGTTCAATTCTTCTTCCTCTCTTCTTCTGGCCGCGAATCAGTGTTTGTGGATTGTTGTGGTTGATGTTGCTGATTGTTGTTGATGAATTTGTGCGAGTTGTTGTTGAATTCAGTTGCGATGCATTGGTATTGGTTTTGAATTGTGAGAATGATTTGCAGGTTATGAAGATGATTGATATTGAAGAAATATGAAGATAATTGAAGGTTTAAGAGAATTTTGGTTGAAAACTGTTTATGGTTTTGGAAGAATTTTCTGGAGCTTGAAGTATGAAGTTTGAAGTTGAATTGGAAATTTGAAGATAAACTGAAGCTTGGTATTATTTTGGCATGGATTCAATGGCTTTTCAAGCTTGATTTGAGAAGGATAGTTGAACCCTATTTATAGAATTTGAAGTGAGTTTTTGAATTGAATTTGGAAATTGTATGAAATTTGCGTGTTGCCGTTTTGCTCTACTGTGCGATGCCGTTTTGATTCTTGGCTGCTCACACTTTTCACGTATTCATTTTGCAACTTTTGTGCATGAGGACTTGGTGGCTCATACGGCTTGTGCTTTTGTGGCTGGCCATGTAGCAGCTGAAGTTATAGAAGTGGTTTGTAATTGCTTTGCAAGTTTTGCACGGCTGGGATTTGTGAGAATGTGACTTGGATGTAGTAGCTCACGGCTTGGATCTCATTTGATACGGCTTGCGTATGAAGCATGTAACTTGCAGCTGTGTTCTTCTTTGTGGCTTGTATTTGTATAATGCATGTGGCTTGGAATGTGAAGTTAGGCTTGTATGAGTGAGGCTTCGGTAGCATCTTTTTGGATGTGAATTGTAAAGTTAAAAAGTGTTGTTTATGGCTTGATGTGTTGGCTGGGAAAAATGGAAAAGTGGGTCGTGTTTTTATTCATGAGGCCTTGTATTGTTATTTTTTTATTTTGCAATGGACTTGTTTTTTGTGTAAATTTTGTAAATGATATGAATTAGAATTTTGAATGGATATTTGGATATGGATAGAAAATGATTTTAAAAATTGAAAATGGATAATAATAATAATAAAATGGAAATTGAATATGGTTATGATTATGGAAATTTAAAATGGATATTGAATTGGATAATGAAAGTGGGTTTCTAAATGGATATTGAATAGAAAATGTTTAATTGGACAATGAAAAAAAATGGATTTTTAGAATGGATTTAAAATGGATGTTTGGAATTTAAATGGAAATGGATGATGGAAAATTTGTAATTGGAATTTGGATTTGAATAAATGAAATAAAAATATGGATTGAATGGATATTGGTTTTTGAAATTGAAATTTGAATATGGATTTAGGAATTGAATTTGAAATTGAATTTAATCATGGATATGATATCTTGGATATGAAGTATGGATATGGAAATTGAAATGTGAATGAATAAGAAAATGGTTTAGCAAATGGAAAAAGGAATTGGTTTAGAAAAAGAAATGGTTTATGAAGTGGACATGAACTCTCATCAATATTTTCCACACACGGCCATGAAACCTCAATTTAATCCAAAGCCAACTTGAAATTTTCCACAAAGCATCTGATTGAAATGCATACAACCGCTACTGAACAATTTGCAATTGAAGCAAAACATCTGAATCAAACATCCTCTGAATCTCTGATAATAAATTTTGAATCACTTTAAAATTCGTCTGAATCAGTTATCTGGGAAAATAAATCCACAGTTTTGAACACAGTTGAACTTAGACTGATGTACCTGATTTCCTTAACCGAAATCGTACATGAACCGCTGCTGGATAAATTGTAAAAATTTGATACAAGACAATTTGACTTTGGATAAACACTGCCTGAGAAATAAACCACTGCCACAAATAACTCGTACTTGAAGCAATTACTCGATAGTTTGACCAAGATTAGGTCAAACATCCATATGAACTGGATCATGAACGAACAACCACATTTGACTTGAAGTTAGGCTCTTAGTTTGACAACCCTGTAAAACCTAAACACACAGAGAGAAGAACATGCAAACTGCAACATATTTTTGGTATTTTGGTTAGAGGTTAGTAAACACAAACAAATAATAAAGCAAGTTACACAGGTACTCGGAAGAAGCAAGGATGTGATCTTGTTTGTGGTATGAGATGCAAATGAGATGTGAATGATATGTGGAATCTTAGGGGTCAAAAATTAGGGTCTTACAGGTGGCTATTGATTATTTTACCAAGTGGGTTGAAGCGGCATCATATGCTAATGTGACCAAGTAAGTAGTGGTCCGGTTTATCAAGAACCAAATCATCTGTCGGTATGGTGTTCCGAGCAAGATTATCACAAATAATAGGTCGAATCTAGACAACAAGATGATGAAATAATTATGCGATGAGTTTAAGATTAAGCATCATAATTCTTCTCCTTACATACCTAAGATGAATGAGGCTGTTGAATCTACTAATAAGAACATTAAGAAGATCGTTCAAAAGATGGTTGTTACATACAAGGATTGGCCTGAGATGCTCCTTTTTGCTCTGCATGGATATCGTACATTCGTCTGCACTTCAACAGGGGCAACCCATTTCTCTCTTATCTATGGTATGGAAACGGTGCTCCCAATAGAAGTTGAAATCCCTTCTATAAGAGTTTTGATGGAAGCGAAATTATCTGAGGCTGAATGGTGTCAGAGTAGATACGATCAGTTGAATTTAATTGAAGAGAAAAGAATGACGGCCTTGTGTCATGGCCAGTTATATCAACAAATAATGAAGAAAGCTTTTAACAAGAAGGTTCGACCTCGTGTGTTCAGAGAAGGCAACCTCGTGCTCAAAAAGATCTCGACTTTTACCAATGATTCTAGGGGCAAGTGGACTCCTAATTATGAAGGCCCATATGTTGTTAAGAGAGCCTTCTCTGGCGGTGCATTACTTCTTACAACTATGGATGGTGAAGTGTTCACTCGTCCTGTGAATGTCGATGCAGTCAAGAAATACTTCGCCTAAAAAATAAAATAAAATAAAAATAACTCACTAAGTTGAAAACCTGAAAGGGCAGCTTAGGCAAAAATGAGCGTCTCGGTGGGCTGAAAACCCGAAAGGGCGGTCTATGTAAAAATTAGAGACAAAAACAGAAATAATTATCTTGGTAGATTGAAAACCCGAGAAGGCAATCTAGGCAAAAGTTAGGGATTATGGCAAGTAACTGCATCTGGCCAATTCTTGATCATTTAAAGTAATATCGTCTATCAAGGATTTTTCTTCAATCATCCTCAGCTGAAGTTTTGAGCATAGTGGAATTCAAAGTTGTTAGGGATAATAGTGGTCATTGTATTTCAATGTAATCCTTTCCATGTATTTACCATTTTTCAAACTTTGTAATGATCCATGGAGTTACGTCATTTGCAGGCTACCATTCTATTAATAAAATATGGGCCTTTGTCCTTTTATTTGCAATTCTTACTTTGTTTCTGTTTGCAAAATTTCATTTATTGTTGATGATGATTTTTGAAACAAAATGTGAATAATTGATTTAAATTTTTGAAAATTATAAAAGCATTTTCTTTTGATTTATGAATACAAAAAGGAATGTCAATGGTTACTCCAAGAACGCTAAGATCGTGAAACGCAAAGCTTGGTATTTTCCTCATCAGGATTCGTTCTTACTCCTCTGGTATAATGTATTGACGGCTCCCCGGTGGAGTTTGTTGATACTTCCCTAGTAGAGTTTATTGATATTTCCTTAGCAGAGTTTGTTCCTATGAATATAACCAGTTGTTGACAAAATGATGGGTTTCCTCAGACTTTGTTATAATGTGTTGGACTTATAAGATCTGATGTTGTTTGATTTTTCCCCAGCTAGGTCTTGATACGGATCTTCTCCAGCTGATTATGTTATGATCAGGCAATTGGGCAGTGTTGAAATCCACTTCTCCTTGGCATTAGTCCCCACACAGAGATTTATCTTTTGCTATCCCCGGCGAAAGTCATATGAGGAATCCCCACTCAGAGCTTTTGTTGCTACTTTGAATGTCCCCAAACAAAGAGCAATGTTATGTCCCTTTAAGAAGTTTTAACATAGTGGCTGCTTGTCGAATTTTATTTTGTCTTGAGGATGTCTTTCTCTCAGGTTGTTCTACCCAGATATTTATCCTTACTGATTCCCCAGTGGAGGCAGTGCATTATTGTTTCAAATATTTCCAATCATAGAGCAGTGATGTTAACTTCTTATTTTCCCCAGCAAGTCCAAAATGTACTCCTCTCCAGATTGTTTATTTTAGAGATTCCTCCTAGTGAAGATTGTGCATCATTATTGCAACTATTCCCCAGTGAAGTCGCTGATGATATCCCTATTCAAGGAATATTGATGTATTAGTCACCTGTTGGGTTTTGTCTCATTTATGATGAGTATTGATTTAAAATCCCCCACAGTTTGACCTTTTGTTATTTTCCTCATCAAGTCCAGGATGTTTTGCTCATAATTAGTTAATCCTCAGAGAGTTTTTCTCTTGTATCTCCAGCAGATCTGCCTTGTTTTCCCAGTGGATTTTATGTTTACAATCCCCAGCAGATCCATTATTTATTTTTTCTGTAGCAGATCTCCTCATCTTAAGTAGAGGTCCTTGTGAATTTTTTTATCCCTATGAAGAGTCAGAAAGATTTGGGTTGTTATGGGTTCCCAACAACTTTCCTTCCATCCTCGAAGCAGAGTTCATGATATTCTCCCCTTTTGTGGATCATTGACGTTAGAAAATTGATATTTGGGTTTCTTCCCAAGGAGTATCTTCCTTTCTCCAGCAAGATTTGATCCTTGTAGTAGGATTTATTTTCCTTTGATAGCTTTTATTTATCTCTTGCAAGATTTCTTCAGCTAAATCCCTAGCCGAGATGCTAATTATATCTCCATCTTGTTGAGATTAGCCGAGTATTTCAGTGGTGTCGTGATGTTCATTCCACCCTATGTTTATCTTTATGTCTGTTTTGTCAGAATATTCATAATCATATGCATTGCATGTGCATTCATTAGTTGTGCATAGCATATTGTTGTTGCATTGTGCATTTTGCATCTGTGTTGGTGCTTCTTTTCTCTCTGGTGCTGTTATCCTCGCAGTGCGTGTGTGTCCTCTCTCCATTAGAGTGTCGACCCGTTAGTAGAAAATGCCTATCTTTGTTAATTCCCCATTGAGTTTATGCCTCGTGGAAGATATTTATTTTAGCCTTCCTCCCCAATTCATTTGTTTGGATGTAATTAATCCCCAGTTGAGATATTTCCTCCTCGGGATGAGTCTTTTTTAACCGTTTCTCTCTGGTTTATTCCTGGATTGAATTTTGGTCCCTTGCTCTGGCAATGGAAGCTTATCACCTTTGTCGTCCTGCCCATTTAGTTGGTAGTAGGTGATATTTCTCGAACCTTTTGAGATTATTACCTTTGTCGTCCTGCCCTTTGTTGGTAGTAGGTAATATTTCTCATATCCTTGGTTGATTACCTTGTTATAACTATCACTTGGTTGATAGTTGGTAATCCTTCTTTTTGAGCTTATCACCTTTGTCGTTCTGCCCATTTAGTTGGTAGTAGGTGATATAGCTGGCTTATTACCTTTGTCGGCCTGCCCTTTAGTTAGTAGTAGGTAATATAGTCAGGTTTGGTTACCTTGTTGTAGTTATCACTTGTTTGATAGTTGGTAATCTCTCCCCGTTCGAGTTTATCACCTTTATCGTCCTGCCCTTTAGTTGGTAGTAGGTGATATTTCTTGTACCCCTTTTGATATTATTACTTTTTTCGTCCTACCCTTTGTTGGTAGTAGGTAATATTTCTCATATCATTTTGGTTGATTGCCTTGTTGTAGCTGCCACTTGGTTGGTAGTTGGCAATCTTTCCTTTTGATCATGTTATTACCGGATGTCTGGTAGTAGATGATATTTTCCCCAGCGGAGATTTTTCCCTCCCTATTAGGACGAGTTATCCCTCTTTTATTTCTGGTGTTGGTAATTTTCCCTCGGTGGAATCTTACCCTTTATTCTTCCCTAGTGGAGATTGTTTCTTCCCCCTATTGGGATATGCTTTCCCTCTTTTGTTTTCCCTCTAGGAGTCTTTTTTCTTTGCTCCCCAGATTTTTGTTTGTCTCATGTGACATTTTCTCCCCACAGAAGTCTTGTTTCTGCATATCATTTTCACGATCATATCATTTTGTGGTCTCATAGGGCCAAAATTGGGTTATTGTTATATTTAAGTCTCTTCTATCTCGTCGAGACAAAGATGCTCATCTTCGTATCTCCAGATAGAAGAAACTTAAATAGGGGTGGTTGTTATACCCTAATTTTTACCCCTAAGATTCCACATGTCATTTGCATCACATACCACAAACAAGATCACAAGCTTTGGTTACCTTGCTCTCCTCTGAAGGTTTGTTCTTGAGCGAGATCACCGAGCACCCCTATTTTCTTGTTTGCTTTATGTTTGTTTGTGTTTATGTTTACTAACCCCTAATTAAAATCCAAAAATATGTTTTTTTTCCTTTACTAACTTTTTCAGGAAGAATTTGGATCAAGGATATCAAGCTCAGTTCCTCAACTCGAATGAAATTCATCTGAGCAAAGTCAAAGTTGATCTGCAAACGATTCAAAATCATTTGATCAAGAGTTTCCCAAGATTTGATTGACTATTATTCAAGAGACTCCAAGGTCCATGCGTTTATTTCCATGCCTTCTTTGTTAAGTCAAGAATTAAGCCAGAGCCAAGAACATTCCAGCCAACAAAGCATTTTTCAAGTTTTTCAGCAGTGCAATCGATTTGCATTATGGTCCAATCGATTGCACCCTTCATATTTGCACCAGATTTCAGATTTTTCAGCAGTGCAATCGATTGCACAGGACAGATTTGGCCAGAAATGTTAAAATACAAATTCTGCATCATTTTGGCACCAATTTTCAAATATTGCATCATGAGAATATTCTAGATCACTTCATTTTAATTCCCCTACCTCCTCATAATTAATTCCCCCATACACCCTCATTAATCACCATTTGATCTTGATTTTGCCTCCAAAATTCAAATTCTAAGCCTAATTTTGGTTTCAAACCAAATTCCAAACCACCAAAATTTCCAAGCCTAAATCCTATAAATAGAGGCCTCATTTCATTCATTTCACAAGCTTTTGATAGCCAAATTCACCTTGCAAAAATTTCTCTCAATTATTCATCTACCCAAATTCACCAAAGCTCTTTCTTCCATTGAAAGTTAGTAAGTTCATCATTAGAACTTACTAATCTTTGAGCAAAACCTTCATCCATTCACTTTTTCACCATTAATTTTTGTAGATCAAGGCTTTGGAGTGTGGTTCTTGGAGTTGATTTGAAGAATTTTCAGATTTGAAGTGGTAAACTTTTGATCCACCATTGTTGTGCTTGATTCATCCTCCACAATGTGATCTCTTGTTGATTCTTGTTGCTTGATCCTTGGATCTTGCAAATTGTGTTTTATTGGTGTTATTTGTTGTTGTTTTACTTGAATTTTCATGATCTTTTTCATCCATGATCATGAGGTGTTTGGAGAAATGATTGATCATGGTTTTCCTTGTAAATGCTGATTTTATTGCTGTCTGGCAGTGTGCAATCGATTTGCATTATAGTGCAATCGATTGCACAGTGTATTTTTTTAGCAGAATTGCTAATTTTCTGATGTGCAATCAATTTGCACACTGGTGCAATCGATTTGCACAGTGCAGAATGTGTTTTTTGGCTCTGTTTTGGGACTGTTTTGGTTTCTTTTCCTTCTTCTTCCATTTCCTTTTGATTTTTGCTTTGGATTATACTTTTAAAGGTCCTATTCCTCTTTAAATTCATTGGACTTAGGGTCTAGATGAAGTTGGATAAACTTTCACTAATTCAAATCTATCTTTAAAGTGAATTGTTCAATTCATTTTAGGTGCTTTGAGTTAATGATATGTTTAGTGTTTTAATCCACCAAGATGAGTGAATGAACTTAAAGATGGAATGGTTTTGAATTTGTAATTCAATTTGGCTTTCCCCTCCATTCTTCTTCTTTTTTCGTTTGATCGATGAAAATCTTCGATATCATTGGAACTTATTTTAAGTTCTTGATGAAGATGAGATCGTTATCTCTTTTTTTTTGTGCGGTATTACTTTTGGAGTGTGATCTACATATCACTTCTCTAGCATGCATTAGCACTAACATTGTTATTGACTGGCCTCCCATAGTATGATCTTCCTCATAGATTGTGCTAATAATTGCTTAACATAGCGCTACAAATGTCCCGTATCAGAAAATGATCATTTGTGGCCCAAACTTATGTTTGAAAGTCCAAGTATGGTTGATTATTTGTCTTAGGTCCATTACTTATAAAACTTGTTGTTAAGAGGCTTTGGTCATATCAATCCTCTAATGAGTTTTCATTAACTTTGGCCTAAGTTCATCATTTAACCATCGTTGATCATTTGTTCTAACAACTAATCACTAACTCACTAACAATATTATTGTACTAATTTTGTTTATGTTTCATTCTCACTCCCTATCTCTCTTTTATTTTTATGCTTTATTATTATCATCTCATATCATATTATTGTTTATGCTTCCTCTGTTTTTTCTTCGTCCGTTAGACACTTGTTTATGTTTCCGCTATTTTCCTTTTGTCCACTTGGACCTTTTGTTTATGTTTATTTGTTTTTCCCTTTGTCCATTTGGATCAAAAAACACTAATAAAGACTTAAACCCCTAAAAAACTTGTTCTCATAATGTTGGACTATGGTTATTATCCTTTGCATTTGGACATGGAACTTTGGACTTAGAATTAGGATCTTAACCTATGCTTGGAAGCTTGTGATGGAAAACCTTGGATTTTGAGTACTTGGAGTTCTCTTTTGAAGACTTATTTTTATCAAGGCCTAATCTAAAGGAAATAATGCTTATGTTATGGAGCTTGCTTGTGTGGTTAGACCGTTCTTATCTTTAGCTCTTGCCTTTATGCAATAGGATAGTCCCTTCTCCACCCCTTCTTTAATTTTCAAAATCTCCTCTCTTTTTCAAAACCGTGTTTTCGAAACTTAAACCGCTTTCACAATAAAACCTTGACTTTTGTCAAGTGATTTTTAAACTTTATTTTCTTTAATAAATGTCAATCAATATTAATCATACTTTGACTAATTTCAAAAGACATAAAAAAATACGAAAACTCATTCAAACTTTTTGTGCTTTTGTGCACCTTTTTCTTTTAAACGTTTCAAAAAGATTAGACATGAGTCATCTTCTTTGATGAGATGTAAAGCTCCTAACCATGGTATTTTGTGTAAATAATGGTCATTTTCCACCTAGATGTTGAAGTGATTAGTCTTGTTGATTTCTATCCAAGCAATCTTCCATCTTAATGTGATGCAAATGCCTCTTTCACGTACTTTTGGGTAATTAGTTGAGTAATCTCTCTTGAGAATGATAAGTTGTCTTTTCAAGATAAAATGAACCATAACTAATAATTTTTGTTATTTGTACCACGAACTACGAGGTTTTGATCCTATATTGCACTTTGTGGGTACATAGGCATGAGGCGATAAGTCTCTCCAAACATAAAAACTATTAAAAAATATTTCTCTTCTCATCTCCCCAATCTCATTTCAAGCAAACCTTTTCAAACCAAAAGCGTAGATATTTCAAAGGGTTCCTATAGAGTACTATAGACGCTTGGGTGCTAACATCTTCCCATCGCGTAACCAACCCCCTTACCCATTCTCTGTTTGTTCTTGTTTTAGAACTCTTTAGGTTTTGTTCGCTCTTTTTCCTTTCCTTTTGGATAAAATAAAAGTGCGGTGGCGACTCTTGCTTTATGAGTTAAGTTAATCAATAACTTACACTCATAAATTTCCCCGCTACACATCCTAGTCAGGATACGTAGGCACGAGATGCGACGTCTTAGAGATCATACTTTGTATATACCCTAGGTCTTTACATTAGTGTCGTACCTCAAAAAATACGATCCTCGCGATGGACGCGGAAAAAACTGTTCGAAACAAAGTCGCCACCGAACTTTATTCATCCCAAAAGAGGGAAAGGAAAATATCGATAAAACCTTTAAAGGGAGATAAGAACATGGTCATCGCAACCAAATTCGGGTTCAGGAGTCGGTTACGCAAGAGGGAAGGTATTAGCACCCTCTACGTCCGTTGTACTCAACGGGAACCTCTTGAATTGATTCGTGAGAAAGTTAGTTAGGTTTGTTTGTTTATCTTCTAAGGTAAAAGGATTAATTCTAAAAGGGAAAATGGGCTGGTTTTTTATTATGGTGCTCGGCAAGGATGAAGATCCCTGTGCCTACGTATTCCCTCGTGCAATGGGAAAGTCAGAGCATTCGTAGTTCGTGGGACTACGGTTGGTTGGTTCGTTTTTTTTTAAGCGAACGAGTGTTTAATTCGCATTCTAACTGCTAAATATTGGCTTGTCGGCTTGTCATGGGAGGCTGAAGCACTAGTTCATATGCGCGGAAGAATGGACTAAACAATGTTCTTTTTGTGAATGTTGTTTGGATAAGGATTAAGTGTATTAAGGATTTGATTGAGAAAATAGTTTGATTTGGACGTGTTTTAGGGTTTTGATCGCATGAGGCGAGAAAAGGAGTTTTATTCGTATTGGGTGTTTTAGAGGTGACAATTGCTCACACACGAGTAAGAGAACTCGCCCCCAAACAATCGAAGAGAATGACCAAAGACTCGACCCCCCTCACTTTTCACCTTCTAAGGAATAATGTTTAAGTATGATTAAATGTATTGATTTGATTTGAAAAATGCTCGATGTGGATCAAGGTTTGAATTTGCGTGCGAAATGGTTTAAGGACTAATGGAAAGGAGGTCCTAATGGTTCAAGGTAAGGTCGATTGCGAGGCAAAAGCGCTCGACTTACAAGAGAAGTGGAGAAACTTGATATGTGGATCAAGTGAATGCTTGGGGATGAACTGTGATTAATTTAATTTATTAAAAAATGTTTGACGTTGGATCAAGCTTATTTGTTCCTTTGAAAAAGGTTGATTTTAATCTTATGGGAGAGGTAAATACTTACCCAAAGGGAGAATAAACAAGCCACAATTAAAATAAATCGATCATACATATGCATGCAAACAAAGTGTATAATGTGCAACAAGTATCGTTGCATAAAGCCCAAGAGGAGGCTATGTGTGTGCAAGGTGTCCTAAACTAATAATGAGCAATCAACCATACAAGTTCAATGGATTAAAAATGATGCAATGGCAAATACTTTGCGATTTAAGCAAATCTTAAATAACGATTCAAGCCACATGTAAGTCACACACGGGGTTCAATGGGTTCTCACAAATCCTTTATATTTGAGAAGAGAAATTAAATATTTTTGGTATTTTTTATTTTATCACTTTTTTTTGGTTATCTTCATTATTATTAAAAAATATTATACCTAAAATTAAAAATTGTAATCTTAAAAATCACTAATTCTAAAATACTTAAATTACTAATTCTAAAAGTCAAGATTACTAATCCTATTTATTATTAATAAAAAAAAATTGTAAAACTAATCCTAAAATTATTAAAGAAATTAATCCTAAATTACTAAAAACTAACTAATTGAAAACAAAAAAGTTAAGATTTTTTTTTAAGACAATAACAACAGTAGTCCAGCAGGCCCAAACTGGGTGATCCATCCTCAAACAGAGCTGGGTCGAATTCGACCCAGTCCAGCCTTATTATTGATGGGTTAATGGAAACCCTAACACTCACACAGCCGCTGCAAATCAATCGTGAAAGGAGAAAAAAACAAAAACGAGATACTCTTCAAATCAAGTTCAGATAGAACGAAGAAGGGAACACAACCAACCCTTCATCAAACCTCTCACGATTTCTCACTCTCAGGTTCGTTCTCAGCCCGTCTCCACCTCTCGCGCTCACTATTTCTCTCTCAATCGCAAACCACTCTCAATCTCCTCTCAATCGCTCCCTGTCTGTCAGATTCGCGGCCTCTTGTCCCTCTCGTGAAATCATCTCTCGATCGAACTCGCATTCCATCCGTTCGTGTTTCTCTCTCTATTATCATCGGTTTTGAAACTCACTCAAACATTTGGCCACTCGTAACGATGTAGGAGAATCAAGCGTGACCAAGCGATACAGGTTCAACAAGCCATACTCATAAATTTCGAGCTCAGGTACAATTTGTAACTTTAAAAACGAAAATGGGGAAAGAAACTACCTTAACCAATTTTGATGCTTGCTGTTGTACTTTTCTAAACTTAAATGACCCCTCTCCTTCTTGTTCTTCTGCTGCTATGTCGTTGTTGTAGATGGCGGTAATATTGGTTCACAGTGAGGCTGAGAATGGAAGATTGATGGGAGTATTGGGGTGGGTCGGAACGGTCATCGGAGGGAGTGTACTCGATTGGAGCTTATGGTGGACGTTCGAAGTACAGGTGCATAACATCCAGCACAACTGTTTCTAATGTTTGAATGGTTTGAACAAAAATTTCTTTTAACTTTTGGGTTGGTGATGGAGGGTTACAGGTTATTGTATCGACAGAAAGAGGGATGTATCGCGGCGGATTTGAGCTTGGTGTAGGGGTTTACAATGCTACGCTTGATATTCAATGGTTCGTGTGGGTTTGGATGAAAGGAGAAGAAGGAAACCGGTTGATGATAACAACAAACAGGTTTGTTTCTTAATTTTCTCGCAGACAATTTTTTCAAAGTTCTGTTGTTTTCTCACTGTGTGTGTTTACTTCTGGTTTGATGAAGAATGTTGGAGGAAGTATATTGAAGGGAAGTTCGTGGAGTTTGTAAGGAAGCAGGTCCGATATTTTTTTTTGTGTGTTCTTGTTAATTCCCCTCTTTTAAAGCCAACTCCTCTTCTTTATGATTTGTCTTCGTGTTGTGTCTCTGTCACTACTGCTGGTTCTGATGTTGTTGTTGGTTGTTACAGTGAGATGTCGTTGTTGTGGAGCAGGTTTGTGGTAGAAGTAATGGGTCAAAAGTTGCCATGTTGAGTCCCTTTCACCTCCTGTTACAGGCGCAGGGTTTTTTGGAGTGTTATGGTACAGATGGTACAGGTCTGTTGCAGCAGTGTGTAGTTATTGTTGGTCTGTAACAGTGGCTGCTAATGCTGAAGCTGATTGTACTAATTTGACTTACTTGCTGCAGAATTTGGAGGATGTAGCGTGGGGCGGGTTGTACAATTGTTTGGAGCAGCAACTGTGGAAATTTGGATGCTTGTGATGAATAGCAACTTCAAATTCTTGACTTCACCTTCATATTATTATTATTTCTTGTATTTGATGATGGGTGTGAAATGTTGTAAGAAAAGTTTGAACATGGACTTTTGGGAAGAATCATGAAAACTTGAATGAAAATTGTGAATTGAACTTTGAAATAGGCTATGAATTGAATTTGAAATTCGACATTTGGTTATGAGATTAAATCTTGAAAGGGACTTGTAATTTGAATAAAAGTCTTGAATGAAATTTGAATATTGGTTATGAATTGAATGAACGGTATTCAAATTTGACATGAAATTGAAACTCATTATTGAACTATCTCTTGAAACTTGGTTTGATATGGAATTTGGATGAAAGTTGGAATTTTGGAATTTAGATCATAATTAGAAATGAACTAGGAATCATAACGTTGAATAATTTTTGAAAGTTGAATGCACTAGATACATGGAATTGAATTAGTGATTTGAAAAAAATGGTAACTTGGATTTTTGAATGAAGTAGGGACATGAAATTGAATTGGACATTTGAAATGGAATTGTTGACTTTAGGATTTTGAATTGGACTTAAGGATATGATTTTTTGTGGATTAAAAATGGACAAAATATAAAATGAAAAATAGAAATGGAGATTTATATAATGAATTAAAAATGGATATTTGTATTGGATAATGAGATGAAATCACAATGGATATGGAAGTGATTCAAAAATGAATATTTGGACTCAAAAGTGGTTTATTCATTGAATATGGATTGAATTAAGAAAAATGATTTAAGAAAAGGTTATGGAAAATATGGATTTGAAAAGTGGGAATGAATATGGATGAAAAATGGCTTAGGATTAAAAATGGAAATGGATAATAATGGAGAATGGGTAATTATGGACATTAAAAATGAAGTGGGTTTTTATGGATACGGATAAATAATCTTGAAGCGGACATGGATTAAAAGTTTGGATTGAAAATGGTTTGGAAGAAAAAAGGATGTACAGAGGTCATTTATACACAGGTAGGACAAATTTGGGGTATGACAGATGCCCCTATCTAATTGTCTTGAACCCGAGAAAATGAACAGCTACAAGGCGTTTATTTTAAGGGTAGAAGTCAATTAGATACAAGAAGACCCCAAAATTTGTCTGACAAAAAGGTAAAGTGTAAGAGCTAATGAAATGAGGCAGCGAGGTTCCAAATTGAACAAAATATCTTGAGATTCTCTGGGTGGTCGAAGCAGTCCCTTATCCATTAAGGTTCCTCGATGATACCAAAGCAGTATCTCTACGGTAAATTTGTTGAATAATAGTTGAGCAAGATTCCTGTCGGAGGAAATATGCTGGCTTTGTAGGGGAAAGCTCACAAGACACTTTCTAGAATATCCTTTGCTTGGGGAGCACTGACAGCAGCTGTTGAGGATTGTCATTATCAACTGCCTGGCTGAAGAATGACTTGCTGGGGAGTAGGATTCCTTGAGCATGTACAGGGTATCAACTTCTCTTCAAAGGAATACTGCCAACTTTGAAGGAAGACCGGCCAAGATGCTTGCGAATTGATCCTGGATCTTGTTATGTTATGCTGGGGATAGATATGCCATGCATACAGGAATGCAAATGAACTTGCTTTATGAGATGCATATGGGAATGCAACTGGGCAAGGCTTAATTTCTGGTTTCCAAAGAAGGATTAATGGTGATTAGATGGAGCAAGGTGAAAGACTCACTAGGAATACTGGCATATCAACTCGGGGATTGAGAAAAGGAAATACACTATCGACTCGGGGGTCGAGAAACATTAAGCTAAATTGTCGTCAACTCGGGGGTTGAAAGAAAGGTAAAGGTAATATCGACTCGGGGGTCGAGGAAATAAAGACAATACCGACTCGGGGGTCGAGAAAATAAAGGCAAGGTAATCTATCAACTCGGGGGTTGAAGGAAATAACAAAATATCAACTCGGGGGTTGAAGGTAAAAGCAAATATCGACTCGGGGGTCAGTACAAGCAATAAGATGTCAACTCTGGGGCTGAAGATGTAATAATGATATCGACTCGGGGGTCGAGGACATAAGTAAAGGCAATATCGACTCGGGGGTCGAGAAAATAAAGACAAAATATCATCAACTCGGGGGTTGAAAGAAAAGTAAACATCGACTCGGGGGCCGAAGAAAATAAAGACAACATTGACTCAGGGGTCAAGAACAAATCAATATATATCAACGCGGGGGTTGAGGAAGGAAATAAGTTATTTTATGTATGCATATGATGCTTGTATGTTGTATGTGATGCATATGTGGATGCAAATAGGTTGTTGGTTTTATGAAGGTGCCAGCAGAGTGGACTTTTGGTGGTTGCCAAGCAAGGTTGGACTTTTGGAGGTGCCAAGCAGGGTTGGACTTTTGGTGGTTGCCAAGCAAGGTTGGACTTTTGGAGGTGAAAGGATTTGATTTCCCGACACTTAGTATCTGATAATGCCATTATCAGAGGATAACTGTGGATGCTCTTGGTGCCCCAAGTCTGATCCTTTGTTGAATTTGCATACTTGTTCCCGAGAGAACCTCACTTATAGCTTATGTGCCATGATGGCTTGCAAATTATTGTATGAGCGCAGCGACGTAACTAATGCATGTTAATTGCACATTTGCTCTGCCCCAAGGCTTTTAATACTTGCTGAATTCAAGGGTCGCTTAGTGCATGACATGGCCAGCTTGACCAACTTAAATGTATGAAGGGAATCTGCCCCTGTCTGGAGGGTATTGAGATAATCTACCCCAGTGTCTGGATCAATGGTCTGCCCCTGTGTCTGGATTTTACAGGACTTGCCCCAGTCTTGGCTTTTGAAAGACTTGCCCCAGATTCACAAGGTTATGAGATAGTCTCGATTCGAGTCCGTGCCAACGAACGCTCAAGTTTCTCTCTGATTGCACTTTGTTGGAATTTCCAAACCGTCAAGTACTGATTTGCAGCTAAAATTGTTCATTCAGAAATGGTAATTTTAATGCGACATTCATGCAAGTTTTGAAAAATCACTTATTGGAATGGTGTGTCAGTGTGTGACGAGTGAACCATTAGTCCAAACGCAGTGCTGATTTACTGGTGTAAAAGATATAGCAAGAATACGACACCAACTTAGAAGATTAGCAAATATGTAGGAGTCAGTTTACGCAACCTTGCTGCAGTATGCTTTCAGAATAAACCCCACCTCAATTAGGTCTTTTGAGGGTTGTAACGTGGTCTGGTTCAAGGTTAAGAAACAAAAGGGTATAAGGCTCAAAATTTATTTTGGTACCCGCCCCTTCTTCGTGATGATCTCTATTCCTACGTTCAGTTAATTCTGCACATGTTCGTCTTTTAAGAGAGCTCGACGGTGTAAGTGTGAAGTTAAGGATTCACGATTCGCTTGAAATGACAGTCATCTTATTTTGCTTTTGTCTTGATGTTAGTGACCCTTTGGTTTTGATATGGTGGTCACTGAATCTTATTTTACTTCGCTTGAGGATTTAAGGACCTTTTTTTTGTTTTTTTTTTATTGATCCCTAATTTTGCATGGACTGATTTTATTCTACAAGTCCATCGGGATTGCCCTAATTTTTGCCTAAGTCTCCTTTTTGAGGTGTTTGATTTAACAGGCTCTCTCCTTTTTTTAGAGTAAGGCTTGTGACTGCCAAGTCAGTAGTCATTGAAGAACAACCACCATAACTTCTGGATTTTGTATGATTTCTCGTCACCTCAGGACGTGTACAAAGAGTACTGAGTCAGATTAACTGAACACTACCCTGCCCCGGGTTGAGTGTAAGGGTTTGAATATTCGAAGGAAACTTCTACTTCTTGGCTCGAAGTGGTGAACTAGGGATTAACTCCTTATCTCTCCAGTGTTTGGGGATTTGAAACAATGCATGTACATCCTTGGCAGGACTCTATCCGAAAGCATACAATCAACAATTATGGGTATCTTATTTTCGTCATCCTCCCTCTGATCTTTGCTAAACAACAATCTGGTTAAGAAAGTGAATGAGAGGTATATAGGTGAATATTTTTTTTGTTTTTTTTTTATAAAAGTGAAGAAAATGTGAGCGAATGCGACGTGATTAATTCAAAAAAAAGCATGATCACTTTATTAATATTACCATTAATAAATAACAATGTCCAAAAGAAAATAGTACATAACAAAAAGAAACTACAAATGCATAGAAATGACATGATCTAAAAAAATGCCAGCATTGAGGACTGGGCTTTTCTTTCTTGAGTTGCTGTTGGGCTAGCTTTCTTGCTCATCGAGACCACTATGATAGCCTTCTTCACATCTACTCTCAGCAACTTCTTCCATAACAGGGGATGATGGACCTGCCTGATCAGATGAAGGATTGACGTTGATTTGAAGACCTCGAGGTGTAAATGAGATTAGCTTGGACTCGATCAAATCTTGGACCTTGTTTTTGAGATGTTTGCAATCCTCAGTTGAATGCCCCATGGCGCCAGCATGGTAGCCACATCGTGCATTGGCGTCAAAGCCTGGTGGGTATGGAGGAATAACAAGATCCAAGCCCTTTGGCACTATTAACCCACTACTAATCAAACGTGGCAATATATGACTGAATGGCACTGGCAAATGATCAAAATTCCTTTTTGGTCTTTGATTATAGTAGCGTCGGGGTTGTGAAGAGTGTTGTTGTGCAATCTGCTGTTGACGAGGGGGAACTCTATTGGCAGGAGTATATTGACCACGTGGAGAGAATAGAATCGCACAGGGAGGCCCATGGGATTGCTGACTTTGAACATTTGAGATGCTTGGGTATTGAGGATAAGGTACTGGAGACGGAGCTTGTAGAGTGTCCTAGATTACATTGATTTCATCCTCATCTTCCTCTTGAGAATTGATAATGGATTCAGTCTCTTTATCCAGGATGCTCGAGGCATCTTGGATCTTTCCACTCTTGATATGACTCTCAATGCGTTCTCCTACTAAAACCAAGTCAGAGAAGTTTGATGTCTCATTGCTCATCATTTTTTCTAGGTATGGGCCTTGCAAAGAGTCTATGAACAGGTCAACTAATTCTCTATCTAAAAGTGGTGGTTGAACGCGGGCGGCTACCTCTCTCCATCTCTGAGCATACCCTTTGAAGGAATCATTCTCCTCTCGAGATAAGCCTTACAACTGTACGCGGTTGGGAGCCATGTCAAGATTGTATTGGTATTGTTTCACAAAGGCGTTGGCTAAGTCCAACCATGACTGGATATGGCTACTCTGTAGCTGCATGTACCAACTCAACAATGCCCCACTCAGACTATCTTGGAAGCAGTGGATCATAAGTTTATCATTGAGAGCATTGGAGGTCATCCTTCTACAAAACATCACCAAATGCTACTTTGGACAGCTATCTCCTTTGTACTTCTTAAATTTTGGCATCTTAAACTTTGGAGGTATTACAAGTCCGGGTACCAAACACATGTTCAAAGCATTCAGATCAAAAGCATCACGCCCCTTTATGGTTTTAAGCTTCTCTTCCAACAAATGACATCTTTCAGCAAACTCAACATCTCGAGGTCGTTCAGTATTCACCACCAGGCTTGTCCCTCGGGAATTCGGTGTAGTGAATGCAAAGCTATGGTATTCAATTGCATCATGAGACGAGGCATGTTCATCTTGAATAGTGTGACATTCTTGTATAACCTGGTCCCCAACAGGAATCCGCACAGGCTGAAATTAGGCAAGATTATTCACTTGAGGCAGAATGACGTTCTTAGTGACTGTAGGCCTTTGAATGTTGTCATCTTTCCTTTCCATAGCTTCCACAAGTTGGTCTAGCTGGTTCTTCATCAAGTCAACATCTGCTCTTAACGCGAACTGATTATGCTCTTCTGAGTCCATGATTCATCCAAAAGTGGGTCAATTCTGATACGAGTGTCGGGAAATCAACTGCGGGTTATAGACAAAGGATGGTTGTGTTTGTTGGAAAAATGATATGCATACATGCTAATGTCATGAGTATGCAATGTTTATGCACGGTTCCAGGATCAAAACAACATCTGATTCTGAGGAAGGGGTTAGACACAGGATATCTCTGATCACAAGACCCCCCATATGTAGGCTCTAATCGGGTAGGTGCCTAGATTTGTGGATATCTTTCAAAGACATTACAACCACGATGAAGGAACATCAGACGATAATATCCTTGAAAGGATCTCGTCTAGGTGAGGTCTTCGTTTCTTCCCCACGAGAAAGACTCCTCGGAGGCGCCCACTACACAACCATTGACACACGGGTTTAGGGTTCTCAGAATCCTAGATCGAGGTTAAAAATATTACTGTCAGGAAGTAATACGTTCGAGGGATCTCATCTGATTGGGGAGTTCGCATTAATACACAAAGAGTTAACACTACCAACCACCATGGGTAATTAGGTTTTGGTCCTTGGGATCAACGATTCAGGCTCGAAAACATTACCGTCATGGCAAAGATTCACCACAACAATAATATCTCCAAGGGAATCTACTCCAAGCGGGGTCTTCGCTTCAGCTCACGCGGAAGGAACCACGTAAGCCTACACTACACAACCACCAATTCAATTCTAGGGTTATACTCAGACTCGGGTGTAGAGCCATCTCACAAAGCACCATGTCGGCAATGTGGGAACATATATCCACCATGATTCGACTCAGCTATGACCCATATGTCTTGCTTATCCACAAATGTCTTGACCTTTGAAGAGACTAACTATACTGATCCCTTTCTTTCAGAACTTCCAGGTATTGAAGGTGCTCACAGATTGAACGCAGACCATAGCCTTTCGCTTATAAATCCCTAACTTTTGCCTGGATCGCCCTTTTCGGGTTTTCAATCCATCGGGATACCCATTTTTGCCAAAGTCGCCTTTTCAGGTTTTCAACTTTGCGGGTTTACACGTTTCTTTTTACATTTTATCCCTAACTTTTGCCCGAACCTTTTCCTTTTTATGGTTCGCCGAGATGCCCCTTTTTCCCTGGACTTTCTTTTTATGTCTAGCGGGTCTCTTTTATGCGAAGTATTTTTTGACTACGTCTGCGTTCACAGGGGAGGTAAAATCTTCGCCATCCATAGTTGAAAGTAGTAAGGCTCCACCAGAGAAAACCTTTCTTACTACATATGGCCCTTCGTAGTTTGGAGTCCATTTGCCCCTGTGATCTGTCTGAGGAGGAAGGATCCTTTTCAAAACCAATTCACCTGTCTGAAAACTCCGAGGACGCACTTTTTGGTCAAAGGCGTGCTTCATCCTGCTCTGATACAAACGACCATGTGCGATGGCTGCCAATCTCTTTTCTTCAATAAGGTTCAACTGATCCAACCTGGCACGCATCCATTCAGCTTCATCAAGCTTCACATCTGTCAAAACTCTCAAAGACGGAATCTCGACCTCTAATGGTAAGACTGCTTCCATACCATACACCAATGAGAAAGGGGTTGCCCCAATTGACGTACGTACCAAAGTACGGTAACCATGTAGGGCATAAGGTAACATCTCATGCCAGTCCTTATATGTTACCACCATCTTCTGAACAATCTTCTTGATATTCTTATTCGTCGCCTCAATAGCACCATTCATCTTCGGACGATAGGGAGAAGAATTGTGATGCTCAATCTTGAAACTCTTGCATAGCTCCTTCATCATCTTATTGTTCAAATTCGAGCCATTATCAGTAATGATTCTCTCCGGGACTCCATAACGACAGATGATGTCCTTCTTTATAAATCAGTCTACTACTTGCTTGGTGACGTGGGCGTACGAGGCTGCTTCCACCCACTTTGTGAAATAGTCAATGGCAACCAAAATGAAATAATGCCCATTGGAAGCAGTAGGCTCAATCTTCCCAATCATATCTATGCTCCACATTGCAAAAGGCCAAGGAGACGACAACACATTTAAAGGCGTGAGCGGCACATGCATCTTATCTGCATAAATCTGGCATTTACGGCACTTTCGGGCGTACTTGAAACAGTCAGACTCCATAGTCATCCAGTAGTATCCTGCTCTCAACAACTTTCTAGCCATGGTGTGTCCACTGGAATTAGTACCAAAAGAACCCTCGTGAACTTCCTCCATCAACAAACCTGCCTCGTGTTCATCAACACAACGTAATAAGACCATATCGAAGTTCCTTTTATATAACACATCATCCTTGTTTAGAAAGAAATTTCCTACCAACCTTCTCAGAGTCTTCTTATCCTTGGTGGAGGCACCCTCTGGATACTCCTGTCTTTTCAAAAAAACTTTAATATTATGATACCACGGTTTGCCATCCGACACATCTTCAATTACAAACATAAAACCTGGTCTATCCAAGCGCATGATTCTAATCGAAGGAGTTTCATTCCAACGGTTCACCTTATACATGGATGCCAATGTCGCTAACGCATCAGCCATCTGATTCTCAGCTCGGGGCACATGATGAAAATCCACCCTGTCAAAGAACGGTAACAACCTTCTGGCATAGTTGTTATAAGGTACCAAATTTGCCTGACGAGTCTCCCATTCTCCTGTAATCTGATTAACTACCAACGCGGAATCACCATAGACATCGAGGTTCTTAATTCTCAAATCAATTGCTTCCTCTAATCCCATGATGCATGCTTCATACTCCGCCTCGTTGTTGGTACACGCGAATGCTAACCGGGCAGTGAAAGGTATATGAGAACCCTTCGGGGTTGTAATGATTGCCCCAATTCCATTACCATATGAGTTGACAGCCCCATCAAAAATCACCTTCCACTGAGACCCAATCTCAGGTCCTTCGTCAGGCAGAGGCTCTTCACAATCTTTCATTTTCAAAAACATAACATGCTCGTCTGGAAACTCAAACTTCATGGGCTGATAATCCTTGACCGGCTATTCAGCAAGATATTCTGACAGAACACTTCCCTTAATGGCCTTCTGAGAAACATACTGAATATCGTACTCTGTCAAAACCATCTGCCAACGGGCTATCCTTCCAGAAAGTGCTTGCTTCTCAAACACGTACTTAATTGGATCCATCTTCGAAATTAACAAGGTTGTGTGATTTAACATATACTGCCTTAGGCGCTTGGCTGCCCAAGCGAGTGCACAACATGTCTTTTTCAGCACAGAGTATCTTGATTCACAATCAGTGAACTTCTTACTCAGGTAGTAAATGGCGTGCTCTTTCCTACCTGTCTCGTCGTGTTGACCGAGCACACAACCCATCGAATTCTCAAGAACCGTAAGGTACATAATCAGTGGTCTCCCCGACACCGGTGGCATAAGGACTGGAGGTTCCTGCAAATACGTCTTTATCCTTTCGAACGCCTCTCGACAATTTTCATTCCACCTGACCTCTTGATCTTTTCTTAACAACTTGAAAATTGGTTCACATGTGGCTGCCAGATGAGAGATAAACCTAGCAATGTAATTCAACCTCCCCAAGAAACCAGGAACCTCTTTCTCTGTCCTTGGCTCAGGCATCTCTTGTATGGCTCTTATTTTTGCAGGATCAACCTCAATACCTCTTTCACTAACAATGAAACCCAGCAATTTACCAGACCTCACGCCGAAAGTGCACTTGTTCGGATTCAATCTCAGCCTGAACTTCCTCAACCTTTCAAACAACTTTTAGAGGTTCACCAAGTGTTCTTCCTCAGTTTGTGACTTCACAATCATGTCATCAACATAGACTTCAATCTCCTTGTGAATCATATCACGAAAGAGAGTCACCATGGCCCGCTGATAGGTTGCCCCAGCATTCTTCAATCCAAAGGGCATTACCTTGTAGCAAAATGTTCCCCATGGTGTTATGAAAGTAGTCTTCTCCATGTCATCTGGGGCCATTTTGATTTGGTTATACCCAGAGAAGTCATCCATGAAGGAAAACACAGAATATTGAGCAGTATTGTCCACTAACATGTCAATGTGGGGGAGCGGGAAATCATCCTTCGGGCTCGCCCTATTCAAATCTCGGTAATCAACACACATCCTGACCTTCCCATCCTTCTTAGGTACAGGTACGATATTAGCAACCCACGGAGGATAATTTGTCACAGCAAGAAATTCGGCGTCCAACTGTTTCTGAACCTCTTCCTTGATCTTGACAGCCATATCTGGTTTCGTCCTTCTCAATTTCTGTTTGACTGGAGTACAACCTTCTTTAAGCGGCAGTCTGTGTGAAACAATGTCAGTGTCAAGCCCAGGCATGTCTTGGTAAGACCAGGCGAAGATATCCACGTACTCTCGAAGCAACTCAATCAATCTTCCCTTAACAGTGTCTTCCAGGGCAGCCCCAACCTTTACTTCTCGCTTGACATCCTCTGTTCCCAGATTAACAGTCTCAACCTCCTCCTGATGAGGTAGAATAACCCTTTTCTCTTATTTCAGTAACCTGGCTAATTCTTCTGGTAAGTCACAGTCTTCGTCAGTCTCTTCTTCAGCCTGATAGATAGGATTGTCGAAGTCATATTGAGTCATAGCTAAGTCATGGGTGGAATCTGAACAAAGGAACCTACATGATGGATGTTTTATGTTTATTATGAGTGCAACAAACAAGAAAAACACATTGCCATTTTGATGTGGGTTAATGCAAAAAGTAGAAACAGAAAGACAGGGATCAAAATATTTGAATGAAAAAACGTCCTTTATTGATGATAAAAATAGCAAATAAAACATCCAAGCCCTACAAATAAATATCACTACGTCTTGGGTAGAACGTAGGACTCAACATAACAGAAAAGAAAAGTAAATTACTCCGGGCACGTTACTTGGATGACTTTCTCGGAGGACCAGTTGCCTAAACTCTGACCAGGAATGCAGGGACGGATCCACTCGTCCATGTCACAATCACTATCTCCTTCATCCTCAATAGCATTGACTCTGTCGAAGAAAACACTGACACTGGTGAAGCGGACTGGACCATAGAACTTGGGAGGCTCTTCAGAACGCCTAGGTGGCTTGTAACCCAGTCCATGAGTATCTTGCTTTCTTTGAACATCAATAACACTGCCCCACTTCTGAGAACCACCAGCTTCAACTATAGCACGCGCCTCTTTGAGAGAGGACATTGGAACTTCTGATTGTCGGACAACTTCAGGTTGGGCAACCACCTCAGGCTGACTGACTGCCTTTGGGGGTTCCTCGGGAATTTTCACAGCTTCAAAGGCTTGGCACAAAGTTTCCTGTATCTCACCATCTACCTCTACATACTTGAAGGTCGATAGGTGACTCACCATGATATCTTCTTCACCACAAACAGTCACAACGTGGCCATCCACCATATACTTCAACTTCTGGTGCAGCGTAGAAGTTACTGCCCCAGCACCATAGATCCATGGGCGGCCCAACAAACAACTATAGGCAGGCTGAATATCCATTATGTAAAAGGTGGTGTTGAAAATCTCAAGACCCACCTTGATCGGCAGAACTAACTCTCCAAACACTGACCTCTTGGAGCCATCAAAAGCACGTACCACCAAGTCACTTGGTGTACAAATTAACCCACGAGTATCCAATTTCATCAAAGCCTTCTTCGGTAACACATTCAAAGACGACCCAGTATCAACTAACACATGCGACATTAAGGAACCACGACATTCCACTGAAATATGCAGAGCGTTGTTGTGATTCCTCCCAGCCGGAGTCAGATCTAAATCGGTGAAACCCAAACCATTACCAGCATTCACATGAGCCACAACCCCTTCTAACTGGTTGACAGATATTTCCTGCGGTACATAAGCCATATTCAGAACCTTCAGCAATGCATTTCGGCGTGCCTCGGAGCACAACAGTAAGGATATAATGGAGATCTTCGAAGGAGTTTGGTGAAGTTGGTCAACAATCTTGTAATCACTTTTTCTGATCAACCTCATAAACTCTTCTACGCCTTATGAGAAAGTATCCCCAACTGGCTTTGTCATAGAATTATTTGTTTCCTGCCTCTGTGCAGACTCATCCATCATTTGTTTACCTTTGTCTTGTCTTGAACTGCCGGCTTGATTCTCGGACAGAATAAAGACTCTACCACTCCTAGTGATAGCCCCTGCTTCAACAAGATTTCCAACCCCTGTATTCACAACCGATGTCTCTTCCAATTCCTGCTTCTTACCATTAACAAACACCTCAGCCCCATAGTTCCATGGGATGGCCTTGGTACTCTCATACGGGACTGGTCCAGGAACAGTGATAGTGATCGGCGCTGGTCTCGCTGGCGCTGATATAGTTATTGTCTTGAACGGAATCGTTATTGTGGCAACATCAATTTCTCTGTCAGCAACAGTACTCTGCCTACAACCCCTGTCAAACTGTAATATCCCTTCACTGATCATTTTCTGAATACCTGCTTTCAATAAATCACAACCGCCTGGCTGCGACACACATTTTACGCAACCTTCATCACAATCAGGAAATACCCCTCCCTTCAGCAGTCTTTCCTTCACCACACCCAAGGGAGTTTGGACTTCATTCACATCTGAAATCAAACTCAAGTCTTCATAGTCTTTAATAATGGCATTAACCCCCGGCCCACCGTGATTCGGCATCGGGTTCTGATTCACATTTGGAACGTCATTGGAGAAATTGATGGCCTTGGAATCCACCAAATCTTGAACCTGATGCTTAAAAGCCCTACAGTTCTCAATATAATGTCCGGGTGCCCCAGAATGAAACTCGCAGTGGGCATTGGCGTCATAGCCGGGAGGTGGATTACTAGTAGGTGAGCCAATGTTCTCTTCTAAATTAACTGTAGCTTTAACAAGTACTGAAATAATTGAGCGTAGGGAAGAGGTGGAGTGTCAAGATGCCTATCCCGCCTAGGATGTGGTCTGCGAGGAGCCTGATTTTGTTGTTGAGACGCTGCTGGCTGCTGAGGTGCTGCAGGGATGGTTACAGAAGCCACCTGCTGATTGAAGTTCTGACGAGGTCCTTCTCTACCATGATATGATGACACAGAGTTTGTATCTCCCTCCTTCTTCTTGTAACCACTAGCATAAGGCTTCTTACTCCCTCCAGATGAGGACCCATCACCGCCTGATATTTTTCCCACTTTAATTCCGCTTTCCACCATCTCTCCTACTAAGATCAAATCAGCAAACTTTCCAGTCATACACGGTACCAGCTTTTCATAGTAATGACACTGCAAGGTGGCCATAAACATAGTTATCATTTCACGTTCCAGCATGGGAGGCTGAACCCTTGCTGCCAGTTCATGCCACCTCTGGGCGTACTCCTTGAAACTCTCATTGTTCTTCTGTGACAAGTTCTGCAGCTGTGTTCGGTTAGGAGCCATATCAGTGTTATATTGATAGTGTCTAATGAATGCTCATGCCAGATCTCTACAAGTACGCACATCTTTCCTTTTTAGTTGCATATACCACTCCAGGGATGCCCCAGATAGGCTATCCTGGAAGCAATGCATCATCAGCTTCTCATTCTTCGCATGCGCAGCCATCTTACTTGAGTATGCTCTCACGTGGGTCCTTGGACAAGTCATACCATTATATTTCTCGAAAGTGAGAGTCTGAAATTTGTGTGGGATAACAACGCCTGGAACCAGCCCCAAATCCTCTAGGTCCATACCCACAAAATCCTGATTCACAACACCCCTTAACTGTTCCTTAATTAACCTGAGCCTCTGATCATTGTCAATCTGGGGACCAGCATCCCCACCTGGCAGAGAAAATGCATCATCTTAAACATCATCATACTGACGGCCATGACCTGTACCAGCACCAATACCACCTCCCCCAGCATTTTCAGCTCCGCCCGGAAGAATCACAACACCAGAAACAGGAATACCTCCGCCCGTAGGGCCATTCTGATCATTATTACCGTCTTCATTATTCCTTGAAATCAGTGGCTGAACGAGAGTCCTCAACTGCTCTTGGCCTTGAGCAACACCTTGCATTAGTTCCATGAATTGGTTCATGTGAGTCCACATCTCAATGATCTCATTCTGTAACTGATCCATGAATCTCTTCTGATTTTGTCTGGTAGGATACCGGTGAATGTGCTGATCTGCAATTCTGAGATTAGAACAAGATAAGAATACCGGAGATAAACACCTGTCATGCAAAATGATTATGCAAAATAATTATGAATATGCAAATGCAAATGAACATATTTGACTATTCACATGGCGATCCACCCCTTGATTCCAGCTTAACAACAAGATAGAATGGAACTTCGGCTCATATATTGAGAAAACCAGAGGAAAACCAAATGTCAACAATCACGAATTCAAGATAACAAAACTGAACACAAAAATCATAGAGGTCCCAAACAACAAGCCTGGTGGTGATCCGAATACAATAAAAGAGAATAGAAAACTATGACATGTCATCAAAGTCCACAAGTGTCAATCCCCCCCATCCACTATGCTTTCTGCTCCAGTCTTGAATTTCCTTGAACAACTTTTTGGTGTCGGGATGCTTTGGTCTTTGAATTAGCTCTTGAATGAGAACGTCTCTCCTATGTATGATCCCTTCCAAGTATCGGCAATGTAACTCCCAAGCGTCGTTTCCAGAAACACCATCCACGCTAGGACCCTCATGTCTAGGTTTCTTCATTTCAGCCTGGACCTTCAGCTCCTCTATGAAGGCTATGGCTTCATTGATTCGACCCTCGACTGCTTGTCTCTTGAATACCCCTGACAGGATCTCAGCGTCTTTTTTCTTGAGCATTAACTTCAACTGATCAATCTGAGCTAGATAACCGTCTTCCTTTCTCTTGTTCTCAGCCATTGCAGTTTCTCGGTGATCATTGAACCTGTGGATTTTCAACAAAGCCTTGTCTAATTCCTCCTTCTTAGACTAGAGAACTATACTGATACCATCCAAAGCTTCTTTCATCCTTTTTCTGGATGTGACCATGTCAGCTAGCTCTTTTTCTGCCTTAGCAAGAAGCTCTGTCTTCAACCTGGCGGTATGAACAGCTTCACCCCGCTCATGTTTCAACTGATGAATCTCTCTTAGCAGCTCTCTGTTTTCTTCTCGCGGCTTTTCCTTTTCAGCCCACAGCTTGTTAAACTTCTCTATCTCCACTGTGGTAGAAGGCTCAATTAGTAAAGGATACAAAGGTGGTTCCACCGAGAAGGGAAGAAGCTCCTCTTCTACTCTCTTCTTAATCCACTCTTTATAGGGAGGAAAAGCCTGGTTATTACATTTCCCGAACGAAGTTTTACCCTTCGTGGTCACCTGTTTCCAAGCATTCACAATCTTCCTCATCATCTCTTGATCCTCAATACCATTGAAGAACAAGGACTCTCTGATATCTCTCTCTTCAGGTGGACCTTTCAAAGGATAACCAAACTGCCTGATAACAAGGGAAGGATTATAGTTGATTCCACATTTTCTCCCTATCAAGGGTACATTGGGAAATTCTCCGCACTTGCAAATAATCTCCATTCCTAGCAAGTCATGATTGAACCAAACAATGTTGTCAGCAGTCAAGCCTATTAACCTCTTTGACCACTTCAGAGAATCTTTTGTATCAATAAAGGCACCAGTTTCAGGGAGATGGCTCAGAAACCAAGTAGATAAGAGCGGTGCACAACAACTCACAGTTTTTCCCCGCCTATTTTCATTCTTGTAGTGAACTGAATGGTACACATCACCTAGCAAGGTAGGTATAGGATTCTTTGAAATAAAGATTCTAACAGCATGCATATCCACCAGATCAGGAACATTGGGAAACAGGACAATCCCATAGATGCACATAGCCAGAATAGCTTGGAAAGCAATCCAATTCTTCTCTTTAACATGTATGTAAGCTTGATCAAACAAGAACTTCAATAAGAAACCCTTAGCTCCTTGTTTTTCCTCAATATTACTGCTTAGAACAGATTCACTAATGTGAAGAGCAACAACCATTTCTTTTATCCCGGGGTGTTCTTCAGAAAAGAATACTATGCCATGCCTGATGGGGATTCCCAAAATAAATGAGAACTCCTCCAACGTTGGGGCCAAGATGTAGTATGGGAAAGTGAAGCAACGCAGAGACGGATCGTAAAACTGAAGAAGTGTATGAATGACATCCTTCTCATACTTGGAGATATTATAGACAAACTTCAGAAGTCTCACATACCCTCCACTGAACTCTGTACGAACTCCGGGACCAGCCATATTAATCAACTTGTGAATCAATGTCAAAGTCGGATCTGGGAACGAATAGGCAACAGTCTTCTTTCTCTGGACATCCATGCCAATGTAACCTCAGAAAACCGGAATCAACAGTAAGATGCGAGCCCTGAAAAATGTCAAACATGTCAGAATGCAAGAAAAATGATATGCTCATGCAAACATGGGATCAAGGCAACACTGCTGGATGTGCTGTGCTGTTAACTGAACGAGAACCACAACCCAGAAAACCAGAATTCCAAAATACCGAACCACTGAGATAACCAGGAACCCAGATAATCAAACATTGATGAGAAATCCAGAAAAATAGGGTAGGTTGGAGGTTTTGGTTACCTGCAAACCTGCAAACACCCATCCCCTCTCACGTGTGGGTACTAGGATGTTCAGTATCCCGGGCTCTCAGGTCGAGAAATGATGATACGTTCACCATTTCTGGTTTGGCATCATTATCAATCGATGAGGCCTCAACTGATTCTCCAAAGCGGAAGGTCCTCAGCTTTGGCACTGAGGTCGAGAAACAATAGTACATTCATCCATCGGGGTACAGTACTATCGTCAATCAAGGAGTGCCTCCACTGATTCTCTTCAAAAGATAGGGGCCATCCTATGCGAGTTCCAAAGTGGGCCCTCGGGTGCGAATGGGTTTGCCACAGGATGTGGTCTGCCACTGTCACCACTAAAGAGGGATGTTTCCACTAAGGTCCTCGATGATCGGTCACCAGAGTCGACAGCTCTCTAGATCAACACCCTAACATGTGCAAGACACACACGTTAGAATGCGTCCCAAGATAGCCTCGTCTGGTTGTGAATTTCGTGAACACACAAACGTACCAAGCGGGCACGTAGGTCCTACTACTTTCCACTCTAGTCCTAGGGTATACTCAAGCCTGGGTATTGGGCTTATCTCTCAAAACCACCCAACCTGCAAAACAAAAAACAGCCAACACAACACAGCAGTATGACAGTAATAAAAATGAAATGCAATGCATAAAAAGCTGTAAAAATAAAATACAACAAACAAAGCAAAACAAACACAAATACACCCGAAGAGAATAAAGACAAGCAAGCGCTAGGATTGACTCGCTTGGGGATGGACCAGCATAGGTCGACCAGAATCCCCAGCAGAGTCGCCAGCTGTCGCTCCCAGGATTTTCATCCAGGTACAAAAGCGAGAGTGGCGCGGAAAACAGAGTCGCCAGCAATGTAAATTTATCCCAAGAGAGGGAAAGGGAACACCGCATAAACCTGAGGAAGAGGGAAAGGAATGGTCATCGCAACCATAGCCTGGATTCGGGAGTCGGTTACGCGACGGGAAGGTGCTAGCACCCCACGCGTCCATCGTACTCGATGGGATCCATGCTTGTTGTCTATTCTAAGGGTGAGTTATCCTATCATCTATGGCTGTACTAAAACGGGGAAGGGGAAAACTAAGACAGACTCGGTAGGACGTCGACTTCCTAGGCCTACATACCCCCTTTGTGCAATGGGGAATTCAGAGTCAACGTAGTTCGGACCAAGTTCTTTTTGTGTTTTTTATGAGCGACGTTAAGTTCGCGTCCGGCAGTTAGGGTTGATGCCTGTTTGCGACTCAGACGGAAGGTAACGTGCCCTTTTTGAAAATAGCCTTTAGTTTGACAATCCCGAAGGACAAAAAGGCTTGAAGTTTGTTTGTGTTTTTTAGGACAAAAGTGACTTAAGTTAGTTCATAAGTTGCATTGCACCAAAGTCTAGGGTACAGGGGCGAATACTTAACGCACCGTCCCAAGACAGGACGCATGCTAAGCACTCTAGAAAGATGAGAGGAAGCCCCCCATTTCTCATTCCCCACGCTTAAGGCTCGTGCGCAATACACTTTATACTTATTAAGTGTTTTCGAGAAGTTTGAGATGAGAAGAGAGAAGACACAAGGGATACTCTAAGGGGAACTAAGAGTCCTAAAGTTATCATGCATGGGTGACCTATGGTTAGTGAGGTTTGACGACAACCTAAGCCTAAAGAGAAGAAAAGATGAGAGGAGGAAAGAGTAAGGGTGAATGTGGATGACTATCCACACCCTCAAAGAACTTACCTCAACCCCTGCATAAAAGGTTAGTACCAAACGGACATAAATAATATCAAAGCAAATGAAAACCAAACAATGGCATATAATAGTGATAACAATCCAAACATGAATTAATAAGTCAAATAAACAACCCCAAGACCATGGCACGAGTGCCTTTTCAAACAGATAACCATACAAGATCAAGGATGTGCATACAAGAAAAATCTCACACAAAGAGCAATTGAACAAACAGTAAAACAACTTCTAAAATCACCAAATTAAACATCAAAGTTGCTCAACCAGGGACAAACAACATATCAAAAATTCCTGCAAAAATTCAAGATGTTAGTCACTCAAACAATTATGCAAGGCTCAGATGAGAAATATGACTCAATATGCAAAAGGAAAGGACTAAAATGCAATATGAAATAATTTTAAAAATGATAGAAAAGTATTTTAATGCACTTCAGAATGTTATCTAACAAATTAAAAAAGAACAGATTGAAAATATTTTATGGATACAGAGAAATAAAATAAACAAATTTAAGTATGCATGATATGAGTAGTTCAAAAAGAAAATAAACAAATATTTAATTTAGATGATAAAAAATAAAATAAAAATAAAAATAAAATTTGTGAAAATTTTATAAAATGATAGAAAGTATGCATGAATTTTCTTGGGATTTTTTAATGCAAGAATACATTTTTAATAATTAAAATATGGGATGTAATAATTAAATAAAATGAAAAATGAAGAAAATAGCATGGGGGTGCAATGAGTAAATGAAATGCGTTGGAAATAAAATAATGGGCTCAGAAGGGGGTGCCAATAACAAGGCCCAACCCAATAAAAGCATCAGCGAAAAAATAAATAAAAAAAAGGGAGTACGTATGGACTTGGTCAAAGTTCAGACTCTACATGGGCCCTTTGATCAATCTAATGTCACACAATAAGTCAACCAAATCAATTACTATGCAAGATCAAAGGTCATGATTTACACGCACACCCCAACTAACGTGCACGCGCACACACTAAAGCCAACTGCATACTATACGTCCCCATGTGCCAGACACATGTCTATTTTTTATTCGCTGGCATGATTTCAGCCATACGATTCATCCAATGCACGTGGTTGAGTCAACTAAATGAAAAGTAAACAAAATAAAATAACATGATTGGAAGGCATACGATAGCTATGGTGGGGTAATAAACACAAGATTACATAAAATAAAAACCAAAAAAATAAAACGTGGCACACCAAGGACCGTCAGATCTCCAGATCCAACGGCCAAAACATCATCATCTATCTCCAGCCACCTTCGCCGGACTGGTTCGACCACCGCCGCCGGAGCTAGGGTTCCGCTCCCTTCTCCGGTCACCTGCAACTCAGACTTACCCAGAATTTTCATGCGAATACACCATTTTGATCAGAAAAATGTGAGGATTCCAAATATGCAATCAAAAACCACTGATAACCAACGCATAATGAAAAACGAAAAGAAATATATTAGGGCTCAAAACTTAAAACTCACGATACAAGCAATACATACGTCCAAACACCAAACAAATTACATCAGAGTTATCAGTGACAACCGCACATCAATTTGCGCACTTAAAAACTGAGTTTTATGATGATCAAAAGAATGGCTAACCTGAGATGGCACAACACGTATCTCCACTATTAGCTTCAAAGGGTGATTGGTTCGTGCTCTAGAGATCCCAAGGGTTCTGTTGGTGAAAGAATTTCTTGAAAACTCCTTGTAGATTAAGAGATATGAATGTGAGATGCTTTAGGGTTCAAGCTTTCTACTCCTCCAAATATCAAGTGTAATCTGACGTAACCAGTGCATGAATGAGTTTAAATAGTCTAGGGTTTCTCACTGATAATGGTTTCGGCCTTGGTAATTCCTTGTTTAAAGAGTTTTGGACAAATTTGGAATTTTGCATAATGTTAAGTACACCCTCTTCCATGCATGGATATTCAAACATTTCATGATGGATCATTTAACTTCTGATTGCTAATCACACCCACATTGAAATTGGGCCTTGAAACAATTTGATTCATGAGTTTTTAATGACTTGACAATTTTGAATAATGGAGAATAAGTGATAAATACACCATGGATTCACTTGATTCAAAGGCCTAAAATGATCCTTGAGGAATGTCCTTTGATGTTAAAAAGTGCCTTGAAGCAATGGAATTAATTATAGGTCCATATGTCCCAAAGTGCAAAAGTTGTGAAAATGGAAACATGAGAAACCCTAAAAACCACTTTGCCTTCTTTTGATCATAAGTTGAGTTTCACAAATGATATGGAGAAACCCTAATTACCCTCGATCAGTCATTTGTCATTAACTCTTTGATGACGATTTTCAAATACTTTCTTTTCCATTAATCCTTTGATGATGTGACCATTTATGTCAGTTCTTTCCGTCAACCCTTTGTTGATGTCACTCGTTAGTGAATATTTTATTCCTTCGTCAACCCTTTGACGATGTCACTCATTAGTGAATTGGTTTTGTTTCGTCAACCCTTTGAAGATGTGAGTTGTTTCTTTCTGTCAACCCTTTGACAATGATAATGTTTGGTGAATTGTTTCTTTTCGTCAACCCTTTGACGATGTAGTCCGAGATCAGGTTTTCATTCTGTTAATCCTTTGATGATGTATTCCTTCGGACATGTGTCCTTTCTGTCAACCCTTTGATGACGTGTCTCTTTATTTCAATTTCCTTTCCATTAACCCTTTGATGACGTCACTCATTAGTGAATTGTTTCGTTGCCGTTAACCCTTTGATGGTGATAATGTTTGGTGAATGTTTCCTTTCTTCCCATAAACCCTTTGATGATGTTACTCTTTAGTGAATTGGTTTGTCTTTCCGTCAACCCTTTGACGAGGTGTTCTTTCGATCAAGTTTTCTTTCTGTCAACCCTTTGACGATGTCAGTTGGTTTTGTTCCATCAACCCTTTGATGATGTCACTCTTTAGTGAATATTTTCTGAATTGGATTGTATCCGTTGACCCGTTGATGATGATAATGTTTGGTGATTTGATACCTTACCATCAACCCTTTGATGATGATTCTCAAGTTTATGTATTTTTTCGTCAGCCCTTTTGACGATGCCACTCATTTGTGAAACTTTTCTTTCCCCAATGGAGACTTTTTTTGGTTCAACCTCCAGTGAGGATATTTTCTTTCTAGGATGTCATCCGGTCACGCTTGAACTTGATGATCAATTGTTCTAGATACCTTTATTGGAGCCCATCTTTTGGTTCTACTTCCAATAAGGTTTCTTTATCTTTTGTCCAAGAGTGTCAACCAGTCATTGCTTGAACTTGTTGATCAACTGCTCTGGATATTCCTCAGTGGAGACTGTCTTTCTGGTTCTACCTTCATTAAGGATCTTTTTTTTCTAGAATGTCACCTGGTCATACTTGAACCTGATGATAAATCTTTCTATATGCCTCTATTGGAGCCCATCTTTTGGTTCTACTTCCAATGAGGTTACTTTATTCTTTTCAAAGTGGCAGCCAGTCATTGCTTGAACTTGTTGATCAACCACTCTAGATATTCCCCAGTGGAGACTATCTCTTGGTTTTATCTCCAGTGAGGATCCCTTCCTTCTAAAGTGTCACATGGTCACGCCTGAACCTGTTGATCAATCACTTTAGATTTCCCTAGTTTGCTTCAACTTCCCCAGTGTTGTTGTCATCCCCAGTGAGTGGTTACTCATTGCGTTGACTTTATCCCTGTTTGTTTTCCTCCTCTGTTTGCATTCTGCATTTATCATCCCATCATTTTCATCATATTATAGTGCATCGCATGTCAGCATTGTATGGTTTTCTTTGTACATAGCATAGCATGTCATTGCATCTAAGGGCAAAATTTTCGGTTTTTTGTATTTAAATACCTTTCACTATGATTTCATGATGATTATCATCACTCATGTCATCCGGTAAAGATATTTAAATAGGGGCAACTGTCTTACCCCAAATTTTACCCTTAGATTCATTGATCTTTTTCATATCATTCTAGGACAATCATCTTGCATAATACCCAATTTATTAGTCGGAATAAACTCTTGGATTTATCAGGCGAATCGGTCAAACTAAAAGTCAACTGTGCGTAAAATTAATGAACGAAAAGTTTTAAAATTGAGCTTGCAGACGTCATTTGTATTGATCCACGTTTCACGTAGTTTAACCCGACGCGCTCGTTTGAATTTTTCGACTGCCTTTTGGTCGCATTTTGATCAGTTTAAGCTATTTTTACCGGTGCAGATTTATTTCAAAATTTGACAAAACGTTGTATTTTTTCGAGTGATTTATTTCACGCTGATAACTTTTCCGCAGTCATTTTTATTTTTCAAGTACTTTTGCGCCCGACTTTTTTTTTTCGTTTTGAGTTCGTTTATTTTTATTTTTTATAAATAGATTCAAAATAATTAAATAGATTTATTTATAACCTCATTTATTTTATATTGATTTTTTGTTTAAATTTATTTAGTTAATTTGTTTTAGTTTATATTTACAATTAAAACATCAATTGAAGATGAAAAGAGGCATCATCCTTATCCTCTCATCAATTTTGAAATTCAAAAAATGTACCCAAAATAGGACAACAATACTGAAATGAAAAAAAGAGAAAATTCAGACAATAAACAGGGTCATGTATTATTGCATTGAAAAGTCTTTCTCATGCAACGTCCCTTTGGCTACAACGACCATTCTTTTTTTTTTATTACTGTCACTTAAGCCTCTCATTCACACATCAATAAAGCAACAAATTGGCACTTTAAAACTAATACAAAAAAAAACCCGTCTCTCACTAATCCTCTCTCTTTCTCTGAGGATACAAAACAACATCAAACAACACCAACAATAGCCTCCACTTAACCTTACCAACATAAAAACTCTGATCTTCGCCATCCTTTTCGCCTACGATCACCAAACAAAACTCTTCACATCATCCTCATAAACACAACTATCACCCTCATCTTCATCACACATCACTTTCACTCTTCATCATCTCTTACAAAACCTTCCCATCTCCTTCAGCAACATTTCATGATCCAATAACCATTACCTTAATCTTTTCCAAAACTCACCAAATATCACCTGATCATTCTCATTTTATTTCCAAAAATCCTCTCATATGACCAAAAGAAAAGGAACTCCCTTCTCACATAAGGATACCGTGTGAACAACAAGAGAAGGGAAGTGATTTGCTTCATACAATAAAACCCACTGCACCATAATCTCTTCGAGCTCTCCTTCCACCGGACTCACCAAATGAAGCTCTTCACAAACGTCTATTCAACTTCCTCCATGCTCCCCTCATCCAATCCGCGACAGAGCTCCATTGCTAACCGCATATATGCCTTAACATCGACAAATCCTGTGTATTTGTGATGAGAAGCATCATGAACATGTGAGCTGTATTGTTCTGTCCAAACCTTAATCTTACCACCATAATAATGAGCATGTGGAAATTGTGGATCGAACAACCTGAACATACCTACTTGTCTTACCACAAACCTGCACGAACCGCTGCGAAACCACACGTTGCAAACTTTCTTCTGCAGAGACACGAATACGGAACCACCATCGAGAGTTGAGCGAGCCACCACGAGGGATCAGAGAGAAAAGTGAGAAGAAGCGCCGCGTGAAAGGTGGATCCGCAACAGAGAAAGGAGACGACGAGAAAGAGGTTGAGGATTTGAACACGTAAGGGTAATTTGCGTGAGGGTAATCTGAAGATGGATTTACTCTGTTTCTAGCAAAATCTTTTTATTTTTATTTATTTGCTTTTTTTTATAATCGGATTTATGTTTGTTGATGGATTTCTTTGTTAAGCCCAATAGTTCTTTTCCTTCACCCCTTTTTCCTCTCACGCCACCTTTTTTTTAGATTTTTGATATTTTATTAATATTGGTTTTGTTAGTTTTGGTTGGTTAGTAATATTGTTAATATTTTGTTAAAAAAATATATTAATAACCTTGTTAATTTTTGTTAATTATTATCTTTTAGTTATTATTTTTTGTTTTAAACTATAATATTTATATTATTTTTTGTTTTGTTTTTAGGAATGTATTGTCTTGTTTAATTAATTTGTTAAAATAATAAAACCTCAAAAAAATTATTTTCTTATTAGATTAATTTTTTAATTTTAAAATCATGATTAGAATGTAAATATTTAAGATCTAACCCTCTTAGGATTATTAATTAAATTAATAGGTTTAGATGTTTTTTTTAATTAATTAAAAATCTCAAGAATATTTTCTCAATTAATTTTGTAAATTAATCCTCTTATTTTTATTTTGTGCTTAGAATGATTATTTAGGGTATATTTTCGATAATTTTAGATTTTATTTTTCTTAATTATTTTCTTTAATTGATTTAACTTCTAACTTTTGTGGCTTATGACTTATACGCCTTTTGCTTAATCTTGTGATTCTGATTCTTGTTCTGACTTTTATCTTGCTTCTATCTTGTGTATATCATTTATTTAATTCGTGCACTTTCTGTTATGTCGTAACATTTCTCTTTGCCTGATTCTATTTTGTGTCTGATAATTGATCATATTAACTCGTATTAATTGCTTATACCTGATTCCAAATGAAAGGATTCCCAGCTGACTGCCATGTCATAGTTAGGATAACCTTGTCCACCTTTACCTTGAGACTTTGTTAGAGTCTTACCCGTTTATCCTAGCCTTAGGATTAGAGTAGCCGTACTCTATGTGAGTGTCATGATTATAAACACTTACTTTCCCTTTCATCTTAGCCTTAGGATTAGAGTCGTAGTACTCTATGTGAGTGTCATGATTATGAACACTTACTTTCCCTTTTACCTAGCCTTAGGTTTAGAGTCGCCGCACTCTATGTAAGTGTCTTGCCACAAACACTTACCTTCCCCTTGGAACCTTGACCACAATCAAGAGTTCCTCACCCGTAGTTGGGTGAACTACGAATGCTCTGATTTCATCCTAGTCAGGATACGTAGGCACGAGATGCGATATCTTGGCGAACATACTTTGTACATACTTATTGTGCATATTTTGTACATACTTAGGAAACCTTTAGAATCTTATCTTTTCATCCTAGCCTTAGGATTAGAGTTGCCGTACTCTATGTGAGTGTCATGATTATGAACACTTACTTTCTCTTTCATCCTAGCCTTAGGATCAGAGTCACCATACTCTATGTGAGTGTCATGGTTATGAACACTTACTCTTACCTTCCCCTTTAGAACCTTGATCATTATCAAGAGTTCATCACCCTTAGTTAGGTGAACTACGAATGCTCTGATTCCATCCTAGTCAGGATATGTAGGCATGAGATGCGACGTCATGGCGAGCATACTTTGTATATATCCCAAGTCTTTACCTTAGCACAGTTCCCTTAGCAAGCAAACTTTAGCATAACACAAATACTAACAAGAGGTTCATGTAGAGTACTACAGATACAGGATGCTAGCACCTTCCCTAGATATAGCCAACCTCAAACCCTAGATTCTCTTAGCTTTGTTGTTACATAACACACTTAGGGTTTTCTTCGATCTTTACCCTTTCCTTTGGATAAATCAAAGCTCGGTGGTGAACTTCATGATTTATGATTCAAGTCAACTAATAGTTTGACATCCGATTCTCACCGCAATAGGAAATTTCAAAACAACTACCGAAATTTCAAACAAGTAAGATTTTCCTCCGAAATTTCGCAATTTCCGATATTTTCTATCGAAAATTTTAAATTTTCTGGTATTTTCTACCTTAAATTTCATAATTTTCGGTAGTTTAAAAACCTAGTTTTGTACCGAAAATTAAAAATCGAGTTTTGTATCGGAAATTTTGAAATTTTCGGTAGTTTTAAAAATTCAGTTTTGTACCAGAAATTTTTAAATTTTCTGGTAGTTATAAAAATTTAGTTTATACTGGAAGTTTGAAATTTTCCGGTAGTTCTCGTTGTTATTTTTTCCTAATATTTTTTTTTTCTTTTGTAGTGAAATCTAGAGGCAGAGACGGTACTATTCAGGGAGAGTTTCAGATCGAGCATCAAACCAGGGTAAGGCTATCAGGAGTGTTAATGCTGAGTCTTCCCAACTACGGGTAGGACAAGTGGTCCCCACCGTTCCACACTGGAAGCGGATGCCTGAGGGGGTCATTTATGGGCATCTCGTTCCACTCGACGCCATGGAGTTTGATCAGCAGAACAGTCTACAGATGAGGTGTTACCAGGCGTTCCTGTAGTTGATCCCGTCGATGAGTCGGTGGTTGAGTTGGTCGTTAAGCCGATGGTTGTTCAGGTGGTTGATCCAGTTGTTCAAGAGGTTGCTCAGGAGGCTGTTGAGGAGGTACAACCAGATGATGTTGTTGGTGAGTTAGGCCCATCGGTTACTGCTGAGACGAAGGTTACGACTCCTTCGACTGAGCCCTTTGTGCACACTGATGGAGGATTCCCAGGAGGACCCATCGACCGGTCTGTACTTACAAAGCATGCTGAGCATACTGAGCATGTGGCCTTAAGATTATGAAAGGGTGAGGTATATGTCTTTTATGTTTAGTTTTAATTTTTGTTTATGCATGTCTGTCATATAAGGTATCAATTAATTTGTTTATATTTTGTATTCAAAGGAGCGACCCACACTGAAGATCACATCTAAGAGGTCAAAGATGAAAGGCTTCCCAAAGATTTTGATGCCTGAGCAGGTCATTTGGATTATATGAGACTTCCATCTGTTTGATTTTGCCCACTGCTTACTCACCATGTTGGATGCTCCATAGCTTAGTGCCTTTGTTGAAAGGTGACACAAGTAGACATCATCATTTCATCTTCTGTTCGGGAAGATGACTGCCACTCTAAATGATGTCTCTACATTGTTTCATCTTCTTATCGACGGATTCTAGATGGCTCCGATTCTTAGCGTGACCACCGTTTGTCAGGTTGTGTCACATGATTTGAGTTTGTCTAAGGCGGAGGTGCTAAAGGAGCTTGGTGAGACCAGGGGTGTGCACATTTGCATGCATTGGCTTCGGAAGATATACAACTGACTTGTAGCTATTGGGAGGTATGAGGCTTCCGCTAGGGCGTACATGCTACATATAGTAGCATGTACACTCTTTGCGGACAAGTCTGATACTTATGTTAATGCCCGATACTTGTGCCTCTTCAGTAGCCTCGAGGACACCAGCTAGGCTTTGGGGTGTGCTACGTTGACCCAATTGTATACAATCCTTGGAGTGGCGACGATCTTTGAGACCAGACATCTTGCTGGCTATTTGAGTCTGTTACAGGTATACTTGAAATTATTATACGTTGTTGCTTTCATATTTATTTTTTACGAATATAATTTCTAAATTATTATTTGTCGTGTCTGTGTTATAATTCCAGTGTTGGATATATGAGCATTTCCCTACCATCTGTGACAAGAGGGTGCAACATTGCGAGGTGGGGGCCCTACGGGCGAAGAGGTGAAAGGGGAGACAGGCACATCCTGGTGGTGTTGCTGAGTATAGAAGGAGGCTCGATGCGCTGACTGTAGATGATGTCATCTGGACACCATACACTGGTTATGAAGTCCACCGTGAGTTCGATGAGTCATCGTTATAATCATGTTATATGCGGTGGAAGACCATGGTTGCCAGACACTTGCCTGAGAGGTGTGTGCGACAGTATGGTTATGTTCAGGGTATCCCATGACCAGTTCTATCGAAAATATAACTATCGAAAATTTCACTTAGGATGAAATTTACGGTATCAACACGGAAATTTTAAATTTCTGGAACATTTTGCATTTTACCAGAAATTCTAAAATTTCTGGTACACCGAAAATTCCAAATGAACTACAAAAAAATTTAAACTGTACTGAAAATTTCGTTATACCTACCGAAAATTTCATATGAAAATTTGATGTATTTTTCACTCAAAGACAATTTTGACATTATAAAATATTGGAGAATGCCAAGTTTAATTTAGAGGGTGGCAAGTTAGATATTCTCAAGTTACTTAATCACAACCAATAATTTTTTTCTCATTAAAAAAAAAAAATCTTGTTAAATAATTAACATTTAGTATTATTATTATTATTATTTTTTTACTACCGGCGGGAAAATGGACCCAAAGTCATCAGGTAAAGTAAAGTGTGCGAAGCAAGTTTCTCATCCGTCGTACTTACCGTACATCCCTCTCCACTATTTATTTACAATGTCGGTTACTTCACTGTAGTGCAAACTACACCCGATTCCCCGTTATACCCTTCGCCATCCCTTTCTCTCCCCCAATAAATACCCACTCTCTCTTTTCCCTCCAAATCCCTTCGATTCGCTCTCATTCTAAACCAACTCCTATTTCCAAACCCTACTCTTCTTTTTCTCCCTTCATCGCCAAAAATGGCTCCACCAACCAAAACAACACCCAAACCCTCCAAACCCAACCACATTCACCCTCTCACCCCCACTCAAACCACCGAATCTCCTCCCATTTCCTCCTCCGCCCCGCCGCGAAGACGGAGCCTCCGCCTCGCCTCTATTTCCATCTCCGAACCTTCCCAATCCCCAACCGAATCAACCCCCAAACCCACCGCTAGGGTTTCCAAATCAGGAATCCAAAAAACAACTCCAACCGCTTCGGAATCGGAATCCAAACCTATTCAAACAGTTGGAAGTTCCGTTAACTTGCGATCACGAAAAAAAATTGTTAAACGCGGAATCACTATCGCTAACGGAGACGAAGATGGTTCTGAAAACAACGCTACAAAGAAGAACAAAATAAACGATGAAGGGGAATCGAGTAAAAGAAGAGAAGAGAAAGGGAAGGAAACCGTTGTTGTTGATGAAAATGAAAACAACGAAGTTGTTGTTGATGAAAATGAAAGCAACGAAGTATCTGAAATCGAGAACACTACTGAAGAGAGAAATGATGCATTGAATGTTATAGAACAATCTAGAAATTCTAACAACAGGGAGGAACGTGGTTTGAGGAGGAACCTGGAACGATTTCGAAATATAGCTAGAGAGAACGCGTCTCGTTTTGCTCATTTTGTAAATGACGAAAGCGATGCTGATGATTTATCTCCGGAAAATGAACCGGAGAAGAATGAGATTGAAGATTGGCCTGGTCCTTTTTCGACGGCTATGAAAATCATTAGGGATAGAGAGAAGAAAGGGAATCAATTTCAAGCAGGTTCTGATTCTATACAGAAGGATTTGATTGATTCGATTAAGTGGAATCCGAAAACGAACATGGAGAAGTTAGATGGAACGGTTTCTGTTCCGTCGTTGCAAGAGCTTTGCATTCGGATTCTTGCTAAGAATGTTGATGCGATTGTTTCACTTGAGAGTGTGCCTGATGCTCTGAGGCATAGGCTTAGTCAGTTGCTGTGTGATTCGCGGAGAATTAATGACCACTTTTTTGAACTTCTTGTTGGTGGAACTCCCACTGAGATTCGGCTTAGAAATTGCTCCTGGTTGTCCGAGGAACATTTTACCAAGTGCTTTCAAGCAAGTGACACTTCTAATTTGGTGGTAGGTTGTTTAAACCTGGTTGATAGCTTTTATTGCTTAATGTGATTTTTTTGAACAGTTGTGAATTGGGTTTTGAGTTGGCTTTTGTTGTTTCTTGTAATTTTATTGAACATTTGTGAAGAGGGTTTTAAATTTCAGTCACGGTTAAATATGATTAATACAGCTTCAATTCTATTTGTAGTGATATCAAAGACATTGATTCATCGGCCAAATTGCAGTTGTGAACTCTTCTTTTTAAACCATTGTAGTGATATTAATAGATTGAATTTGGATTAACTTTGGGTTTTGTGTGATTTTCACTTTTAGTCTTAGATGAATTTTTAATAATTGAATAACCCATTATAAGTTTACAAACATGTGTGGGTGGTTTTAACTTGTTTGATAAGCTTTTATTGTTTCTTGTGATTTTGTTGAATTGTTGAGAGTAGGATTTTTAACTGTGGTTATGGTTAAATTCAGTAGTAGTTGCAGCAACATCATTGGCCACATACCACAGCCTTGATGTAAAGGCCAAATTGCAGTAGCTTTGGAACCCTTGTAGTGATATTAATAGATTGAATTTAGATAAACTTTGGGTTTTAGGTGATTTTCACTTTTAGATGAATTGTTTATAACTGAATACCCATTATAAGTTTACAAACATGTGTTGGTGGTTTTAACTTGTTTGATAGCTTTTATTGTTTCTTTTAATTTTGTTGAATTGTTGTGAACAGGGTTTTAAATTGTGATTACAGTTAAATTCGGTAATACCCTCCTCTATTGTAGTTGTTGCAACTTTGGCCACCTTGATGTAAAGCCCAAATTGTAGTAGCTATGAAACCCTTGTAGTGATATTAATAGATTGAATTTAGAATAACTATGGGTTTTAGGTGATTTTCACTTTTAGATGAATTGTTTATAACTGATTAGCTATTGTAAGTTTGAAATAGAAATGGGTCAGTCATTTTGGGTCAGTTTTTTGTTTTTTTTTAATAAATAAGTCAGTTATTTTGAGACAGAAGTTTTACAAGATGAAACAAAACATTGACTATTCTTTAGAACTGTCTCCTTGATGTAGATCTTTGTTTTGTTTAAATGTTGTTTCTTGCTTTTTCTCAGTTTTACAGGGTAACCTTATGTATTTTATATTTCCTGTTTGCCCTCTGAAGATTTAATTAGCTTCTGGCTAGCTTTCTTGTTTTGAAATATTTGATTATTTGGATTCTAGTTATTTATCTGTTCAATTTTGAAATAGGTACTGCAACTTGATCTGTGTGGGCGATGTTTGCCGGATTATGTGGTAGTTGCTACTTTAGCACGGTCCCCAAAGCTGCTGCCTAATTTAACTAGTCTATCTCTCAGAGGTGCATGCCGAATCTCAGATGGGGGATTGCGTGCACTTGTTTCTTCTACTCCAACACTTAGATCAATAAATCTTAGCATGTGCTCCCTTCTCACTTCTGCTAGTCTTTATATTTTGGCTGAATCATTAAAATCTCTTTTGAAAGAGTTGTACCTTGATCATTGCCTTGACATTGATGCTGCACTAATTGTGCCGGCACTGGTGGAGTTTGAACATTTAGAAGTGTTGTCGGTGGCTGGCATTCCAACTGTTAGTGATACATTTGTCAAGGATTACATTGTTGCACGTGGTCACAACATGAAAGAGCTAAATCTGAAGGATTGCATGTAAGTATCATTATAGCAGTCTGTTTCATGACTAAAATCTCCTCTAAAGATACTCATTAAAGTAATTTCTTAGACAGTTTCATTTTAACCGAATTTGGTATTTATGTTCAATCCAAATAGTCTTTTTTAACTGTTTATCACTTAAGCTTGTTGATTATATTATTTGATATGCAGAAAATTGACTGATGCATCAATAAAAGTCATTGCTGAACACTGTCCTGGAGTATGCAGGCTTGATTTATCGAATGTGTGCAAATTAACAGACCTGTCTATGGGATATCTTACAAATGGTTGTCGTGCACTTCATACACTGAAGCTTTGCCGTAACTCATTCAGGTGTTTGTTTTTCCTGTACTTGCCTGTTTAATTTTTGTGTTATATTTTGCTTATGCCAGACACCTCTATTTTTTGCTACTTATTGCTACCCTCACTTTTTATTGTGTACTTTCCTCTTGTCTGCGATCAGTCTGATTTTAATAGGGCTAGGGTTTTACTTTTTCAGAAGTCAAAATGTTAATGCTTTTTCCATATATATATTCAAGTGATAAGAATCTACTCTATTATGTTAATTTTTCGCTTTGCTGAGATTGAGACATTATCTTATACATTAACCTGTTTTGTAAAAGCTCTTGTGATTCCCTATTCAAATCTTACATTAGTTCTTACTGCATCTAATCTTGGTATCGTCAACTGATGAATAAACTAACTTAATTTTTTCGGCATTGCAGTGATGAAGCAGTTGCTGCATTTGTGGAGACTAATGGAGAGTCTTTGAAAGAACTATCACTTAATAATGTCAAGAAGGTACCTTATTTTTTTATCTGCCTCCTTGATTCTCTCTCCGTTGTCTTTTATTAAAGTTATGATACTCCGAGGTACGAACACATGTCTGACGAGTGTAAAATAAACTTGTTTTCTTTGCTTCAACACACTTTAGACACTCTTTGGACACTTCTATGTGGATTAAAGATGTGTCACGTTAGTGATGAATTGTCTAGGAAGGATTTGAAGACATTAAATTTGATTATTGTATTTTTAACTTTTCAGTATAAAAATGGATAAAGGAAGGCAAAAATTTATCATAATTAGTTGAACAGCTTTTTTGTAAAGAACTAAATTGCACGATTTAGATTTTGTAATGAACGAAATTGCATGATTTAGATCTTTTATAGACGAACTTCATTTACTTGAACATTTTAATATGCTGGAAATGCAGTTTTGTGCTTGTAAAAAGATATATTAAATATTAAGCCTACTCCCAAATCAAAACGCATGGTTATTTAAAGCATAATCTAAGCATCCTATGTATTTGCTTGTTGGTAAAAGTTTATTTTATATTTCCGTCTATAGCCTGTTCCATCGGTCAAGATGCTACTATATTTGTATTCTTTTGAAATTATTATCCCAAGATCCTGCCCACTTGATGGAGGAAGCTTTGATTATAATTTTAGATAGTTGAGGCTGCTCAATATTTCTGCCTTTTTTATTCAGTTATGAGTTTAATTGAGGGCCTGCTCATTCATTCTGACTGCTTCATTATTTGATTTAATACAGGTTGGCTACCACACAACCTTATCACTTGCAAGCCATGCAAAAAAACTGCATAGTCTAGATGTATCTTGGTGCCGAAATTTGACTGACAATGCACTAGGTTTGATAGTGGACAGTTGTTTGTCGCTGAGATTACTTAAACTTTTTGGATGTACTCAGGTATTGATTGCATCAGACCTCTCCTTGAAAACTCGTTATTAGTTTGTTGCGGGCTTGTGGCCGCAAGTATTGATAGTTCCCTCTTATATTTGTGATTGTATGTATATTGTATAAAATAGTGTAAGTCTATGATTAAGAAAGCCTTAATGAAGAAATGTTTCATACTGCTGCAGTTAACAGATGTTTTTCTGAAGGGCCACTCAAACTCTCAGATCCAGATAATTGGTATAAAAATGACTTCTGTTTTACAACATGTCAAAGTGCCGGATCCTCATCAAGGCGCGTTGAATTATTCATCAGTCTCCATAGATTTGGCTGCATAGGTTTTGCATATAATTATACAATCAGATGATGTTTATACTAGTTACATTGGCGAATATTTCTATGCCAGTCAAAAACATTTTTGCTAACATTCCTCAACTTCGGAAAGGATTTTACTTTTGAGTTTTGACATCTGATAGTGAAGTTTTATCTCTATTAGAGAGACAGTGAACTTTGCTTTTTTGGGTAGCATTTTAATGTCATCAAACCAAATATAACAACCTGACTATTTTACTACTCTTTGGTTACTGAGTAGCACATTGAGAAAGCCCTCAACATTTATGTGTTTAAATGTCATCAAACCAATTTTATCCTTTTTTTACTTGTCTCTGTTATTTATGGTTTTTCTAATACTTTAGGTTCTGAATCATATGATTCTAAATTTAAGTTTCACCAAGTAATTTAGGTGTGATTTAAAGTTGTTTTTAGTTTAAATATGTTCCTTTATCTACTACATATAATATATTGTCCATTTTTTTTTTTTTTGATAACAGAGGCAATTCATTACTGCAAATGGGAACAAGGATTACACATATCCTGGTTAGGAATAAAACTAGACCAGGTTCTGCAACCTAACAACCTACCAGTTATAACTAGACAGTGTGCATCCCTATTACAATTTCTACTGATAAACATTACCACTACGTTAGAGCATCTACTAATAATACTCTTGCACTCATTAACAACAGGGTTCCAATCAGCAATAAAATCTAAACCATTAAGACAATTAACAACAGAAAGTGCATCAGTCTGCAAAATGAAACTATTTAAGCCAAGATCAACGACCATCTGTAAGGCCCATCTAATCGCCAGTAGTTCTGTCAATCCTGCCTCCACAACACTTGACAACCTCTTACAGGCTGCAATGAAAATATTTGTTGAGGGATCCCTGATGACACAGCCTAATCCGACAATTCCCCCTTCGAAACACCCTGCATCAATTTGAATGATCCACCCTTTATAGTCCAACAAGTTTCTGTCGACCTCTAAGCTTTTAGCTTTCCTCATCATAGCTGCCTCTCGATCCTCATGGAAAGCCTCCCAAATCTCCTTTGCCACCCTATGAGGATCCAGATTCGCCTTGTAAAAAATAACACTATTGCGGGCATGCCAAATTTTCCAGAGAAAGTATGCAATTAATTGGCCCAACTGAGCCTCCTTCCTGGTGAAGATGATATTGAACCAGTCTATAACATTTCCAGCCATAGGTAAGCGAATTCCCAGGGGAGCAGAGAACATAGTTCTCCTTGCAAAGTTAAAACTCAAAAACAGATGGGAAGAAAATTCAGGTTCTAAGTTACACAAAGGACAGATATCATCAATAGGCGTACCTTTTTTCCGAAGATTATCCTTTGTAGGGAGAATGTTCTTCAGTACCCTCCAGACCAGATTCTTAACTCTAGGATTAACATTCATATTCCACACATTGTTCCACAGATTGCAAGGGTTGTTCGTTGAGGGGCTAGGAGAATTCACCTTCCTCTTCTTGCCAAGCATGTGGTAAGCTGATTTAACAGAATAATCACCGTCCTTCTCCGCACTCCACAAGAGTTTATCTGCCGGCAGGTTTGATGCCAAGGGAATACTATTGATGTGTAATGCATCATGATCATCGAAGTTCTCTTTATGGATATCCAAATTCCAACACATCTGATCCTTATCAATCAGCTCCTCCACCAATGTATCCAGAGCCAAGGTACGGGCCATAGCAGGGGGAAAACCAGGGATAGTAGGAACCCAGTTGTCCTCACCAATTCTTATTTTTGAACTATTGCCAACTCTCCATCTGGAACCTTGCAGTACCATCTCCTTAGAGCCAAGTATACTGCGCCAAGCATAACTTGGTCTAAAATCACACTGAGCCTTCATAATCGAAGATCTTGGGTAATATCTCCCTTTAAAGAATCTCTCGAAGAGGGATCCATCCTCCTACATCAATCTCCAATATTGTTTCCCCAATAGACTGAGGTTGAAATCCTGGATTCCTCTGAAGCCTAAACCTCCCTCTTCCTTAGGTTGAGCCAAACTATCCCATCCCAGCCAGTGAATTTTCCTATCTCCCTCCTTGGAACCCCACCAAAATCTAGTTAACATGGCCTCAATCTCTCTACAACAACTCTCCGGTAATCGATAACAACTCATAATGTATGTGGGAATCGCCTGGGCGACATCCTTGATTAGAACCTCTTTTCCAGCCCTAGAGAGAAAGGACTCCTTCCAACCTTTAACCTTCTTCCAAACTCTCTCCACAACAAGTTTGAAAACCTCCTTTTTTGATCTCCCGAACACAACTGGCAGTCCAAGATACTTCACATGATTGCTGACATAGTTGAAACCAAGCTTCCTTTTGATTCTGTCTTTGACTTCCTGAGAAATATTGCTACTAAAAGATACCTCAGTCTTTTCAAAGTTCACCACTTGACCTGAAGCGCCCTGGTACTCATTCAGAACATGAAGGACTCTTTCAGCTTCCTCCTCACTAGCCCTGGAGAAAAGCAAGCTGTCATCAGCAAAAAACAGGTGAGAAATGATTGGAGACTTCCTCGCCACTTTGATCCTATGAATCTTCTTTGTCACAACCTCCTGCTTCAGCAATCCGGATAGAACATCTGCACACACAATAAACAAATAAGGTGAGAGCGGGTCTCCTTGACGGAGACCCCTTTCAGGAACAATTCGTCTTATCAGAATTTGGTAGGTGACAGTGGTGATACAGTTCTTGATTAGAGAAATCATCGACTGCGGAAACTCCATATGCTTCAGGGTTTCCAAAATAAAGTTCCACTCCAGCCTATCATATGCTTTGGACATATCAAGTTTGAGGGCCATGGTTCCTTTCCTTCCTTTCTTTTTATACTTCATCCAGTGGAAGCACTCCATTGCAATGAGTGCATTATCCGTGATTAGTCTTCCACAAACAAAGGCACTTTGCTCCTCACTAATTACATCCGGAAGAATGATCTTTAGCCTATTCGCCACTGCTTTTGTGACAATATTCATTATAACATTACACAAGCTTATAGGTATAAAATCCTGGGGGATCTCTGTGTGTTTCTTCTTAGGGATGAGGGTGATGAAAGTGTTATTAATGACACTGGGATCTCTATTACAATTCAGAATCTCAAGGGCAAACAGGGTGACATCCTCCTTGACAATAGGCCAATACTTCTGATAAAAGAGAGCCGGTAAGCCGTTCGGCCCTGGAGATTTAGAAGGGTGCATCTGGAATAAAGCATCATAAACCTCCTCCTTAGTGAATTGACTAGAATAGACTTGTTTGTGAGAATCAGATAGTCTCCCTTGAATACTGCTGCAAACTCCCTGAAAATCCACAGGACAGGAAGAAGAGAAAATCTCCTTGAAGTAATTAGAAAGGATCTTCTCACAACTTTGTTGTCCAGTTCTCCAAGTGCCTTCTGCATCCTTCAATCTCTTTATGGCATTAGTTCGTCTCCTTTGGTCTGCTTTTTGATGGAAAAACTTAGTGTTTCTGTCACCATCCATAAGCCACACATCCCTGCTTCTTTGGCGCCACAAAGTCTCCTATATCTTGAGGAGGGAATCCCTTTGTTTCTCTGCATCTTTAAAGACCTGAATATCCTTACCTTCACTAGACCACATGCTGTCCTTCTTGAGAAAATATTGTAATCGAAGAATTTCCTTCCTGACCTTGCCAGTTCGCAAATCCTTGTAGTAATGCTGCAGGTCCCTCATTGAGTTAATCTTCTGATGGATGGAATTGGAGGGTTTAGACCACAGTTGCTTAATTATCTCCTGACAATCCTTCTGCTTAGCCCAGACTTCTTCAAAATGGAATAAAGAATGTTTCCTTTCAACAATCACCTCCTTCTCAATAGTGATTCGGATGGCAGCGTGATCAGATGTAAATCTCTCCAGATGATAGACCTTCGTTAAGGGGAAAATTTGTTTGAAAGCAAAGGACATAAGAGCTTTGTCCAGTCTGCATTGAATGTTATCCCTTCCTTGTCTACCATTGGACCACGTATAGGGATAACCTGTAAAAGTTACCTTCTCCAGCCTGCACATTTCGAGAACTTGTCTCCCCCATTGGCATTGAGAAAAAGTTCTAGTGATTCCCCCCAACTTATCCGCATCCTGCAGAGTATCATTAAAATCTCCAAAATAAAAGCACTTTTCACCCAGCTCCCCAAAGATCTTTTGCACCAGATCCCACGTATCTCGCTTCCTACTTTCCTCAGGATATCCATAAATTCCAGCAATCGGCCAAGGACCTTCATCTTCCTCGAAACGGCACCTCCCCGCTATATGGTTTAGAGAGAAGGGGTCTATTGAAAAATCCACTGGGTCGTTCCACCAGATGCTTAGGCCCCCAGTCCCATCTCGACCCGAACCTCTACAATCCACCGAGACATCGTATTTGAATTTGCACTTCTTTTTAACAGACTGAATTTTTTCTTGCTTAAGTTTAGTCTCCATGAGGAAGACCAACTGGGGATTTTCTGAAAGCAAGAGCCATCTAAGGGCTCGAACTGCACGGGGGCTCCCCAGACCCCTGCAGTTCCAACTGATGAGCTTCATTGGGATAGGCAGTGTTGGTCCTCCAACACCACCTCTGGTAAGTTCTTTGTAATTTGGTTAGCCGATGTAGAATTCTTCCTTTTTTTTTCACATCCTATTTCTTCCTCAAGTGAGCCTGCCATCACCCTGACCTCCACCAACTGCCTTTTTGACAACAAAGTTTTAGACTTTTCCGCAGATCCTGCTTTCGAATCTTTGATATTCTTCCTTCTTGTCCATTTCCTTTTTTGCACACCTTCCTTGCTGCCTTGATTGATTGGAGGGAGTGTTTCATTTTCCAGCACCACTGCTCCCAAGGACTCCACGACTTTCTCTACTTCCACATTCTGCCGAGTACCTTTCTCTACCTCTTGTTTATCTTTTTCCAGCTGTTTTGGCTTTTGAAGGTGCCGCTGAACCTCAATATCCTCACCATTACTCTTCCCTTTCGCCTCACATATGCTCTGACTAGAAGAGGCGTTGAACAACTCCTTGCTACACATACTGGAACTCGAGTCTTTCCTTTTGCTTTCTTCTGAAATTTTTGGAAGGGGGATGCTCGCAGCCACTGGCCATATGACAGGTCTTGTTCTTCAATATCTTCGAAACCTTCTTCAGTTAGCTCCTCCATAACTTCACAATCTTTAATTTGGTGACCCATTCTTCCGCATAGAAAACAGAACGTCGGCAGCCTTTCATATTTGAAATGCACCCTGAGATTCTTCTCCTTAAATTTCACCATTGTTCCTCTTTTCAAAGGATCCTTCAGTTTGATTTCCACCTTGATGCGAAGGAACCTACCATTGCGATACGCCTCCTTTGCATCCATCTCTTCAAATTTTCCAATGATATTGCCAATCTTCCTAGCCATAGCTTCCGATCTAAGGTTGAGGGGTAACTCATAGATTCGAACCCAAAAGGAACTGAAATGCATGTTGAGTTCAGATGGTTGTCCGTCGCCAAAGATTCGATTCAAAACTAACAATGCTCTGTCAAAACTCCAAGGGCCAGCTTTAAGAACAAACTCCAAATCTCTTTTCGATTTAAACTTGAACAAAAAGAGATTCTTGCTCAGATCTTGCACCTCCACCGTATTCTTCAACCTCCAAGCGTTCACCATTGTTGACTTGAAAGCTCTTGAATTGAAGCTGCTTTCAGTCCAAAGCTTCCCCGCCAAAGTTCTTTGAAAGGACTCGTCCACACAAATCTCGTCTTCATCAGCTACTACGCCTTCTTCTTCCTCCTTCGATAGTGTAAAAGACCGCCATTTCTTCATGGCAAAGAAGAGAGATTACCGGAATCTGAAGGAAAAAACCAGGGGCGGTTTAGGGTTCCAGATAGCTGGAGATGAAAGACTCTACTAATCTTGGAAAAAGAGAGAGTGTGGAACACGATAAGGCTTAAAGAGAGAGGCTCAAGCTTCTCTCTAGAAGTCACGTGGGTTTGGGGTAGCATAATATATTGTCCATCTTGTTTCAACTTAAAATATAAATTTTTAGACCCTTACATATATTTTTTCATCTCTTAATCAGCCTCCATCCACAATCTTTCACAATCAATCTTCCTCTTTAGGGTAAAACTTTCTCATACGCTAACAATATAAATTTATTATTCTTAATCAGTCTCCATCCACAATCTTTCACAATCATCTCTTAAATATTTTTTTTTAAAGAATGGTTTAGTTTGTATACACTCTTGATATAAATATGATTATATATGCTAACAATCTAAAACTCATTTTGAAGAACTTACTGTTTTGTTTTAAAGAATGATTCAATTTGTATACACTCTTGATAGAGATATCTTTTAAAGAATGATTCAATTTGGATGCCAACTTCAAGGCTATATGTACTACTATATCATAAGTAGAGATGATCAATAAGACAGATAAGATTGCGTTTCTTGTATGGTGGAAATAGGTTGACTTGCAAGATTAATAAAAGAATAACAAATAATGTATGAGTGAAGGTTTGAATCATATATTTTTCTTCATCTCCAATCATTTATATATGAGAGTTGGTAAGGCATTTATCTTATATCTTTATTATTATTATCTCTCATTCCTACATTTTTCAAAATATTTCAATTCTACTATTTAACTATCAATTAATTTTTCAAAATATTCCAACACAAGTATATTGGAGAATTTTATTTAAAGAATTTTGATAGTAGTTTTATTTCACCGAATAACTCGCAACAAAGTATTTCAATAGGGTTATATGTAATTCATAGATAAAAAGGTGAAAGGTTGGTTGGAGGAGTTGAAGATTAAGCAACACTTTGCCTCAGTAGAACAACACCTGACAAATGGGCAAGCAGAAGCAATTTACAAGGTTCTATTAAGGGGACTGAAGTGGACACTTGAAGAAGCCAAGGTAAATTGGGCAGATGAACTACTGCACGTCTTGTTGGCAAACCAAATGACCTCTCATTCAACAATTGATGAAACTCCATTCTACCTCATCTACAACATTGAAGTTGTAATTTCAATAGAGGTTGAATAGCTGACTTGGAGGACAACTCATCCTTTGCTAGAAGAAGAAAACAATGAGGAAATTAGAGAAGAAGTTTACCTCTTAGAAGATAAATGGATAAAACAAATTTCGAACCTGATACATATCCTTTTGTCACTATTAATGGTGGAGATAGAAAAATTAGAGGATGATCCCACCTTGAAAGTATCCTTCTCCGCAGCAGATTCTCGGATATAAGAAGAAACTATTTCCATGTACGCATGGTCCATTCAGGGATAATCATCTGCATCAGTTGGATCCATCAAGTCCTCAGGTCTAACCAAGTCCATCTTTGCATCATAAAATGAATCATTCTGATTAGCGACAGTAGAATGCCGGAAGTGAGGATTTTTCTCGAGAGACTGGATAGAGCAATCAGTCTCATGCTCCACCATCTCGATAAAATACTACCCAAATTAAATTCGGCGCAGAAAGAGAGGCAACACAAACGAAAAATTCCCCCATCAATGTATCATCCTTATCACCTAAAAAATTCAACAATGCCCAGAGCTACGACTAGGCACATTCTGAGCCAGAATGAGAGAGTCCACCCCTTAGAAAATGTCCACGAGTTCCGGGTTTTCAACTCCCACCGACGATGATGACTCGTAACTATCAAGTCTATGAGCATTTTTTATGGGTACATCTTCTGGGTTAACAATAATGACACATAAAAGAAGGATGATAACATACCTTGAGAAGATGACGCAAGGGGAAGAATGACGCACAAATAAAGAAGCAATGGGAAGCTTAAGGTGCCATAGCACATGAACAAGAGAATGAACTCACGAGGAGGAAGTGGATTTTGAATAATAAATGAAGGGAGACATTTGAAAAGGATCAAGCCTTTTATAATGAAATTAGCCGCGAACCAACGACCCAGATAAGAAGCTGAAGGAAAATATAAGGGTGGTGGATTAACCATTCCTTGAGAATATTAATGGTTCATATGTACTCGAGCATCGTAGGTAGGAAAACCACGCCCTAACGTGCATAACTAGGGCCACACACCCACGGGAGTGGAAAATGCCTCAATGATGGGAAAACATATAATAAATTTGTCTCCCATTATTTTTTGTAACTGTTTCATGACCTTCATGTTTCTCACTATGGTCGCACATAATCGCTAGAGGTCGGTCACGACTTTGAAAGATTTCTCAGCTAATATATGCCTGACAAGCCTTAGGGGCAGCTGTTCGAGAACTATACAAGGAATGTGATCCACTACAACAAAAATTTGGAGTGGAATGAAATACCACAATTTTAAACGCAAGGACATTCCGGAGGGGACGATATAATCCCCACCTCCATATGTAACTTTCCCTACGAGGGGAACACATTTAAATTATGACATCCATATATAACTAATTAGCTGAAGTATTTCATTTTATATGTAACTAGTATAAAACCCGTGCGTATGCACGGATTCTAATATGGTACGCACATCTGTTCACAGAGATTATAAGCTGTACTAAAAATTATATATGGGAAATTAACATTCTTTGGATCCACAGTAGACTTTTCTCGTATATAAACATTATTTTTGTTTTAACATTCTTTGGATCCACAGTAGACTTTTCTCGTATATAAACATTATTTTTGTTTTAACATTATTTATAAAAATATTTGAATCAATAATAATTTTTTCTAGTTTATAAAAATAACACTGTTTATTAAAGTTCTTGGACCAACAATACATTTTTTACCTATATAAAATAAATTTTTGTTTTGGTACCGTTTATAAAAGTTTTGAAACAATAGTAAAGTTTTCCCCGTTGTAGCGTGCGATTTTTGTCGGTGACGCGACCATCTTACCGCATTGATTGGAATTGAGTGCTACTTTCTGATTTCTTATTTATCCTATGAAGCTGGAAAGGAAAGGGAATATATCTAAAACTAACCTTGCACGCAAATGTTTTCTTTAACAAATGCTAAGAGATTGGGGGTCCGGGGTCAGGTTATACAATGAGGAGTTGTCAGTTACCCATCGTATATATGGTTATCCATAGATTGTTTGACATTTTCTTCTGTTATCTACTTACTAGTGTTTATCTGTCATAATTTTGAGAAAGTTTCTTCTTTGGGAATGTTGAGAGAGTATTTTTGTTGTTTTTCGGGTTTTTTCGATGTTTTTGGTAAGGTACTGGACCTAAGGGTTTTTTATTAGTGTGCTCGCTAAGATTTCGCAATCTTATGCCTACGTATTCCCGTAATGGAAAATAGGGAAATCAGAGCAATCGTAGTTCCTCCTATTCTATGGAGGAAAAATATGTTTGGTGTCTTGTTCAAAGCCCAAGATTGAAGCTAAAGGTTATTTGTGTCTTGTTCAAAGCCCAAGATTGAAGCTAGATGGTTTGATTGAGAGACAATTTGACATCTCTAAAGGGAGATATCTCATATGTTTATCACAGTTGTTGGGTAACTGATTATAAAGGAGAATTACTTTTAATGGAGTGAATGAAATCCAACAATGCCATAATTTCCTTTATAAGGGATTTGTCCTGAAGGAGAAAACTTTAACTCAGTGTAGAGCAATGTCATTTTTCCTTAGGAGTCTTTCATGCTAAGAGAGAGACATTGGCTTGGATGTAAATAATCCAGAGGCTTACCACTTACAGCAATTAGATGAAAGATGATTTTTACCAGGATAAAGAGGGACTACAACTTGGATTTTTTAATCAACAAGTGTGCCACTTACAACAGTTATATGGGATTAGGGTTTGTTTGATTGTCTGTTTTGATGTGTGATTGTACAGAGACATGTCTTCCTACAGAGATATTTTTGATTTCCTCTGAGGGGTGTTGATTTTTGTGTGCCTTGATAAAAGCCCAAGGTTGAAGCTAAAAGGTTGATTCTACTAGGGAGTTTTATTTCTGTCTTGTACAAAGCCCAAGATTGAGGCTAAAAAGGGATTGACTCTTTGGGGGACATTTAGTCTGTCTTGTATAAAGTCCAAGATTAAGGCTAAAAAAGAATTGACTCTACTGGGGAGAGGTTTTATTTGTCTTGTACAAAGCCCAAGATTGAGGCTAAAAGTTATTGACTCAGCTGGAGAATATTTTATCTGTCTTGTACAAAACCCAAGATTGAGGCTAAAACTGTTGAGGGAAAATCATTATACAAAGCCTAAGAGGAGGCTGGTTGGGGAATTTCTTATATGAAGTCTAAGAGGAGGCTAACTTCTGCTGAGGATTTTTGAGATCCAGAGACAGGTCTAAATTGGGGAATCAACTCTTGCCGAGGATTGATGAAGAGTTGAAATATCAGATGCCTTGAGATTCTGATTGAGGGTTTATTGATAGTAATTTGACCCTAGCCGGGGAATTTAGAATGGCAGTTTAAAGATTGAGTTTTAAAACCTATGGAGGTTTTAAATCTGTTGGGGATTTGATGGAATGACCAGGGTTGTTTCCTATTCCTTCAAGAAACTTGAGGGTTTCTTTGAGATCCAAGAGGAGATGAGACTGTCCAAGTCTACTAGTATGAAAAGGTTGTTCTTTGTATGATGCCCAAGAGGAGGCTGATGTTTTAAGGGATGAGAATAAACCCTAAACTGGTCTAATGTTCTGAGATTCTGACTCTCTAGAGGATTGAACTAGCAAAAGATGACTAGGTTCTGTCCTATACCTGTAGGAGGTCTTCGGGTCCTTGTACTAAGCCCAAGAGGAGGCTGAGAACTTCTAAGAAGCCTGGGTGTCCTTGTACAAAAGCCCAAGAGGAGGTTGGGGATGCATTTAGGAAGCCTGTGGGTCCAAACCTAAGAAAAGTTCAAGAAAGGTTTCACCGGGAATAATCATTTCTTTAGTGAACATATCTAGGGTTTGAAGAAATTCAAAAGAGGTTTCACCGGGAATTAATCCTCTTTGGGGAAATGAATTTCTTGTACAAATTTCTAATAGTGACAGTCTTGAGAAAAGTTTCACCGAGAATAATGCCTTTCTCTGTTCCATATAGCCCAAGAGGAGGCAAAACTGTATCTGGAATTTTCTATGGGGAACTAGTTTTGAATTTGTTAAAAGAGTGATCATTGGCTTGATCTAATCCTAGACCTAGTTGCTGGGGAAACTCTAAGCAAGCATATACATGCATATATATACAGATGAAATATATAAACAAGTATGTTGAAGAGTATAGTGGTACTTACAGGTGAGCAAGCTTTCAGCATTATAAACATAGCTGTATGGTTAGTTATTCAAGAAATTGAAGAAATTTTTGATACAACTATAAATTTGAATCTAAATCAAAAGGAAAGTTGTTTTAAAAGAAAGTTTGGGGCTTATACTCAAGGAGAGACCCAGATGAATTCTTTTGAAAAGGCGACGATCGCGTCGTAGTTTTGAAAATCACATAGGGACTTAGACAATGACTGAGGCCCAAATTTATTGTATTTACAAAAGAGGTGGGTCTTACACTCTATTAGAGGTCCAATAGTTTATTTTTATACAAGAGATGAGGCTTACAACTCAAGGAGAGGCCCAATGGAAGACAACGATCCCACCGTCGTTTTGAAAATCGTGTCGGGACTTATACAATGACTGAGGCCCAAAAAAGTTTGTGTATGATAAGGGATGGGTCTTACACTCTATTAGAGGCCCAAAGAGTTATTAAAAAAGAAGAAAAATTGGACTTACAACCAAAGGGAGGCCCAGATGAAAATTGTTTTGAAAACGGCGATCGCGCCGAGATTTTTAAAATCGTATCGGGACTTATACAATGACTGAGGCCCAAATGGTTTATTTACAAAGGGATGATATTTACACTCAATCAAGAGGCCCAAAATGTCTTTGAAAAGAAGTTTGATAAAGAGGAAACCCTAATTTCTTTTACAAATATAATTTTCAAAGAAAAATAAGTAATAAATGATATAAAAATACCAAATATATTGAAAAACAAGTTGTAAATTTTGAACAATGTTTTTAAAAATCATGTTTAATCACATGAAGGCTTGAAATTCAATTGGTCTTGAAAAATCAAGGTGGAAATCTCATTTTAAAAATGTTTGAAAATAAATGAAATGAAATTAATTGAAAAAATCCAAACTATATTAAATAAATAATATAAATTCAATTTTTTTTGAATAAAATATTTTATCATTTTTGTGAATTAAAAAAAAAGAACCAATAAAAAATATTTAAAATTGAGAGAGAAATTAATTTTAGAATTAATTAATAAAACAAAAAAATTATGAAAAATAGCAAAATATGAGAGGAATAGCAAAATGGTATGGGTGGGTGTTGAACCCGTGACCTCTCAACCAAACACACATGCGCGCTACCACTGGGGTGGTGATACATCCGTGTATCAAAACCACCCCATATGCATATAAGGGTGACAAGGTTTTAGGCCTGGCCAAGACGCCTTGGCCTGGCCCTTGCCCAAGGTTGGCCTGATTTTAGGCCTCTTGCATGAAGGCCATAACTTCTTTATTTCTCCATGGATTTGGACAAAATTTAGATGGATCCTACCTAGATTTTCATGAGGAATCCAATAGTGCTTTTAGATTTTTCTAAAGATGTCCCCATTTTAAAACCCGATAGTGGTTTCAAAATAGGCCAAGATTTGCATGTTCTATGCTATCTTATCATACAAGCAACAAATAACATGATAAATTAGTTCAAACATAACACATATGATATGTATGACATGTTTATTATCAATGGACCTCAAAGCAATGCATATTTTAAGAGGTTAAGTTATGATGCACTTACCTCCTGAAGCTCCTTGTGCTAACTGTCAAGATCCTTGTGCCAGAAGTGATCCAATGCTTTAGACACTCTTGATTGATCCCTTAGAAGCTTTTAGGATGATCAAAACCAGCTGGAAACCTCAGGAACAAGAGTTGGCTCTTTCTTGCAAATGTGGCAAAAGTGACCAGAATGGTAACTCACTCAAATGGTGTTCAGTTGAGGGAAACCAGTTGGGACAATTTGAGGATGATATTTGGAGTATAATTGAAGCTTTGTTTGGTTTTGAAAGTGACCGAATCAAGACATGGCTTGAAAAATGCAGAAAAGTCAAAATTTGAGGTTTTGGAGGTTGACTTTCTGATTTTGAAGTTGTGCAATATGGATGAAGGTTTGAACACCTCCAATGGATGATTTATGATGTGTTAGGATGGTTATTTGAGTGGTGTTTTCTCTGGTTTCAAGAATTCCCAAATTGTTTCATAATGACTTGAAAATGAAGTAAGAGAGGGATACTGAGAAAACAAGGTTTGGTATTGTTTTGGTGTGGTTTGAAACATCAGAAATGACCTCTTTTTGTAGTAGAGGAGTTTTGTTTTTGAAGGAATAATGTTTGGCAACTGGTTCACTCTATCATCCAATGGATATGCCCATGTATCACTTCCTTAAATGCCAAGGTACCAAGTCTTCACTTGGCCATTGACTAGAGCTGGTCTTGGTAGCTCTAGGTCTTCTGATTTTTGCAACAACCTTGACTCAATTGGACTGATAAAGCTTGGTTCATGATAGCTCAATGCACCACATCAATGCCAAATGACAAACTTAGAGTTTTTGGATTTGGAACTTTGAATGATCACATTCCAAAGGATAGGATTCTTGACTCAATGGTCCAAGCTTGAAAGTATCAAGTGAGTCATCAAGATTCCCTATAATCTTGGAAGAAACAAAGCTTGCAAGATGACAGAATTTGAAATGGAAATCGTGTGGCACAAGAAATACACCAAATCTGCCTTGAAAACCAGTTTGAGCAAGGCATGTTGTGAGATCTATAACTCCTTGATCAAGTTGAATTAATGGGAGTTCTTGTACTCTTTGGAAAGCTCTCATGGCATACTTTAAATTTGATATCCAAGATTGGTCTTGGTTTAGCTTGGATCAAGGTGAAAATGGCCTCAATGTTTGGAAAAAGTGAAACAGATTCTGACTTGAAAATTTCACTAAGTGTTGGAATGAAAATGTCCATTTTCATTTTTTGTGATTTTGATAAATCCATAACTCAAAATCCATGAGGATTTGGAATGAGATGTAGTTGAAATATTTGAAGTATTTAAGATGAAATTTCATTTGAGCTTTGGATGGGAGAAAAAGGCCTTGTGGTTTAGGAGTTATGACCTTGCAAAGTTGGTACCAAATCACTTTTGTTCCATAACTTAGAAAATGTTAAGTTTTCTATGGTTGCCCCTTTTGCAAGAAACCTTACTTTTCTTGATTTTTGTTGATTAATGATGATCAAAACCATACATTAACATTGTTTTTGACTTAGGGGAACCATATTTGTGAAAATTTCCAAAAAGTCAAACTTGATTTTGGTCACAATTGACTTTTTGTCAGATGAATTCCAAACTGTGTGATCCTTTATGAAATTAAGTCTTTGAACTAATTCAAACCTAATGGATGGATTCCATAGGTGTTTTAGGGTGTCTTGAACCATGTCCCAAGGTTTGAGAACATGTCTTGGTCAAAAGTCAAAGACACAATTGACTTTTTCTTCAAAACCCTAATTATGGTCCAGATGAAATTGAAACTTGTGAACCAAGCTTCTTGGATCAATCCATTATTGTAAATGGATCAATATGGTGTATTTGAGGTCCTCAAATCATGTCTTGAGGTCTTGGTTCATGTCTTACCTCAAAAGTCAACTTAGGGGTGAATTAGGTCAAGAAATCCTAATTCCTGATTTTTTATGAATGCTTCCCCTGAGGTTGTTTTGACTTGATTATTGGGTTTATGAGGTCCCTTTGAGCATCTTAGGTCATGCTTTGAAGTATTGGCTCATGCCCAGATGACAAATTTTCATTTGGAGGCCTTGGTCGAACAAAACCCTAATTTGGTGACACTGCCGATCTTGAGGCTTGATCCACTTGGAATGTTGCACTCTTGTGCTTGATACTTAATGTGGGAGACGTCTTGGTAATTTATAGATGCTTGAAAGGTTAGACAAGTTGAAGATCATGATAATTCTTGATTGATCCTTTGTCTAAGTGCTTTGAGAGGGCTTAAAACCCTAATTCTTGATTGTAGTGAATGCTCAACAATCCTTAAGAAGATTGATGAAGTATGATGATACATCCATATTGTGGTGATGATTCTCACTATGATGGGAAATCTTGGTGGTCAAAATTTGGGGTATGACAGATGCCCCTATTTAATCTTCTTGGACCCGAAGATGTGAATGACGAAGATATTCGGACATTCAGGGTGCAAGAGGATTAAATATCGGAATACTCGAAATTTTGACCGTGGTTATGAATAACGGTTTGCTCATCCATCTTCTTTTTCTAAGTAATGTTACTTAGAAAAGGATAAAACTTCCCCTCGATCCTGGTTTTCAGCCACGGAACTGGTCTCAGTTTCTGAAGTAAACTTCCCCTCGATCCTGGTTTTCAGCCACGAAACTGGTCTCAGTTTCTTTTGAAATAAACTTCCCCTCGATCCTGGTATTCAGCCATGGAACTGATCTCAGTTTCTTTTGAAATAAACTTCCCATCGATCTTGGTATTCAACCACGAAACTGGTCTCAGTTTCTTTTAAATAAACCTTCCCTCGATCCTGGTCTTCAGCCATGGAACTGGTTCAGTTTCTTCTTGTCGAGTTCCTTCCTTGACAAGGAACGCTATTTGTAGCGGTCTTCATCAAACTTCTCGCCGAGTTTTACTGGGGAGACGCCACTTGATGGAAAAGGTTTGGGGTCAGACTTGATGGGGAAACCCACTTGTCTGAGCTATAGAGGTTTGCAAACTTCTCTGTGGGAGATGTCATTTGTCGATTCTACCGGGGAAAACGAGTCTCTTGAGAGACTGCTTTTTGCTTGGGGATATTGCATCATACTTTTCTTCAAGATCATTTTGGAGAAATTCCATGTGATGTGATCCAATTTTGAGGTGCTGATGACTTTATTAACATCGAATTTCTTGGGAGAAAAACCGATGCATCGTCGAGAGTCTTCGGTTAGGAGGCTTTCTCTGGGGATTTTCCTTAATCCGAGAAAGCGAGAAATATCATATTTAATGGTGAAGAGTGATGTTCTATAGGTGTCTGTCGAATGTCTTCTTGCCTTTCAAAGGTTCAAGTTATCAAAATGGTCGAGGACAGTTTCCACTCCAGAAATAAACTAGGGAGAAATTGCTCTGACGATACATTTCTTGACAAGGAAAAAACTGACAACCCTATTCGCGGGAGAAAGTTATTACTTGGGGATGAATATGACCAGAGTGATAGTAATGCGATATGAATATGAATATGAATCAATAATGCATGATGTATGTATGTTTATGCTGACAAAACTGATGCGATATACAGACTAGTGGATGAACATGACTGGATACTCGGCCACTGCGAGCGATGAAAAGTACCATTGGTTCTGTCATACCCCAAATTTTGACCACTAAGATTTCCCATCATTGTACAAATCATCATCACAATATAGATGAACCATTAGTCTCCCCAAAGATGGGCGAGCCTTCACTACAATCAGAATTAGGGTTTCAAGCCCTCTCTGAGCCTTGGACAAAGGATCAATCAAGAAATGACATGATTTTCAACTTGTCTAACACTCAAACATCCCTGATGGATCAAGAGGACTCCCACCTCAAGGATTAAGCATAAGGCTGCAACATTCTGAGTGGATCAAGCCTCAAGATCGCCTGTGTCACCAAATTAGGGTTTTGGTCGACCAGGGCCTCCAGATGGGAATTTTCCTCTAGGAATGAGCCAATGCTTCAAAGTATAACTTATGATGCTCCAAGGGACATCATGAACCTAATCATCAAGTCAATTTAGCCTCAGGGGATGCATTGACCAAAAATCAGGAATTAGGGTTCTTGACCTAATTCACCCCTAAGTTGACTTTTGGAACAAAACATGAGCCAAGACCTCAAGAGAGGATTTGAGAGTCTCTAATACACCACATTGATCCATTTGCAACAATGGATTGATCCAAGAAGCTTGATCACCAAGTTTCAGTTTCATCTGAACCACAATTAGGGTTTTTATGAAAAAGTCAACTTCATCTTTGACTTTTGACCAGGACATGCTCCCAAACCTTGGGACATGATTTAATACACCATATAACACCTATGAAATCAATCCATCAAGTTTTATTTAGGTCAAGGACTAGATTTCATAGAGGATCGCACAGTTTGGAATTCATCTGACAAAAAGTCAACTGTGCACAAAAGTCAACTTTGACTTTTTGAGATTTTTCACAATTATGGTTCCTTAACCCTAAAATGATGTTAATGTGTGATTGGAATCATCATTCATCAAGAAAAATCAAGAAAAGTGGGATAACTTGTAAAAGGGGTAACCATAAAAACTTAGAAATTTTCTGAGTTATGGAACAAAGTGGCTAGGGTACCAACTTTGGAGGATCATAACTCCTAAACCACAAGGCCATTTTTCCCCATCCAAAGCTAGATTTGTAGTTCTCATGGAACTTTACAAAAGCTTCAAACATAACTCATTCCAATTCCTCATGGATTTTAAGTTATGGAATGATCAAAATCACAAAAAGTGAAAATGTCACTTTTTTCCAACACTTAGTGAAATTTTCACCAAGTCAGAATCTGCCTTCACTTTTTTTCCAAATGTAAGGGAATTTTTCACTTGGATCCAAAAAGTATCAAAACCATTTATGATCAAACAGTTGTTGTATCATATGAGGGCTTTCCAAAATGACCAAGAACTTCACCAAACTCAACTTGAGCCATGAGATATGACAATGGCAATATGCCTTGCTGAAAACTGCCAAAGCAAGGCAGATTTGTGCATTTTGCTCGATTTGCCAAATTTGTGCAAATGACAAACACACTTATCCATCTGAACACCTCAAGGGGAGATCAAGGAGGAACCAACTATGATCTCAAGCCTCCCAAATCTTTGGAACTAAAAATAGCATGCCAAACCTAGAAATCCCTAAAGAGGGGACAAGACTCCAATTTTGTTTTGGAGCATTCAATGGATGCACCAAGGTGGCATGGACTGAGCCATTTCCAACTGAATTCAGTCAAGACTTATCCAAGACCAAGGGAATCAGCAGCCTGTGCCCTAACCTCTAGTCAATGGCTAGAGGAGACTTGGATTCTCATTGATCAACATTGGCCAAACCTTTGTTGCAGTTGCCATTCACTATTGCAGCCAAAACAAACTTGATCTACTATAAATAGAGCTCAATTGTGATCAGTTTTAGTACACAAAGCACTACAACACTTGCTTTCCTCAAAATCTCTTTCTCTAGGCAAAAAAACATTCTTTAGCAAGGTAACTTTGAGTTTTTGAGTTAGAGAGCAATTCCACCATAGCTCATGATCCAAACACATCCAATATGTCATATCTAAGCTGTCCAAACTCTCACAAGTGACCTGTAACACCAAAATACAAAGTCACATCTCAAAACCTCAAAAATAAGACTTTTGTGCATTTTTCAAGCCATGTCTTGATTCAGTCACTTTCCAAACTAGATAAAACCTCAAACACACTCCGAATATCATCCTTGAACTATCCCAAATGGTTCCCCCATCTGGAACACCATTTGAGATAGTTGCTATTTTGGCCACTTTTGCCCCTTTTGCAAGAAAGAGCTCAAACTTGGCCCTGAGGTTTCCAGCTGATTCCAACCATCCTAAAAGCTTCTAAGGGATCATTTGAGGTTGTTCAAAGCATCAAATCATTTCTGGAACAAAGCCCTTGGCAGATTGCACAAAAGCTCCAAAAAGAGGTAAGCATCACAACTTCGATTCTTTGAATCATGCTTTCTTTTGATGTCCACTGATCGTGCATCTCTTATACATGTTATTTGTGTTGTGTTTGCACCAATTTATCATGTAATTCATGCTTGTACCAAGAGATGGCACATAAAATGCAAATCATGGCCTATTTCAAAACCACTATCGAGTTTTTCAATAGGAGCATGATCTGGAAAAAACACCACCATCATTGGATTCCTTGTGAAATTCTAGGCAGGATCGACCTAAATTTTGTCCCAATCCATGGATAAATGAGAAAGTTATGGCCTTCACGTTTTCAATCAAAATCTTACCTTGCCTTGCCTTGGGCCAGGCCAAAAACAAGGCAAGCCTTGTATATTTGTGGTTGTATTTCAATCAAAGGATGTATCACCACCCTAGTGGTAAGGCGCGCACCCTATACACAAAAGGTCTGGGGTTCGAATCCCCCTCGCCCCAGATCCTCTTTTTGCTATTTTTTCCACTTTTTACTTTTTTTTCTTATTATTTTTAACGATTTGAAAAATTAATAACTCTCTCAATTTTAATTATTTTTTATTGTTCTTTTTGAAAAAAATCACAAAAATGTTGAAATATTTTATTCCACAAAAAAAATAAAATTTATATTAGTTATTTAATATAATTATTATTTTTGTGAATAAATTCCTTTTTAATTGTTTTTAAACATTTAAAATTGAATATTTACTTTGAAAATCAAAACCAAATGAGTTTAATTCATCTTGTGATTAAAACCTCATTTTTTCAAACCTTAAACAAAAATCACAAGTGGTTTATTCAAACTTATTTGGTATTTTTATCATTTTGTTTGATTTTCTTTAAATATTTACTTTTAGAGAAAAACAAAATTAGGGTTCTTTGATTTTCACTCTCGCAAATCATTTTCAAACACTCACGGGCCTCTAATAGAGTGTAAGACTCAACCTCTTTTTGAAACCAAAATATTTGGGCCTCAGTCATTGTATAAGACCCATTGTGCTTTCAAAAACCTCGGCGCGATCGCCGTTTTTGAAACAAATAACCTCAGGCCTCTCCTTGAGTTGTAAGCCCCATCATTTGACACAAACATTTTGGGCCTTTGTTAGAGTGTAAGACCCAACCCATTGTAAATACAAAACTTTTTGGGCCTCAGCCATTGTATAAGTCCCACTGTATTTTCAAAAAGCAACGGCGGGATCGTCGCCTTTTTTAGCAAAATCATCTTGGCCTCTCCTTGAGCTGTAAGCCCCACCACTTATACAAAAATAAATCATTGGGCCTCTATTAGAGTGTAAGACCCAACCCCCTTTTAACCAAAACTTTTTTGGGCCTCACTGCATTGTATAATACCCAGTATGTTAAAGAAATCTCGGCGCGATCGCCAATTCAAAAAACAAATCATCTGGGCTTACCCTCGTGTTATAAGCCCCATTCTTTTTCTTTAAACACCTTTGGGCCTCTTGAGAGAGTGTAAGACCCATCCCTTTGTACATAAAACCTTTTTAGGCCTCAGTCACTTGTATAAGTCCCTCTGTACAATTTCAAACAATAGTGCAATCACTGATAAAACCTTGGGCCTCTCCTTGAGCTGTAAGCCCCAACAACCTTTTCAAAGCACTTTCTCCTTTGATTTAGAATATAATATTGTTTTCAAAGCTTTCTTTGTTGAACAACTAACAAAACAACATGGAAGCTCTACAACAGAGTAAGTGTTTACCCACTTTCTTTATCCGCTTTCATATATATATATATATATATAACTGTATTGTGGGGCTGCTCACTGTAAGTCTTCTTTCACAAACTTTTATATACTTGTCAAATATCAACTGTGTAATACTAGTATAGTTATTTAGAGTTTTCCCCGGCAACTACGTCTAGCACTAGGTAAAGCCCTGTTGGTCACTCTTAAATACAAACAAAACTAGATCCCCATAGGATTACCAGACACAGTCTTCCCTCCTCTTGGGGTTAAACAATATGGAGATGTGAAAGACAACATTCTCAGTGAACCCTTTCTCAGTCTGTCACTCTTAGAAATCGTCAAAGAGACTCTACTCCCCAGGGATGATCTTTTCTCCGTGAATGGCATCTCTTGAGTTTCTTCCAAATTCTCAGACTTTCCTGGCTTGATCTATTCTCGGTGAATGGCATGTCTTGAACTTCTCAGGGTTTGGGGACCCACAGGCTTCCTAAAAGCATCTCCGCCTCCTCTTGGGCGTTGTACTTGGACCCTTCGGCTTCTTAAAAGCTCTCATGCCTTATCTTGGGCTTAGTACAAGGACCCAGAGACCTCTACAGGTATAAGAACAGAACCTAGTCATCAATTTGCTAGAGCTGTCTTTCTGAGTCAAGTGTCAGACCTGTTAATGGGTTGACCTTCATCCCTTAACATACCTTGGCATTATACAAAGATCAGTCACTATCCGATAATCAATTTCTCCAAAACACCAGTAGACTTGGACAATCTCAATACCCTTTGGATTTCCCGTTTCCTTAAAGAACAGGAAATAACCCTGATCCTCTGATCAATTCCAAAGTACAACAATACCTTTAATCGTTCCCTTCATAAGAACTGATTTTCTCTTTTATCCAACATACTGGACCTGTCACTAAACTGAAACAGTCACCAGCACAATAGCCTCCTCTTGGGCTTTGTACAAATGATTCTCCCCAGCGGAGCTAACCTTTTCACACTCTCTTGTTGAGTATAAAAGACTCTCTTGTTGAGTCAATCCCTTTTAGCCTCCATCTCGGGCTTCGTACGAGATACAAAATCCCTCTCTTGTTGAGTATAAAAGACTCTCTTGTTGAGTTAAACCTTTCAGTCTCCATCTCGGGCTTCGTACGAGATACAAAACCACTCTCTTGTTGAGTATAAAAGACCCTCATGTAGAGTCAAAAACCTTTTAGCCTCCATCTTGGACTTCGTACAAGACACATATAAAAGCAATCTCTTGTTGAGTCAGTCACTGGTTAGCACTCTCTTTTTGAGTCAACCCCTTTTAGACTCTCTCTCGGGCTTCGTACGAGACACCTAAAAGCACCCTCTTGTTGGGTCAATAGCCTCCTCTTAGGGTTGGTATAAGAAAACCCTGGTTGAGTCAATCAACCTGTTAGCATCAAAATTTGTGCCTCGTTCACAGTATACAAACATCAACAACTCGTTTTCCTTCATCTAATTGCTGTAAGCGGCAAACCTTTAGATTATTTACATCCATGCCATTGTCCCTCTTTTAGCATGAGAAATTCCTAAGGAAATATGACATTGCCCTAAACTGAGTTAAAGTCTTCTCCTTCAGGTTAAAAATCCCCTATAAAGGAAATTATGGCATTGCTGGATTCACATATCCCAGTTAAAGTAATTCTCCTTTATAATCAGTCACCCAACAGTTGTGACAAACAGACCCCTTTTAGAGATGAAAAATTCTCTCTCATCAATAAACCCTTTATCTTCACATCTTGGGCTTCGAACAAGATATAAATAGACATTTCAGCTTCACATCTTGGGCTTTGAACAAGATACAAACCACATTTAGCTTCACGTCATGGGCTTTGAACAAGACACCAAAACAACCTTTTTTCCTCCCATAGAATAGGAGGAACTACGATCGCTCTGATTTCCCTGTTTCGTCAAACGGGAATACGTAGGCATAAGATTAAAAAAATCTTAGCGAGCATACTAATAAAAAACCCAAAATCCCGTACCTTCATACATCAATAAAAAAGCATCAGTCTTAACATCCTACCAATAGCCTAGACACTGTTTTTTTAACAAAATAACCTAAGAGAGACCCACAATCTTAATAGCATCTGTAAGCCAACAGTCATCTATTTAAACTCAGTTTGCAAGCAGGGTTAATTGGAGACATCTATTTCCCTTCCTTCATCAGCTTCAATAGGATAAAAAATGAATCAAACTGTAGTACCCCAAAGTGATAGTGCTTCGCAACCACGCAAAAATTCGCGCTACAGGTTCAAGATAGCAATCCTGTCTTGCTTAGGAGAGGTAGACCCCGTGGGGGAGAAAGAATCGTTAATCGGTCTTAAGAGGTAAAAACTCTGTCGGAAATGTCAGATGATACATTGCATCTGAAACAATTGATACTTCATTCAGGGGCGCTGGTTTAGAAGTAGTACTTTGATTCTGCACTTTGAGGTTCAATCACCTCCGGAGAGGCTATCGATGTCCTTTTTTGTGTTTAGTTAGTAAAAAAGAATTGTCATCTTTATTTTAAAAGTAGAAGAAAATTTGACAAGTAAATTCTTTTTTTGTTTGTTTCAAGAATCGTTGATCATGTTAAAAATGTCATTCTGTTAAAGCAAAATAGATGAGAATTGTAAACAAAAGCACTAAGGCTCAAATTTTATTAATAGGATGGTAATCAGCCAAGCGCGTGACCCCATAGAGCATTACAAAGTTTAGAAAATGGTAATTTAAGAGAAAATGGGCTACATTGAAACATAACGACCGTTGTCCTTCTACCAACTTTGAATTCTAGACATTCTGGGCTTCTGTTGAAGGTGACCTTGACTAAAGTCTTTCGGCGGATGGTGTTAGCACTGGGGATTTAACCTTGTTGGACGTAGTTACTTGCCATGAATCCCTAACTTTTGCCTGGATTATTTTTTGAGGTTTTCAACCCATCGGGATGATTTTTGCTCATGTCTCTAATTTTTGCCTGGACCGCCTATTCGGGGTTTCAATCCACCGAGACGTTTTTTTTATTTAGGCGAAGTATTTCTTGACTACATCAACATTCGTGGGGTAGGTAAACTCCTCTCCATCCATGGTTGCGAGTCTCAAGGCACCGCCCGAGAAAACTTTCTTGACCACATATGGGCCGTCATAATTCGGAGTCCATTTGCCCCGGGAATTAGTGAGGAATGATTGTATCTTTTTGAGCACGAGGTCTCCTTTTCTGAAGACACGGGGTCGGACCTTTTTGTCGAACGTCTTCTTCATTCTCTGCTGATACAACTAACCATGGCATAAAGCTGTCATTCTCTTTTCTTCGATTAGGTTTAGTTCGTCGTGCCAGCTTTGACACCATTCAGCTTTTGTTAGCTTGGCTTCCATCAATACCCTGATTGAAGGGATTTCTACTTCTATGGGGAGTACTGCCTCCATGCCATATACTAGAGAGAAAGGGTTGCTCCTACTGAAGTGCGGACAAATGTGCGATAACCGTGAAGAACGAAGGGCAGCATTCCATGCCAGTCTTTGTAGGTTACAACCATCTTTTGAACAATATTCTTGATGTTCTTGTTAGCCGCTTCTACTGCTCCATTCATCTTAGGTCGGTAGGGAGATGAGTTATGGTGTTCGATCTTGAATGCAATGCACAACTCTTTCATCATCTTGTTGTTCAAGTTAGATCCATTATTAGTAATGATCTGGCTTGGAACACCATAACGACATATGAGATTGTTTCTGATAAAGCAGACTACCACTTGTCGGGTTACATTGGTGTATGACACTGCTTCGACCCACTTGGTGAAGTAGTCGATGGCTACTAGGATGAACCGATGTCCGTTCGAAGCCTTGTGCTCAATCATGCCAATCATGTCGATTCCCCATATAGAAAAAGGCCATGTGGAAGAAAAAACTTTGAGATGCGTTGGCGGTACATGGATTTTATCAACGTATATCTGACACTTGTGACACCTCCTCATGTACTTGTAGCAATTGGATTCCATTGTCAGTCAATAATATCCTGCTCTCAAATTTTTTCTTGCCATTGTATGTCCATTGGCATGAGTGCCAAAGGATCCTTCATGAATTTCTTTCATCAACATGTTTGCTTCTTGTCTGTCTACGCATCGGAGCAGGACCATGTCGAAGTTTCTCTTATAGAGTGTATCACAGTTCAGGAAGAAGTTGTCAGCCAGTCTTTTGAGAGTCTTCCTGTCTTTCCTGGATGCCCCTAGTGGGTACTCTTGTCTTTGAAGGAAGCACTTGATATCATGATACCAAGGTTTGTCATCTATGACTGCTTCAATTGTGAAGATGTAAGCGGGCCTTTGAAGGCGCATTATGTTAATCTTAGGTACATCGTTCCATTGACGTACACTAATCATGGAAGAGAGAGTGGCTAGTGCATCAGCCATGTGATTTTCTTCACGAGGGATATGATGAAACTCGATTTTGTTGAAGAATGGTAACAACCTTCTCGCGTAGTCTTTGTAAGGAGTCAATCGTGATTGGTATGTGTTCCACTCCTCTTTAATCGGATTTACAACCATGGCTGAGCCTCCATATACATCCAAGTTCTTAATTTTTAAGTCGATAGCATCTTCGAGACCCTTGATACAAGCTTCATATTCGGCCTTATTGTTCGTGCATTTGAATGTTAATCTGGCAGTGAAAGGAATATGGGTACCCTGAGGTGTTATGATGATTGCCCCAATTTCGTTTCCATAAGTGTTGACAGCTCCGTCAAATATTAGTCCCCATTGGGATCCTGGTTCTGGCCCTTCACTGAGTAGCGGTTCATCGTAATCTTTCATTTTCAAGTACATGACATCTTCATCTGGGAAGTCAAATCCGACTGATTCCTGATCATTAATCAGTTGATGAGCCAAATGATCGGCTAAAATGCTTCCTTTGACGGCTTTCTGAGCGTGGTACTCAATGCCATATTCTGATAACAACATCTTCTAACGGGCAATCCTTCCCGTGTGAGCAGGTTTTTCAAAGACGTACTTGATCAGATCCATTTCAGAGATTAACCAAGTGTGACAAATCATGTACTGGCGAAGACGATTGGCTGCCCAAGCAAGAGCACAACAAGTTTTCTCGAGCAAAGTGTACCGAGTTTCACAGTCTGTACATTTCTTGCTTAAGTAGTAAATGGCAGATTCTTTTCTTTTCGTTTCGTCTTGTTGGCCGGGTACACAACCCATAGAGTCTTTCAAGACTGTTAGGTAGATGATCAGTGGCCTTTCTTCCACTGGAGGTGACAGGATTTGCGGATTCAACATATATTCTTTGATACAGTCGAAATCTTTTTAGAAATCTTCTGTCCGTACGCAGCTTTGATTCTTTCTGAGTAGTTTGAAGATTGGGCCGCATGTCGCGGTCATGAGGGATATGAATCTTGAGATGTAATTCAGACGTCCCAAAAATCCTTTGACCTATTTTTCAGTCTTTGGTGAAGGCATTTCTTGAATGGCCTTGACCTTGTCAGGATCAACCTCAATTCCTTTCTGGCTGACGATGAATCCTAAAAGTTTTCCCGAGCGGACACTGAACGTGCAGTTGTTGGGATTCAAGAGGAGTTTGTATTTCCTCAGACGCTCGAATAACTTTGACAGGTGTGTCACAACCTCTTCTTCTGTTCTAGATTTGGCAATCATGTCATTGACATACACTTCAATTTCTTTATGCATCATGTCGCGAAACAGAGTTGTCACGGCCCTTTGATATATTGCCCCAGTGTTCTTCAAACCGAACGACATTACCTTGTAACAAAAGTTGCCCATGGGGTGATGAATGGAGTTTTCTCCATATCTTCCGGCGCCATTTTGATTTGATTATAGCCCGAGAATCCATCCATGAAGGAGAGGACTTTCAATTTTGTTGTACTGTCTACCAGCATGTCAATGTGTGGCAGGGGGAAGTCATCCTTTGGACTTGCTTTATTCAGATGCCTGTAGTCCACACACATTCTGACTTTTTCGTCCTTTTTCGGAACTGGTACTATGTGGGCTAGCCATTGAGGATATTTTGCGGTGGCAAGGAAACCTGCGTCGATCTATTTCTGCACTTCCTCTTTAATCTTGATAGCCATATCTGGATGAGTCCGTCTCAGTCTTTGTTTTATCGGAGGACATTCTAATTTCAACGGTAAATGATGTTCCACGATGCTGGTATCCAACCCTGGCATGTCCTGGTAGGACCAAGCGAATACATCTAGAAACTCTTTGAGAAGTTTTATCAAGCTTTCTTTGACAATTGGATTGAGTAGTGCCCCAATCTTAACTTCCTTATTTTCTTCCTCTGAACCCAAATTGACCGTTTACAACGGCTCTTTGTGAGGCTCAATAGACCTTTCCTCTTGTCTGAGTAGTCGGGAGATCTCTTTTTGAATTTCTGCGTCCTCTTCTTCTCCAGCTTCAAATACCAGGAATTCAAAGTTGGGAGAAGGCATTGGATCGTATGTTTCAATGGGGTTTAAAATAAGCAATTTAGACTTATGGACGACTTTCGGGACATCGACAGTAACCCAATGGCGACGAACTCCTCGGTGAATCACAAAGTCTGGTACCTTCTTCCTTGGTTTATCTTCAGAAATGACGCTGATTTCTGGCGGAGTAGGATCATTAGAGTCTTCCTCCCACGCAGAGTTGTCATAAACGAACTCTTATGTTGTATATTCCTTAGTGTTTTCACTCTCAAGAGGATCTCCCCATCCAGTTGGCTAGATGTCCTCGTATTTGATGCGAGAGCTTTCAGGAGCGGTGTACTTGACTAAGAAGTCGTACTTGCCACTCGGCTTTCCTAAGGTGTCCTATACTTTCGTGGGAATAGAGGAGTCATCTTCCTCGATGGCGTTGACCTCAGGAAAAGCATAGTTGATGAACTCTTGTCCTGCAATCTTAGTAGATTCATCATTGTACTGGATATCTTCGGACTGTCCGGAGTAATGATCCCATGACTCGGTGGGGACGTGGGTATTCTTTTCAATATTACTCAGCTGATAGGCATCGTTTGGATGACTCTTTTGCCCCAAATTTTCTGTGTACGACTTCCAGATAGGTAAGTCATCCAGGGGATCATAATAATCGTAGTCAAAGTTGCCTTTCATTAGATCATCTTCTAATGAGTTAGGGGGAGCATGGCACCCTTCAGGATCGCACTCTCCATAGATCATCCGGACGTCTGATTGTGGTATATATCTCGGGCTCTGCTCTGGAAAACAACATGGCATGTGCGCTTCTTCCTGAGACATATAACCGTCATCGTTGAGATAAGATTTCCATTCTTTGTCCGTATCGGAGGAGTCACTCTTATTGATGGTGTGTACTTCTTGAGACACTGGGTGGAGGAAGCCTCCACTGTGGAAGAAGTCCTGAATGGGATGAAAACTTTCATCTTTCTTGGCAGTCTGGGTACAGGTTAAAGAAAAACCAAGACCTTTCTTTGTCTTGTTATCTGTAGGAATTATAATCTATCCCCATCCTTTTGCGTCATTACTCTTGATTACTTCGAGAGTATCTTTGTATGAGGAAATCGACATTCCTTTTTCTGGTCGATTCTCATTGCTCACCGAGAGTGCTTGGAACTGGGTTCCAATAACCTCCTCTGGTTCTACATAGGAGAATGATCATAAGTTGCTCACGATTAAGGCTTGCTCTCCGCAGACTGTGACTAACTTATCATTCATGATGAACTTCAGCTTCTGGTGAAGTGTCAAAGTGACTGCCCCAGCTTCGTGTATCCAAGGTCTTCCTAATAAACAACTGCATGCTGCCCGAATGTCCATGACCTGGAAAGTGTGAGGACCGATGGTTATGGGAAGATCGACTTCGCCGATAACTGTTTTTCTAGATCCGACAAAGGCTTTAACGATGATCTCACTGCCTCTCATCGGAGCTCCTTGAAATGATAGTCGTATCAGAGTTAATTTTGGCATAACATTCAAAGATGATCCTGTGTCTACCAGTACGGTGGCTAAAGCATCGTTCTGGCAGTTGACTGTAATGTTAATTGCCATATTATGATTTTTGCCTTCTTCCGGCAGTTCTTCATCATTGAATCCTAAGTTGTTGCAGGAAGTGACTGTAAGACCCTAATTTTTGACCCCTAAGATTCCACATATCATTCACATCTCATTTTGCATCCTTACCACGAACAAGATCATACATTGGTTCCTTTATCCCTCTCTTCTTTGGGTTTATGTCTTGCAGGAATCGCAGAGCATCTGTGTGTTTCTTATTCACTTTATTGCTTTATTTGTTTATATTTTACTAACCTTAACCAAAACACAAAAATATTTTGTTTTCTTTCACTAACATTTTCAGGGGAAGAACAGGTTAAAAATGCCAAAATAACAGTCCCACAGCTCGAATGAATTTCCTCTGAACAAAGTCAAAGTTGATCTGCAAACAATTCAAAATTCATCTGATCAAGAGTTTTCCAAGATTTAAATGATTATTATTCAAGAGACTCCAAGGTTCATGTGTTTATTTCCATGCCTTCTTTGACAAGCAAGAAAAATCGAGTCGGAATCAAGACAGCACGTCAAAAAGCCAAATTTCCCAAATTTTCACTGTGTTAATCGATTAACACATTGGTTAATCGGTTAACGCGTGCGAATTTTGAAAAAATGGCAGCAAATTCAAAATTCAGCATTTGGCACCAATTTTCATCATTTTGGAACATTCCATACCATCTCATTTTAATTCCCTACATCACTTAAATCATTTCCTACCATACACCTTCACTAATCACCACTCTTTTATGAATTTCCCTCCAAATTCAAATTCCAAGCCTAATTTTGATCTTCCAAACCACCAAATTTCCAAGCCTAAACTCTATAAGTAGAGGCTTCATTTCACTCATTTCACAAGCTTTTGATAGCTAAAAAATCCCTTGCAAATTATCTCCTCAAACCACAAATTCACCAAAGCTCTTCTTTCTTCTTTTGAAAGTTAGTAAGAATTCACATTGATTCTTGCTTAACTTTGAGCTAAACCTTCATCCATTCACTTCTTCATCATCAATTTCAGTAGATCAAGACTTTGGAGTTTGGATCTTGGAGTAATTTGAAGCAATTTTCTAATTTGGAGTGGTAATCTATTTTCCACCATTGTTAAAGCTTCATATTCATCATTCAAGATGTAGATCCTTGGTGCTTCTTGTTGTTGATCCTTTGGATCATATATTGTTGTTTGATTGCAGGTTTCTTTGTCTATTTTTACTATAAAATTCGTGCAAATTCAGTTCATGATCACAAGGTGTTTGAAAAATGTTTTGAAAGAGGATCATGCTGAATTTTGCACATTTTTTTTGCTTCTGGCGCAGTGTTAACCGATTAACCAAATACAGTGTAAATTGGTTAACCGATTAACACCCTGTTTTGCGCAGAAATTCAAAATCTGCACTGGTTAACCGATTAACCAATGTGTTAACCAATTAACCAGTGTCCAGAATGCTATTTTGGCTCTGTTTTGGGATTGTTTTGCTTTTCTTTCCCTCTTATTCTCTTTCCTTTTGTTCTTAGCCTTAGATCACATAATTGTGTGGTTTAATTTGGCTATCTCTTCATCTATTTCTCCTTTCTTTTTGATCGATGAAAGTCTAATAGATCTTGGAATTCCGTTGTTGAATTTCGATCAAGACTAGATCGTTACCATTTTTTCTTTTCGTGCGGTATTGCTTTCGGATGACGATCTACATATCGTTCATCTAGCATGCATTATCATAAAGAGCTATTGACCGGCCTCATTGTAGGGTAATTACTCCGTAAATTACTCGGCGATTGCTTAACATAGCGCAATATTTGTCCCGCGTCGGAAAACTATCAAAAATGGTTGATCATTTGTCTTTTGGTTCAAAACTTATGAGACTTGTTATTAGGAGGCTTTGGTCTTATCAATCCTCTAATGAGTTCTCATCAACCTTGACCTAAGTGCAATTATTCAATTATTATTGATCATTGATCACTAACTCTAACAACTAATCACTAACTTACTAATATTACTATTGTACTAATCATTTACAATTCCTTCTCGCTCCCTATCTCTTTTACTTTTATGCTTCATTTTTGTCATTTCATATTATGTTTATTCTTCCGCAATTTTTCCTTTGTCCGTTGGACATATGTTTATGCTTCCGCAATTTTCCTTTTGTCCGTTGGACACATGTTTATGCTTATGCCTTTTTCTCTTTGTCCACTTGGACCAAAAACATTAATAAAGGCCTAAACCTCTAAAAAACTTGTGCTTCTAATCTTGGACTATGGTTACTATCCTTTGCAATGGACAAGGAGTTTTGCACCTAGACCTTGGACTTCAATGCTATTCTTGAATCCTTGAACTTAGACCTTGGGCATCCAATGCAATTCTTGGAACCTTGGACTTAGAATTAGGACCTTTCTCCCTTTTCTTTGGAATTATGGTTCGAAGACTTGGAAGCTTTCTTTTGTGGTTAGATCTTTCTTATCCTTAGCTTTTACTTTATGCTTTAGGATAGTCACTTCTTCTCCTCCCCATTCTTCAATTTTCAAAACTTTCTCTCTTTTTTCAAAACCTTCTTGATTTCAAACTTTCACCTCTTTCATAATCAAACCTTGACTTTGTCAAGTGATTTTACTCTTTTCTTTTCATTTCTTAATCAAATGCTAAACTACATAAGCATATTGACACCTTTTTCAAAAGACTTTAAAAAAACCAAACTCACTCAAATTCTTTTTGTGCCCTCGTGCACTTTTCTCTTTTAAAACTTTTTCATAAGTTTGGACATGATTCGTTTCTTTAAGCGGAATTATTCGCTTGGAAATGATGACTTATCTTTACATTTAAAATCAACCAAAATAAACAAATTTCATTCTTTGTACCACGAACTACAGGGTTTTGATCCTACATTGCACATCGTGGGTACGTAGGCATGAGACGACGAGTCTCTCCAAACACAAAAATCTAAAAAACAACTTCTCTTCTCATCACCTCAATCACTTTTCAAGAAAACATTTTCAGACCAAAAACGGTAGATATTTCAAAGGGTTCCTATAGAGTACTATAGACGTTTTGAGCTTGTGTAGGTTTTGTTCGCTCTTTTTCCTTTCCTTTTTGGATAAAATAAAAGTGAGGTGGCGACTCTTGATTTTCGAGTTAAGTTAATCAATAGTTTAAACTCACGATTTTGCCGCTACAGAAAAGTGGCGACTATGCTTTGGATAGATTGACCTCTTTCTGGTCCATCCCTTGAGGGGTTTAGCCTACTTTGATTTATTTACTGCTTTTTGCCTGATTTGCTTGTTACTTGCTTGTTCTGTTTGGGAATTCTTCTGTGTGGTGAGATAAGCCCAATACACAGGCTTGAGTGTACACCTAAGACTAGGGTGGAAAGTAGTGGGACCTATGCGTCGTCTTGGTACGTTTGGTGTGCACAAAATTCACGTCCAGACGAGGTTTTCTGGGGAGATATTCTGACGTGCGTGTCTTGCACATTTCGGGGTGTTGATCTAGAGAGATGTCGACTCTAGAGACCATTCCCGAGGACTCAGTTTAGGCACTCCTTACAAGTAGTAATGGCAGACCAGAAATGGAAAACCCGTTATACTTCTCGATCCGAGGACCCGAAGCTGAGAACTTTAGAATCCTTTAACCCATCTTGGCCTTATTAGGACATGGTGCGATGGCTATTCAGGTGCAAACTTGAATCATTTGTTACGCGATACCACACTCAGACGAGACTCTCTTGAGAATATTATTGACTACCAACCAGTTGAGAAATTAATAATATCCGAAAGATGGGTTGTAGACTCTGGGAACTTCTTTAGAACCTTGTTCGGCAGGTGGTATACCCTTAGCACATACCTTTATGGGAGGTTCTTAACCTTGACTTCATGCTCGTGACTCGGACCTTTGAACCCGTGTGCTTTCCGTGATCTTGTTTGTGGTTGTTGCATCCATGCACTCTTGCATCCATGAGCATACATCTGCATTCTTCTAAGTTATCTCAGAAACTTATTTCAACTGTCTCCTTCTCCAGTTATCTGTTCACCGTCAAGCTGTTTCCTCAACACAACTACGGAACTAGAGCTGCTGTCAGATTAAGAATGGAAAACCAAGAACAACACAACGCCGAAGTCAGAATGGAAATTGATGAGTTGAAGGCCGGCATGACCAAACTCACAGAAATGTTGCAAGTTCTGATTGCTAGAGGTGAACCACCTCAGAGGACTGTGATTGTTGAAACTTCAACTGCTGCTGTTGACCCTCCACTGACTCAACAACCAGCTTCTACTTGGCCAAAAATTGGGTTACCTCTGAATTACTCGCCACCCTTTGCAACTACTCCTGTGTTTGTCCCGTCTGTACTGCCAGTATCTTCAGCTCCATTGTTCACTGAACCTCAGCCTGCTGTGTATTCTGTTGCTCAAGCTATTCCTGAGAATCCTTTCGTGTACCATGTTGCTGGTCCACAATCTGAAAGTCAGGGAGAACCTGGATACATTGAAGAAGTCAGAGAGCAATGGCAAACTCTAGACAAAAGGATAAGAGTCGCGGAAGGAAGTGATGTCTTTAATGCTGCCGCAATGGACTTGTGCTTGGTTTCCGACTTGGTTATTCCTCCAAAATTCAAAACTCCTGATTTTGAGAAATACAAAGGGCACGCTGTCCCAGAACCCACTTGGTGATGTACTGCCGTAAGATGGCTGCCCATGCAAAAAATGACGAACTGCACATTCACTGTTTCCAAGACAGCTTGAGTAGGGCTTCAATGAAATGGTATATGGGACTTGATAAGAACTGTATCCAAAGCTGGATGGACTTGTCTGATGCTTTCTTAAAGCAATATAAGTACAATCTGGACATGGCACCTGACCGCCGTCAATTGCAAAATATGTCTCAGAAAGAAAAAGAATCCTTTAAGGAGTACGCTCAGCGCTGGAGAGAGCTAGCTGCTCAGGTGGAGCCACCCTTGGCTGAAAAAGAACTAACTGGTTTGTTCATGGACACTCTTCAGCCACTCTTTTGGGAAAAGATGATAGGCAATGTATCATCTGGTTTTGCTGACCTAGTCACTAATGGTGAAAGACTAGAAGAAGGAATCAAGAAAGGAAAGATTACCAATGCTGAAGCCTTTAGTGGTGCTAAAAAGTATGCTAGGAATTTTCAAAAGAAAAAGGATGGTGATACCCATGTTGTTTCAGTTGAAGGGAAACCTCGTCACAGGAAACAACAATATGTAGCTGCAGTTGCTCCTGTTGTAAATGCTCAACCAGTTCAAGCTCCTCATCAGGCTGTTAGACAAAATTAGAATCGCAATAGGGTTAACTTTGATCCTATCCCGATGTCCTACACTGAGCTATATCCATGTCTTGTTCATAAAGGTTTGGTTACAACGAGGGATCTACCTCCTCCTCCAAATCCTCTCCCAGTCGGCTATAAGGCTGATCTTCACTGTGAGTTCCATCGAGGTGGGGCAGGCCATAACTTGGAAGGTTTCTATGTATTGAAAGCTAGAGTACAAGAATTTGTGAATTCAAAGATTATGTCCTTTACTGATGATAATCCCAATGTTGTCAACAATCCTTTGCCAAAGCATGCCAAGTGAAGTTTGAGTCAGTTCAGACGGATCATCTCCTAAAGCCAGTGTTTCAGACGGGACATCTCATCCTTGTTGCTGATTAGTCACTGGGCCTTGTTTCTTTCTGTTTGTATTTTTATTTGATTATATTGACTGTTTTCTTTCGAACTTTATTTGTACTTTCATGGTAATTTCAATGAAATGAGCATTGCAATGTTTTGATTCAATCCAATGTGCGCATCTTTATGCTTTCTTTTTCACAAAACAAAAATATATCTCCTGTTCACTTTCTTTATCAAGCTTTTGTTTATGCAAAGATTGGAGGGAGGATGATGAAAACAAAATACCTGAAATTGCTAAACTGTATGCTTTCAATTAAAACTTGGCTGATGATGTACATGCATTATTTCAACTCCCAAACACTGGAGAAATAAGGAAGTTAATCCTTTGTCAACCCCTTTGAGCCTAAAAGGTAGAGTTTCTTTCTGTACGAAAAAACCCGCAATCTTAACCTGGGGATGGGTAGTTCTCAATTAATTTGACTGTGCAATCAAAATTTTTCCTTCGCACACATCAAAGAAGTGTCGAAGATGTCTTTCAAATCGAAACCCAATGATGGTTCACCGTAATCATTAAGCCAGACAGTCATTATCTTTCAAAAAATAATGAATAGAAAAAATCAAATGAAAAACCCGCTAAGTCAAAACCTATGAAGGAGACTTAGGCAAAAATTGGGGCATCCCGCTGACTGTAAGCTCAAATGACACAGTTCAGGCAAAAGTTAGGGATAACAAAAGATCAATCAAGAGGTTGCCAACATCCTCAAAGACAAAACAAGTTGACTAAGGTCCTCATCAAACACAACAAAATGTTGTAAGAAAAAATGATGTCCATTTCAAAAATCCCTTGGTTCTTGAGCCATCATCATAACAGTGTTGCAATTCCAAAATCTCTTCGAACCTGAATACATAGTTTGAATTAACTGAGCATAGGACTGGAGATCATCAAGAAGAATGGGTTGGGTACAAATAGACTTTGAGCCTATAGCATTTGTTTCGAAAATCGTGAACCAAACCATGTTACAACCTTCAAAAGACCTAATTGAAGCCATGTTTCTTTTGAAAGCATACTACTGCAAGGTTGCATAAATTGACTCCTATGTTTGTTGCCAATCATTTGCTTTGATGTCATACCTTTGCTTTCTCTTTCACTTTGCATGTCTAAACCGCCGTGTTTTAACAAGTGATACATTTTTTTCTTTACATCAATAATATCATTCCAAAAATGATTTTTGATTTCAAAACTGCATTGAGCTTTGCATTAAAATTACCATGTTTGTTTGAATAATCTTATTTGCAGGCAAACTTTTCTCATCAAGAAATTTCAAACAGTTGAGAAACTTGGTCAGTGATCCTATCAGGGGAACATTACCTCCAGATCTTGTTGTGAATCAATTCAAGATTTGTGGCTCAATGCAAGTTATTCTCAGATTTGGTTAGCCAGAAGATCTCTTTCAAGACCCACAATGAGTTTAGCCTTCTCAACAGTCATCTCAAGAACTGAAGCCATGATCAGTTCATCCCCAATAAACGGTAACTGAAGCCATGATTAGTTCATTCTCAACAATCATTTCAAGAATTGAAGCCATTATCAGTTCATTTTTCCCCTACAACAGTCAAACTGAAGCTACGATCAGTTTATCCTCATCAGTCAATCAATCTGGGGCAGTCTTCTTCAAGAATCCTCAAGATGTCTTTCCTCAAAAGACCATCAGCCTGATACAATTCATAAGTGTGACAGAGATATGTTCAATATCTTTTCTCCAAGCAGAGTGGGGCAGTGTTCCCTGTGTTGAGGAATCAGATCCTTTCTTCCCTCACAAAAGAGTCTATCTCAGTTGTCTCTATCATCTGCATTGCATACATAAATCATTCATATCATATAGAAAGATTTTCATAGCTCAAAGTATGCTTCGCGCTCATATACATTTTTCTGAGGTCATGTTGTTATCAACATCTTACCTTGTGGTCAAAGTCCAACATACTTGGCACCTACCAAAACTTTTACCTGCCTTTTCATTCAGTGTTATTCCTGGATGTTGTTGTTTCCTTGTGCATCCAGTGCTATTCCTGGATATCCTGCTTGTCTTCTCTCTTTCCAGTGTCATTCCTGGATGTTGTCGTTTCCCTGTGCATCTGTTGCTGTTGTTAAATGTTTTGTTTCGTTCCAGTGCTATTCCTGGATGTCTTGTTTGTCTCATTTCATTCCAGTGCCATTCCTGGATCTTTGTTTTTCTCTCCCTCCAGTGCCATTCCTAGATGTCTGTCTCTTTTGATCTCCAGTGCCATTTCTGGATATCTTGTTCCTCTTGTTTCTCCCAGTGCTATTCTTGGAAGTTTTATCTCTCTTCTATAATCCCCAATAGATTTGCTTAGATATCTTTCATTGTCATTCCCGAAAGTTTTATCTGTTCATTCAGTGCCATTCCTGAATGAGTTTTATCCTTTGCATTCAGTGCCATTCCTAGATGTCTTTCTCACTATCATTCAATGCCATTCTTGAATATAGTGATTTACCTTTACTTTCAGTGCCATTCTTGAAAGTCCTTCCTTTATCCAATGCCATTATTGGATATCTTTTCCTCAACAGAGTCCAATGCCATTCTTGGATTCTTATGATATATTTTCCAGAACTTTTCTCACTTCATTCAATGTCATTCTTGGATGTTGAGATTCTTCTGTACAATGCCATTCTTGGACACCTTTTCCCCAGCCAAGTCCAATGCTATTCTTGGATATCTCTGATGTTTAACCTTGTCATCCAATGTCATTCTTGGATTGTCCCCAGTGAAGTTTTTCAAATGGAAGTTTTGGTGCCCCATTCAATGCCATTTTTTAATGTTGTGGTTCCTTTCATCCAATGCCATTCTTGGATATTTTATCCCCAATAGAGTGTTTTTCACCTCCATCCAATGCTATTCTTGGATGACGCTGTTGTTTTTTACCAGAAACTTTCTTGTTGCTGTCCAATGCCATTCTTGGACATCTTTTGGCATACCTTTTGTCTCGTTCGTAGTTTGCATCCAATGTTATTCTTGGATGACGCTGTTGTTTTTTACCAGAAACTTTCTTGTTGCTGTCCAATGCATTCTTGGACATCTTTTGGCATACCTTTTGTTTCGTTCATAGTTTCTATCCAATGCCATTCTTGGATATCACTACTTGTCTTCTCAGGGTCTTGTCCCTCTCTTTCCAACTATTGATGGATACTTCTTGTCACCTTGACAGATCTCTAGAAATAGCTTGTGTTCCCCGGCGTGTCTTTTCACGTCATCTACCTCAATTTATCGTAATCTCTTATTTCAAGTTTCCCCACATACTGTTTCTTCCTTTGCATTCATATCATCTTGTGGCATCTTAGGGCTTAAAAATGTAGCTTTTTGTATTTAAGTATCTTCATATCTCTCGATAGAAGAGACTTAAATAGGGGCAGCTGTAAGACCCTAATTTTTGACCCCTAAGATTCCACATATCATTCACATCTCATTTTGCATCCTTACCACGAACAAGATCACACATTGGTTCCATTATCCATCTCTTCTTTGGGTTTATGTCTTGCAGGAATCACTGAGCATCTGTGTGTTTCTTATTCACTTTATTGCTTTATTTATTTATATTTTACTAACCTTAACCAAAACCTAAAAATATTTTGTTTTCTTTCACTAACATTTTCAGGGGAAGACCAGGTTAAAAATGCCAAAATAACAGTCCCACAGCTTGAATGAATTTCCTCTGAACAAAGTCAAAGTTGATCTGCAAACAATTCAAAATTTACCTGATCAAGAGTTTTCCAAGATTTAATTGATTATTATTCAAGAGACTCCAAGGTTCATGTGTTTATTTCCATGCCTTCTTTGACAAGCAAGAAAAATCGAGCCGGAATCAAGACAGCACGTCAAAAAGCCAAATTTCCCAAATTTTCACTGTGTTAATCGATTAACACATTGGTTAATCGGTTAACGCGTGCGAATTTTGAAAAAATGGCAGCAAATTCAAAATTCAGCAATTGGCACCAATTTTCATCATTTTGGAATATTCCATACCATCTCATTTTAATTCCCTACATCACTTTGATCATTTCCTAACATACACCTTCACTAATCACCACTCTTTAATGAATTTCCCTCCAAATTCAAATTCCAAGCCGATTAACACCCTGTTTTGCGCAGAAATTCAAAATCTGCACTGGTTAACCAATTAACCAATGTGTTAACCAATTAACCAGTGTCCAGAATGCTATTTTGGCTCTGTTTTGGGATTGTTTTGCTTTTCTTTCCCTCTTATTCTCTTTCCTTTTGTTCTTAGCCTTAGATCACATAATTGTGTGGTTTAATTTGGCTCTCTCTTCATCTATTTCTCCTTTCTTTTTGATCGATGAAAGTCTAATAGATCTTGGAATTCCGTTGTTGAATTTCGATCAAGACTAGATCGTTACCATTTTTTCTTTTCGTGCGGTATTGCTTTCGGATGACGATCTACATATCGTTCATCTATCATGCATTAGCACAAAGAGCTATTGATCGGCCTCATTGTAGGGTAATTACTCCATAAATTACTCGGCGATTGCTTAACATAGCGCAATATTTGTCCCGCGTCGGAAAACTATAAAAAATGGTTGATCATTTGTCTTTTGGTTCAAAACTTATGAGACTTGTTGTTAGGAGGCTTTGGTCTTATCAATCCTCTAATGAGTTCTCATCAACCTTGACCTAAGTGCAATTATTCAATTATTATTGATCATTGATCACTAACTCTAACAACTAATCACTAACTTACTAACATTACTATTGTACTAATCATTTACAATTCCTTCTCGCTCCCTGTCTCTTTTACTTTTATGCTTCATTTTTATCATTTCATATTATGTTTATTCTTCCGCAATATTTCCTTTGTCTGTTGGACATATGTTTATGCTTCCACAATTCGCCTTTTGTCCGTTGGACACATGTTTATGCTTATGCCTTTTTCTCTTTGTCCACTTGGACCAAAAACATTAATAAAGGCCTAAACCTCTAAAAAACTTGTGCTTCTAATCTTGGACTATGGTTACTATCCTTTGCAATGGACATGGAGTTTTGCACCTAGACCTTGTACTTCAATGCTATTCTTGAATCCTTGAACTTAGACCTTGGACATCCAATGCAATTCTTGGAACCTTGGACTTAGAATTAGGACCTTTCTCCCTTTTTTTTGGAATTATGGTTCGAAGACTTGGAAGCTTACTTTTGTGGTTAGTTCTTTCTTATCCTTAGCTTTTACTTTATGCTTTAGGATAGTCACTTCTTCTCCTCCCCATTCTTCAATTTTTAAAACTTTCTCTCTTTTTTCAAAACCTTCTTGATTTCAAACTTTCACCTCTTTCATAATCAAACTTTGACTTTGTCAAGTGATTTTACTCTTTTCTTTTCATTTCTTAATCAAATGCTAAACTACATAAGCATATTGACACCTTTTTCAAAAGACTTTAAAAAACACCAAACTCACTCAAATTCTTTTTGTGCCCTCGTGCACTTTTTTCTTTTAAAACTTTTTCATAAGTTTAGACATGATTCGTTTCTTTAAGCGGAATTATTCGCTTGGAAATGGCGACTTGTCTTTGCATTTAAAATCAACCAAACAAACAAATTTCATTCTTTGTACCACGAACTACGGGGTTTTACTCCTACATTGCACATCGTGGGTACGTAGGCATGAGACGACGAGTCTCTCCAAACACAAAAATCTAAAAAATAACTTCTCTTCTCATCTCCTCAATCACTTTTCAAGCAAACATTTTCAGACCAAAAGCGGTAGATATTTCAAAGAGTTCCTATAGAGTACTATAGACTTTTGGGTGCTAATACCTTCCCATTACGTAACCAACCCCCCTTACCCGGAGTCTCTTCACTTGTTCTTGTTTAGAGCTTGTGTAGGTTTTGTTCGCTCTTTTTCCTTTCCTTTTTGGATAAAATAAAAGTGCGGTGGCGACTCTTGCTTTTTGAGTTAAGTTAATCAATAGCTTACACTCACGATTTTTCCGCTACAGTGATGTTGGAAATGATGCTGTCAAATTGTCCTACCGTTACTTCTTGTTCCACGAAGGCTTGCTCTAAGACTTTCGGTAGAGCTTCCCTGTGAGCTTCTGAACTAAGCATGAGAGATAGCATAGAGATTCGAGATGGAGTTTGCAAAAATTGGTCCACAATGTTGTACTCGCTTTTCTAGATGAGCTTCAGCATCTCATCGTTGTTCTTTACAAGTTCCGGATTACTAGATTGCCCGACTTGTTGATTTGGAACTTCCGTTTGAGGTTTCTTTTCTTTGGCAGGTTCTCCAACTCCTTTGTTGAAGATCCGACCGCTCTGGGTAACTCCGCTAATGTCAGCAATGTTCACAACAGAGGGTAATGGAGTTTCTTTTCCATTTTCGATGGTTGCTACACCGTACTTGTAAGGGATAGCCTTTTTCGATTTGTACGGTATTGGTCCTGGCAGGTAGATAACCACATAAGCTTTTGATTTCTCTGACCGTTATAGGCAACCTCAATCAGTTCCTGGTTGGGAACCTTTCTACCATTAAGAGGGTTTCTGGATTCATTAAGTAGAGGGATTATGGCGCGCACGTCCTTGGTTTACCCATGATCGGAGATTATGACAACGTTTTCGCTTTGATTAGGGAGATAGTCTTGTATCACGTTGATCGACCCAAAACTTGAACATGGTAGAACCTCTTTCCAGTCCAACTGATTTTGAAGAGCCGCTCGTAGGAGATAACATCCTCGGTTGTTCTCCGAACATACTCTACAACGCTTATAATTATGTGGTGGTACCTTAACCCGCCTACTTTATATGCAGTGCATCTTTACTAGATCTGTTTCCATTGAACGGACATCACAAATTTGATGTCTACCAGGATTCCCGTCGGTCATGCTAATCCATTGTGTAGCTTCATCCAAGTAGATCGAAAGCCACCAGCGGTCCAACAGATGTTGAAGTGTTCTTTGTACAAGCGCACACCCTTGGTCGTCTTCACGACATTCTTCACAGTCTTGATACTCGTGTGAAGCCAGAAAGTCGAGCCTGACTTGCTTAGCATGTAATTTTACCAGACTGGTATTCATCAAGCGTATGTCAAAGATCTGAACCATATTGACTTGATGGTTATTTCTTTCACGTTAATCTTGGATCCATCCGAGATCCATCTGACGTTGGAGGGCCTCTTGTACAAAAGATCATCTCTGATTGCTTGTTGAGCAGATCGAACAAATGTTGTAATCGTCCCGTGGCATATTATGAAATTGACTCTGTCTCAAATGCATCGCCACTAAATTGACATTCATCGCTAGAATGTTGTGGTTCTGAACAATGTTGGGATGTGCATGGGCCATGTTTACTTCGCGGATAATGTGATTCTGAATCCAGCCCAGATCCATTTGTTCTTGTAGAGTTGTTTGCACTACGGAACACCCCTGATTGTTCTTTGAGCAAATATCACACTAGTGATAATTGTGAGATGGCACATGACCGTACCCGCTCTGTCTGCAATGCATCCTCACCAGATTGGTTCCTAATAGGAGTACATCGTGAATTTGATAACTGCGGCTAAATTCTTCCTCTATTAAATTTACTGCAGTTTTCTCATGTTGCGGCAACGGGTTCGTCTGAACATTCGGATTAGTATCTTTGAAAGATAGGATCCCGTTCCTGACAAGCTTCTGTACATCAGACTTGAAGCTAAGACAATTCTCAATGTTGTGCCCCGATCCTCCTTGATGGTAATGGCAAGTTTGATCCGCTTTGAACCAAAAAAGTAGATTTTCCGGTACTGTAAGAGGAGTGCTAGTTTGGACGTGCCCCTTGGCCAGTAGAAGTGGAAATAGTTATGCGCACAACATCAGTATAGGGTCAAACCCTGATGGTCGTGTCGTACGATTGTTGTAGTTGTACTATGGACGAGCCTGTTGAAAAGGCTGTTGTGTCCTTTGCAGATACCGTTGTTAACTTGGTAGGCTCTAAGCAACCTGAGGTTAATAAGTCGGAGCTAGCGCAGGGTTGAGAGCGGGAGTTATCCCCGCTACTGGGTGATACCTTCACCTTTGCTTTCCCAGAGAGATATTACTGATATCGTGCTCTTTTTTCTTTTGGAAAGCACTACCGTATCTCTTAGTACTGCTAGATGGCTCTGCTTCTTTGACCAATCGTCCTTCTCATACTGCTTCTTCAAGGCGTACTCCCATGTTCACCATTTCAGTGAAGCCACTGGGCGCACTTGCAACCATTCGGTCGTAATAGAATGAGCTTAAGGTTTTCAAAAAGATCTTGGTCAGCTCCTTTTCCTCAAGAAAGGGACAGATCTGAGCGGCAATTCCACGCCATCTCTGAGCATATTCTTTGAAAGTTTCTTTGTCCTTCTGTGACATTGCTCTGAGTTGATCCCTATCCGGTGCCATGTCCAAATTGTATTTATACTGTTGAACGAAGGCAATGCCGAGATCTTTGAAAGTACTGATCTTGGTGCAGTTTAAACCCATGTATCATTTGAGTGCGGCACCGGTTAAATTGTCTTGGAAGTAATGGATCAGTAGTTATTGATTTTCTGTCTGAGTTGACATCTTTCGAGCGTACATCACCAAATGACTTTGAGGGCAAGAGTTGTCTTTGTATTTTTCAAAGTCAGACACCTTGAATTTGTGCGGTATCTTTACATTAGGGACCAAACAGAGGTCTGCGGTGTCCTTTTCGAATAAGTCTTAACCGCGAATGGCATACAGTTCCTTCTGCATTTCCAAGAATTATTCTTGGAACTCATTCATCCTGTAGTACATGTCTTAGGTTTCCATCAGAAATTGCTTGTGGAATCTGTCCTTCCGGGACAGTGTGTACTACTGATTATGGTATAGACATTATAGCGGTGACTCTTGGCGCTTTGGTGCCTTGAAATTTGTAACCTTCAAAAGTTGCTGTTGTAAACCTTGCATCTTCACTTCCCCGAAGATTGTAACCTTCAGGTCCAGTGGTTCCTGCCACGGCTTCTGGGTCTTCAGTGACCGGTGGGATATATCCTTCAAGTATAAAGTTGAGAGGCATGCCCCAGGGGAGACCTTTAGGCATGTTGTACGGAGGATGATTCTCATGTGTCTCCATTATGGGCGTAGTTGTGATCTCCGAGATTACAGTCCTTGCTGCCGTTGCTCCTGAGCCGTTGCCAGGGATTGCATGTCACCGTGAAGTTTTTCTAAACTTTTCTTTAGAGCATCGATTTCTTCTCTCAGCTCTCTATTCTCTTCCTCGAGATCGTCCATTTTATTTTGTCGATTGGCCCGAGTATTGTATGAGTGAGACAGTTTGACTCTAGAATTGTGACGCATACATGAGACTCAAAGATAAGAAGATGCGTTTATGTGAGAATGATGAATGATATGCAATGACATATTTTTTTAGTTTTTGTTTTATTCAAAAAGAAACTTCAACAAATAGATTGCAAATATCATACAGTGGGGGGAGACCCCTTTTATTGAACTTGAAAGATTGCAGTATTTTACAAAGAAAAGTACAATATTTTACAAAGTGTTGTAAGGAAATGTCCAAGCTCATGGACCCCGAGTCCTCTCTAAAAAGAGCTCAGATGTCGGTTCCTGTATTTTCCTTTTCTTCGATCGGGGTTCTTCAGCTGTTGTCAGGTTGTCAACTCTCTGCTAAGTGAAAGGAGCAAGCAAATTTCTTCTGTCTTCTTGACTCTCTATAACATGTTGTTCTAATATCTCAATCAGAGCATCCTTTTCCTTTAATAGTTCCTGAATCTTAGTACACTCCAAATTGAGGATTCGGTATTTGTTTTTCCAATAGCTCTTTTCACGTTGAACTTTGTTGAGAGCGACTTGGAGTTTTTCCGCATCAGACATGAAATAAAGGACAAATTTCTTTAATGGAAAAACTTCTTGGCGAGGGTAAAGCATCCTCAGTTTGAGGGCTCTAGTTTGCACCCAGTGGAGATAAGGTTCCATGAAGATGCAGTTTGGTCTTCTTAGAGACTCTCTTCCTTTCTTGTGAATATGTTGCCAGGCGTGCACTATTTCTTTCTTTAGTGCCCTGTCATTTTCCCCTTCCTTGAAGAAAAGACCTACCAGATGAACATTATGTGGGATATTCTTCATCGGGTATCCGAGTTGACGGCAAGCTAAGATTGGATGATAGTTGATTCCTCCTTTAGTTCCAATGAGGGGTACGTTAGGGAAATTTCCACATCTGCCAATGATCTTTATCCCCTCATAAATCCTATTATATCAATCTATGTCAGAGTTGGTAAGGGACATAATCATTTGTGACTAACGTAGAGTACTCTTGTGATCCCAAAAAGCAGCAGACTTGGGAAAATGGGAAATGAACCGTTTGTAGAGTAAGAGTACACAACATGTGATCATTCCTCAGCTGTAAAAATTCCTTAAGTACACATAATGATAAGCATCTGCGAGCAAGGTTGGTACGGGGTTCCCAATCAGAAATATCTTAACAGCATTGGTGTTGACGAAGTTGTCGATGTTGGGAAAAAGGAATAACCCATATATGAGCAGGAAAAAGATATCTTCGAAAGCAGTTATGTTTCATATACTGGCAAAGTATAGAGCTTTCTCCATCAGGAATTTAGCTGGTAAACCTTGGATTCCTCCTTTAGTGGTTATGTGAGTCATAACTTCTGACTCGTCCAAAGAGATTGCTTTGAAAATGGTTTGTTCCTTTGGAATTTCTTCCAGTCCAGAAAATGGAGCTTGGTTAGTGATAGGTAAATCAATCAGGTGAGAGTACTCTTCCAATGTTGGTGCAAGTTGGTAATCCGGGAAAGTGAAGCAGTGGTAAACCGAATCGTAGAACTAAACCAACGTAGACAGGATCCCTTCAACCACGTTAACCCTTAACAGAGATAACAGTCCTCCATGCTTAGTTCTGAAAGTCTCAGGGTTGGTAATCATCCTTGCCAACTTCCTTAAGTCCTCTAGTTTTAGAGCCTTGAAGGTGTACTTGTGCGTCTTTCTTCTACCGAAATCTATAATGCAATCTCTGATATTTGCAATTATTGTTTTAGTTTAAAAAAAAGATTTTTTTTCTTGTTTGAAAAGAGTTTCTTAGATGAATATATGAATGCAGCACACAAAAACATGGGTTCAAGGTCACGAGCATGGAGTCATGGCTCTACCCATCCCCAAAGGTTGTAGTACTATTTTGGTCAATTTTTGTACCTGTAGAACGGGTTCTAAAGTTCCCAAAGTCATTGACCCCTCCTAGGGATATAAACAACAAGCTGATTCACTCGAGCGAGCTGTAATATCCTAGGATAAATCTCATTTGAGTGTAGTATCGCGTATCAACTATTCCCGATAGTCACCGCACTACCAAATGGTCATATGGTTAAAGTCTACTAAATCCTCAGGGTCACAGGTACCACACTAGGAAAGACAATGCTTTCACAACAATCTGTCGTTCAACATCAATACTTTTGTACGGGTACCTCGACTGATTCGGTGGGCTACCAAGTTAGCTTGGTTGGGATTCAATCCCTATAAGCGTTTCCTGTCTATGCCACCCATATCTTAATGTTCTCACAAACTTCCCACATGCGTATCAATCGCATTCCCATTTGACAGAAAAATAAACACGAATATCAAGTAGGAATAACAGTATATATATATATATATATATATATATATATATATATATATATACATATACATATATATATACATATATATATATATATATATATATATATATATATATATATATATATATATATATATATATATATATATATATAATGCTAAACAACCTAGACCTCTTAGGAACTCTAATCCTAAAGACATCCCCAGCAGAGTCGCAATTTTTCTGTAGCGTACGATTTTTGTCGGTGACGCGACCACCTTACCGTATTGGTTGGAAATGGGTGCTACTTTCTGATTTCTTATTTATCCTATGAAGCTAGAAAGGAAAGGAAAGATATTTAAAACTAACCTTGCACGCAAATGTTTTCTTTAACAAATGCTAAGAGATTGGGGGTTTGGGGTCAGATTATACAATAGGGAGTTGTCAATTACCCAGCGTATATATGGTTATCCATAGATTGTTTGGCATTTTCTTCTGTTATCTACTTACTGGTGTTTATCTATCATAATTTTGGGAAAGTTTCTTCTTTGGGAATGTTGAGAGAGTATTTTTGTTGTTTTTCGGGTTTTTTTCGATGTTTTTGGTAAGGTACTGGACCTAAGGGTTTTCGATTAGTGTGCTCGCTAAGATTTCACAATCTTATGCCTACGTATTCCCGTAATGGAAAACAGGGAAATCAGAGCAATCGTAGTTCCTCCTATTCTATGGGAGGAAAAAGATGTTTGGTGTCTTGTTCAAAGCCCAAGATTGAAGCTAAAGGTTATTTGTGTCTTGTTCAAAGCCCAAGATTGAAGCTAGATGGTTTGATTGAGAGAGAATTTGTCATCTCTAAAGAGAGATATCTCATCTGTTTATCATAGTTGTTGGGTAACTGATTATAAAGGATAATTACTTTAACTGGAGTGTATGGAATCCAACAATTCCATAATTTCCTTTATAAGGGATTTGTCCTAAAGGAGAAAACTTTACTCAGTGTAGAGCAATGTCATTTTTCCTTAGGAGTCTTTCATGCTAAGAGAGGGACATTGGCTTGGGTGTAAATAATCCGGAGGCTTTCCACTTACAGCAATTAGATGAAAGATGATTTTTACCAGGATAAAGAGGAACTACAACTTGGATTTTTGAATCAACAAGTGTGCCACTTGCAGCAGTTATCTGAGATTAGGGTTTGTTTGATTGTCTGTTTTGACGTGAAATTGTACAGAGACATGTCTTCCTACAGAGAGATTTTTTTATTTCCTCTGAGGGGTGTTAATTTTTGTGTGCCTTGATCAAAGCCCAAAGTTGAAGCTAAAAGGTTGACTCTACTGGGGAGTTTTATTTCTGTCTTGTACAAAGCCCAAGATTGAGGCTAAAAAGGGATTGACTCTTTGGGGGACATTTAGTCTGTCTTGTACAAAGCCCAAGATTGAGGCTAAAAAAGAATTGACTCTACTGGGGAGAGGTTTTATTTGTCTTGTACAAAGCCTAAGATTGAGGCTAAAAGTTATTGACTCAGCTGGAGAATATTTGATCTGCCTTGTATAAAGCCCAAGATTGAGGCTAAAAATGCTGAGGGAAAATCATTATACAAAGCCTAAGAGGAGGCTGGTTGGGGAATTTCTTATATGAAGCCTAAGAGGAGGCTAACTTCTGCTTAGGATATTTGAGATCCAGAGACAGGTCTAAATTGGGGAATCAACTCTTGCTGGGGATTGAAAAAGAGTTGAAATATCAGATTCCTTGAGGTTCTGATTGAGGGTTTATTGATAGTAATTTGACCCTAGCTGGGGAATTTAGAATGGCAGTTTAAAGATTGAGTTTTAAAACCTATGGAGGTTTTAACTCTATTGGGGATTTGATGGAATGATCAGAGTTTTTTCCTATTCCTTCAAGAAACTTGAGGGTTTCTTTGCGATCCAAGAGGATATGAAACTGTCCAAGTCTACTGGTATGAAAAGGTTGATCTTTGTATGATGCCCAAGAGGAGGCTGATGTTTTATGGGATGAGAATCAACCCTAAACTAGTCTGATGTTCTGAGATTCTGACTCTCTGGAGGATTGAACTAGCAAAAGATGACTAGGTTCTGTCCTATATCTGTAGGAGGTCTTCGGGTCCTTGTACTAAGCCCAAGAGGAAGCTAAGAACTTCTAAGAAGCTTGAGGGTCCTTGTACAAAGCCCAAGAGGAGGCTAGGGATACTTTTAGGAAGCCTATGGGTCCAAACCTAAGAAAAGTTCAAGAAAGGTTTCACCGGGAATAATCCTTTCTTTAGTGAACAGATCGAGGGTTTGAAGAAATTCAAAAGAGGTTTCACCGGGAATTAATCCTCCTTGGGGAAATGAATTTCTTGTACAAATTTCTAATAGTGACAGTCTTGAAAAAAGTTTCACCGGGAATAATGTCTTTCTCTATTCTATATTGTATAAGCCCAAGAGGAGGCAAGACTGTATCTGGAATTTCCTATGGGGAACTAGTTTTGACTGTGTTAAAAGAGTGATCACTGGCTTGATCTAATCCTAGACCTAGTTGTCGGGGAAAACTCTAAGCAAGCATATATATATATATATATATATATATATATATATATATATATATATATATATAACAAGTATGTTGAAGAGTATAGTGGTACTTACAGGTGAGCAAGCTTTCAGCATTATAAACATAGTTGTATGGTTAGTTATTCAAGAAATTGAAGAAAGTTTTGATACAACTATAAATTTGAATCTAAATCAAAAGGAAAGTTGTTTTCAAAGAAAGTTTGGGGCTTATACTCAAGGAGAGGCCCATATGAATCCTTTTCAAAAGGCGACGATCGCGTCATAGTTTTGAAAATCACAGAGGGACTTATACAATGACTGAGGCCCAAATTTATTGTATTTACAAAAGTGGTGGGTCTTACACTCTATTAGAGGCCCAAGAGTTTATTTTTATACAAGAGATGGGGCTTACAACTCAAGGAGAGGCCCAATGGAAGACAGTGATCGCACCGTCGTTTTGAAAATCGTGTCGGAACTTATACAATGACTGACGCCTAAAAAAGTTTGCGTATGATAAGGGATGGGTCTTACACTCTATTAGAGGCCCAAAGAGTTATTGAAAAAGAAGAAAAACGGGACTTACAACCAAAGGGAGGCCCAGATAAAAATTGTTTTGAAAACGGCTATCGCGCCGAGATATTTAAAGTTGTATCGGGACTTATACAATGACTGAGACCCAAATGGTTTATTTACAAAGGGCTGGGACTTACACTCTATCAAGAGGCCCAAAATGTCTTTGAAAAGAAGTTTGATCAAGAGGAAACCCTAATTTCTTTTACAAATATAATTTTCAAAGAAAAATAAGTAATAAATGATATAAAAATACCAAATATATTGAAAAATATGTTGTAAATTTTGAACAATGTTTTTAAAAATCATGTTTAATCACATGAAGGCTTGAAATTCAATTGGTCTTGAAAAATCAAGGTGGAAATCTCATTTTAAAAATGTTTGAAAATAAATAAAATGAAATTAATTGCAAAAATTCAAACTATATTAAATAAATAATATAAATTCAAATTTTTTTGGAATAAAATATTTTATCATTTTTGTGAATTTTCAAAAAATGAACCAATCAAAAATATTTAAAATTGAGAGAGAAATTAATTAATAAAAACAAAAAAAAATGAAAAATAGCAAAATATGAGAGGAATAGCAAAATGGTCTGGGTGGGTGTTGAAACCATGACCTCTCAACCAAACACACATGCGCGCTACCACTGGGGTGGTGATACGTCTGTGTATCAAAACCACCCCATGTGCATATAAGGGTGACAAGGTTTTAGGCCTGGCCAAGGCGCCTTGGCCTGGCCCTTGCCCAAGGTTGGCCTGATTTTAGGCCTTTTGTATGAAGGCCATAACTTCTTCATTTCTCCATGGATTTGGACAAAATTTTAGATGAATCCTACCTAGAATTTCATGAGGAATCCAATGGTGCTTTTAGATTTTTCAAAAGATGTCCCCATTTTAAAACCCGATAGTGGTTTCAAAATAGGCCAAGATTTGCATGTTTTATGCTATCTTATCCTACAAGCAACAATAGCATGGTAAATTGGTTCCAACACAACACACATTATATGTATTACATGTTTATGATCAATGGACCTCAAAGCAATGCATATTTTAAGAGGTCAAGTTATGATGCACTTACCTCTTGAAGCTCCTTGTGCTAACTGTCAAGATCCTTGTGCCAGAAGTAATCAAATGCTTTAGAAACTCTTGATTGATCCCTTAGAAGCTTTTAGGATGATCAAAACCAGCTGGAAACCTCAGGAACAAGAGTTGGCTCTTTCTTGCAAAAGTGGTTAAAGTGACCAAAATGGTAACTCACTCAAATGGTGTTACAGTTGAAGGAAACCAGTTGGGATAGTTTGAGGATGATATTTGGAGTATAATTGAAGCTTTGTTTGGTTTTGAAAGTGACTGAATCAAGACATGGCTTGACAAATGCAGAAAAGTCAAAATTTGAGGTTTTGGAGGTTGACGTTCTGATTTTGAGGTTGTGCAATGTGGGTGAAGGTTTGAACACCTACAATGGATGATTTATGACGTGTTAGGATGGTTATTTGAGTGGTTTTTGCTCTGGTTTCAAGAATTCCCAAATTGCTTCATAATGACTTGAAAATGAAGTAAGAGAGGGATAATGAGAAAACAAGGCTTTGATATTGTTTTGGTGTGGTTTGAAACATCATAAATGACCTCTATTTATAGTATAGGAGTTTTGTTTTTGAAATAATAGTGTTTGGCAACTGGTTCACTCTATTATCCAATGGATATGCCCATGTATCACTTCCTTAAATGCCAAGGTACCAAGTCTTCACTTGGCCATTGACTAGAGTTGGTCTTGGTAGCTCTAGGTCTTCTGATTTTTGCAACAACCTTGACTCAATTAGACTGATAAGGCTTGGTTCATGACAGCTCAATGCACCACATCAATGCCAAATGACAAAATTGGAGTTTTTGGATTTGGAACTTTGAATTATCACATGCCAAAGGATATGATTCTTGACTCAATGGTCCAAGCTTGAAAGTATCAAGTGAGTCATCAAGATTCCCTCTGATCTTGGAAGAAGACAAAGCTTTCAAGATGACCGAATTTGAAATGGAAATGGTGTGGCACAAAAAATGCACCAAATCTGCCTTGAAAACCAGTTTGAGCAAGGCATGTTGTGAGATCCATAACTCCTTGATCAAGTTGAATTAATGGGAGTTCTTGTACTCTTTGGAAAGCTCTCATGACATACTTTAACTTTGATGTCCAAGATTGGTCTTTGTTTAGCTTGGATCAAGGTGAAAATGGCCTCAAAGTTTGGAAAAAGTGAAACAGATTCTGACTTGAAAATTTCCCTAAGTGTTGGAATGAAAATGTCCATTTTCATTTTTTGTGATTTTGATCAATCCATAACTCAAAATCCATGAGGATTTGGAATGAGATGTAGTTGACATATTTGAAGTATATAAGATGAACTTTCATTTGAGCTTTGGATGAGAGAAAAAGGCCTTGTGGTTTAGGAGTTATGACCTTGCAAAGTTGGTACCAAATCACTTTTGTTCCATAACTTAGAAAATTTTAAGTTTTCTATGGTTGCCCCTTTTGCAAGAAACCTTACTTTTCTTGATTTTTCTTGATGAATGATGATCAAAACCATACATTAACATTGTTTTTTTACTTAGGGGAACCATATTTGTGAAAAATTCCAAAAAGTCAAACTTGATTTTGGGCACAGTTGACTTTTTGTCAGATGAATTCCAAACTCTGTGATCCTTTATGAAATCAAGTCTTTGACCTAATTCAAACATAATGGATGGATTCTATAGGTGTTTTAGGGTGTCTTGAACCAAGTCCCAAGGTTTGAGAACATGTCTTGGTCAAAAGTCAAAGACACAGTTGACTTTTTCTTCAAAACCCTAATTGTGGTCCAGATGAAATTGAAACTTGTGAACCAAGCTTCTTGGATCAATACATTGTTGTAAATGGATCAATGTGGCGTATTTAAGGCCCTCAAATCATGTCTTGAGGTCTTGGTTCATGTCTTACCTCAAAAGTCAACTTAGGGGTGAATTAAGTCAAGAAACCCTAATTCTTGATTTTTGATGAATGCTTCCCCTGAGGTTGTTTTGACTTGATGATTGGGTTCATGAGGTCCCTTTGAGCATCTTGGGTCATGCTTTGAAGTATTGGCTCATGCCCAGATGAAAAAATTTCATCTGGAGGCCTTGGTCGACCAAAACCCTAATTTGGTGACACTGTCGATCTTGAGGCTTGATCCACTTGGAATGTTGCACTCTTGTGCTTGATCCTTAATGTGGGAGACCTCTTGGTCCTTTATAGATGCTTGAAAGGTTAGACAAGTTGAAGATCATGTCAATTCTTGATTGATCCTTTGTCTAAGTGCTCTGAGAGGGCTTAAAACCCTAATTATTGATTGTAGTGAATGCTCAACAATCTTTAAGGAGATTGATGAAGTATGATGATACATCCATATTGTGGTGATGATTCTCACAATGATGGGATATCTTGGTGGTCAAAATTTGGGGTATGAAACCCGTATATAAAAATGGTTGTTTATAAAAATGGTTGTTTATAAAAATATTTGTATCAATAATACATTTTTTTCTTGTTTATAAAAATATTTGTATCAACAATAGATTTTTTCTCGTTTATAAAAATATTTCTATCGACAATTTACTTTTTTTCTTTTTTAAAAATATTTGCATCAGCAATACACTTTTTGTCGTTTATAAAAATATTTGTATAAACAATACATTTTTTTCATTTATAAAAATAACATTGTTTATAAAAAAATTGGATCAATACTATATTTTTGTCCGTATATAAATGTATTAGGATAATAAATAAAGTGTCATAATTATAATTAGTTAATTAGTTTAAAAACATATAATTGAGATAATAAATTGATTACCTTGCAGCTTGATCAAGAGGCATTTTGAGCGCAGCTTGTGAAAACATTTGTGTGTGCTGAGATTCCATTTCGTTTTGTGGAGAATGAAAAATTTAGAAAGCTATTAATCACCTTGCAGCCTCGGTTTTATATCCCATCATGGTTTACATTGAGGCGTGATATTTGGGCGCTCTACCTTTAAGAAAAGGAGAAATTGAAAAAAATCTTACCAAATTGTGGAAAGTTTGTTTGACCACTGACACTTGGACTTCAACTCAAAACTTAAGTTACATGAGTTTGACCGTGCATTTTGTGGATAGTGAGTGGAAGATGCATAAGAAAATCATCAATTTTTGTCAAATCACGGGGCACTCGGGACACATGATTGGGAAATATGTTGATGACTACTTAAGAAGTTGGGGGTTGAGTCAAATCTTGACCATAACGGTTGACAGTGTTTCGGCAAACACCACTATGATTAAGTACCTCAACATAAGGATGGGGTCTTGGAAAATCTTGTTTTGAATGGGGAATTTGTCCACATGTGTTGTTGTACGCATATCTTGAATTTAATTGTAAAATCGGGATTGAAAAAGGATAAAAGTTGCATAAAAAATATCTGTCATGCGGTTAAATATGTCAAATCTTCTCCAAGTAAACTAGGCACATTTATGAAATGTGCAGTGCAAAAAAAAGTTACATACAAAGGTGTTGTTATCCTTGATGTTGAAACCAGATGAATCCAACTTATTCAATGTTAAAGGATTCCTTACAGTATCAAAAAGCTTTTGACTTGCTCTATGCACGGGATAAGACATTTCGCAAAGAAATGGACAAAACAAAGCAGGTAGTTAAGAAAGAGGATTGGACATATGTTGCATCAGTGCTTCCCTTGCTTGAGATGTTCTATAAATCTACAAAGCGTTTGTCTGGATCATTATATGTCACTAGTGCTTCATATATGGCAGAGGTATTCACCATTGAAAAAGGGATCAATAAGCATTTAAAGAGTAATAATGAGCACATAAAAAATACGGCGAGTAAGATGAAAGGTAAATTCAACAAATATTAGGGAGATTCTGACACAATAAGCATCTTACTATTGATTGCTTTTGTTCTTGATCCAATGGTGAAATTGTCTATTGCAGAGTTTTATATTGATCTTTTATATGCTAACACTGAAAAAGTCGATGATTTAAAGAAAAAGTTGAAGTATTCTCTTACAAAACTTTATGTTTAATATTGAGGTTTTGACGACTCTCAATCTAGCCAACTAGACACACCACCAAATGAGGATGGTGATGATGATATTTTTCATCACTATAGTCACGTAACTGGGCATAAGTCTGATCCTATGACCAAAATTGAATCATATTTACAAGAAACACGGGTATCATACTGTTATACCCCAAATTTTACCCCTTAGATGTCATGACATCTTGCACTTGCATTAGGGTTCAATCATCTATGTATTGTCAATTAACCATATATTTTGCTAGTTTGTTCTTCTATTTGAAAAGATAGGGTTTGCACAAAGAAAAGACAAGATCAATAAACCAAGCTCTCATATGTTTCAAGGTCTCCTAATACACTTTTTGTCTCAATGCATCCACCCCAAGTGTTCACTAGGTGGTTAAGAAAGGTGTTTGAAGTCACCTGGTCAAGAAAGTGAACTGGGGCTCCAAAAGTTCAATCTTTGGCCTTGAGGGCTAATCATGAGTTTTTCCAATCACATTCCATGATCTCATGTGATTGGATCAAGAGAAATCAAAGAGAAACCATAAGATCAGGAGTTGTGGAATTAGGGTTTTAACCTGAAGAATTACAAAGGAACCTTGGTGTGATCAGTCATTGCTTTGATTGGTTCATCAACCAATTGAGCTTACATACATCCAAGAGGCCTTATTTATCAATAAATCAAGTGTGTTTGGCTCCCATCACAAGTGCAATGAGCCTCAAGTTCATCTGGCCCCAAACTAGGGTTTTTTCAGGAAAAGTCAACCATGCCTTTGACTTTTGGTCAAGGCATGATCCCAAGTCTTGTGACATGATCCCATGAGTTCATATACATCCTTGGAGGCCATCTATGGTGTTTGAGAAGTTTGAGAAAGCAAAATCATCAAGGTTTACCCAGTTGAATTTATGAGAAATTAGGGTTTTGTCTGAAAAGTCAAACCTTTTGATATTCTTGGTCCAAGATGAAGTATACAAGTCATATTCCATCAAGACATGTTTGATTTTTGAGTTAGAGCAAGAGAAATCATGATTTGATAGGTTTCTTGCAAAAAGGGCTAAGTTTGGTTCTTGAAATTTTCCAAGTGTGGAAGAATTCACTCCTTGTGTGTACTTTGAAGAGCTTTCAAACCACACATCCAATTTTTGTGACTCAAAGCTCAAATTGAAGCTCTCATCATAAACTTTAAAATGTATTAGAAGGTCCTTCTTCAAAAGAGGCTTGGCTTTTAAGTTAGGAAGCTTGGAAGTTCAAGGCAATTTAAGACTTGGTGAAATTTCACTCTTTTTGCCCTAATTTTCAGCCAACTTCACCTCTATTTTTCACAATGATCCCTTTGGATCTAGAACTTGGAGTGAACATGAACATTGTAGAGCATACTTGGGGCTTTCCAAAAAGTACTAGAACATCCCAATCCAATGTGTGAGCTGGGAGAATCGAAGACATGAAGTTAGAGGTTTGAAACTTGGTTTTTGAGGTTTTCCACTTGTTGTACTTTGAGCAATACTATTCCAATGCAGCATATCCTTGCATTTTAGAGTATATTACTTGCAAATCTTCATTTGCTCAGTAGATTGCACGAATTTGGGAGCAATATGCAACAAGTTTGAGCATTGCCCACTTGACATTTCCATTTATGGCATAAAGAGATGACTTCCATTTTGAAAAAGCATGGCTTTATGCAAAGTCAGCTCCTTGAGCCTCTAAATTGTCTCTTCTGCACCAGAGCTTTTACCTTGTATCATGACAAAGTCTCTGAGATCCTAACAACTCTAGAAAGGTTGGTACAATATCTTGGAACTCTTGAAGCATCTTGCCAAAGTCCACTTGCATTTCAACCAAATTTGCAACCAAACCAAAATGAACCAAGTTACATTTCTGCAAACTGACTTCTCTCATCCTCTTGCCTATAAATAAGGCCTCATTCCACACTTCAAAACATACAACAAATCTGATACAAACCCTCAAGCAAGGCTAAGAAAAATCAGTTCTTGTATTCATCCACCCTTTGTGCCAAGAAACCACCCTTTGCACAAGCTTGTTCAAAAACCATTTCCAAACACCAAACCACTGAACCAATCACCCTAACACATCACAAAACATGTGTTAGGACTGTTCAAACTCTCACCACCATAAAAAACCACTCAAACCACAAAGTCAACTCCCAAACCTAAGAAAGGTTGATTTTCTGCATCTTTCAAGGCCAGTCTTGATTCATTCCATTTCCAACCACTTTAATGCTTCAAACACCTTCAATGAAACATGTTTGAAGTGTTCCAGGCCTGATTCATCAACTGTAACCTCATTTGCCCTAAGTTCACTTTTGGCAACTTTGGTCATTTGCACAAGAAGGAGGCATATCTCATTCCAGTTAGTTTCTTTGACTTCCAAGCATCTAAAAAGGATTAAGAAGGCATATAGAAGCAGTATAAACCATTGGATTCTTTCTGGAACATCTGTCTTGAGAACTTCATATCTGCTCTAAGAGGTAAGTCCATTTCAAACTTGGACTCTTTGAAACATGGTATGTTTTGATGTGCACTGAGTAGAAATATGTTATTAATGTTGTTTGTGACATGTTTGATGTATTCACTGTTGCTATTCATAGCTGTTTGAGAGTGTACCATAGAAGTTGCAAACTTGAACAGTTTTGAGTGTTACTATCGAGTTTTTCTTTAGAAGTATCCTTAGCTAAAACTAATTGTACCATTAGGATCCTCATGGAAAAATACACGATTTTCATTTTTGTTTCATTAGGTTTCATGGAGTATTAAGAGAGTTCCATCCCCTTTTGCAAACTGATCAGCTCTAGGTAATTACCAGGTTGAACAATGGCCATAGCGTCATCCTGGCCTAGAAACTAGGTTTGATACTTATTTAATTGGTTGCATTTGATTACCGGATGTAATGGTCACCCCAGTGGCACAACACTTGCCTTGCCTTTGCCTTGTACTTCTCATGACCTGGGTTCGATACTGCTATCAACCCTTTTGACCAGCGCGCTCTCTTTTTCTGAGGGAACCGTGTCATTTTCTCATATATTTTAGCATAGGCATATATTTTACAAGAGGCACAACCAGCGCAACTGGTAATTCCCTTTCACCATGAAGCCTAGGGCGTGGGTTCAAACCCCACCAAGACCACTCCCTTAATTTTTAAAACCTAGTTTTCTTTATTTCCTTCACAACTTCCCAAGTTCATAACTCACTCTTTTTTTATGATTTTAAATCCGTTCTTTTTGCATTATTTTCCTTTTATTGTGTATTTTATGTTGACATTTTAAAATATCCAAAAAAATTATTTATTTTTAGGGTTTTTAGTCATATGAGAAATGTAGGTTTTCTTTTAAGTTAACTTTGGTTCTTAAGGTCATAACCTTTGATCTCCATTACCTCTTAGAACTTGTATAGGCTTGTCTTCTAAGATCAATCCCCCATGACTTAGGCTTGTGCATAGTTGTAGGTTTGGTTCTAGGTACACTTATAATTGTGTTTGTTACCTTTAGATGTATAAACTTTTGTCATCCCCATAAGATCGTAGATAGGTCTTTACCTTCAAATTGAGACTTCCCCCCTCACGTAGATATGACATCAATGTAGATACAAACCATTAACTTAGGTTATACCATGTCATTTGTGCTTAGATTCCCCTTTCATAAAAGTGAACTTTAGGATCACATAAATGATACTTTTCCCTTTGACACAAAGATTAGGTCAAAGACATTCCCTTTTGTAGGTCCTCACCTACTTGTTTAAAAAGCTTAGACATATGTCATACTCCCTTTAGGTACTCCCTTTGTTCATTAATGAATGATTGTTGTGTCTTTACATGATACTTGTATACTTTTTTAGGTACTTTCCTTGAATATCATCACATTCACCATCCTTATTCATGCGTTATATCCATGTATTTTTGCTATGTGAATATCATTGTTAACTTCATTATGTTATCCCTTTTAAGTGAGGCTAGCTTGTTAGCTCTCCTCCTTAACCCTCTTTGCTCCCCTCCTTCCAAAGAAAAGTCTCTCTATTGACTTCAATGTCATAGATAGCTCATTACCCTCTTGGCCTCATTAGAGCCACTTATCTCCCTTATCTTCATTAAGATCAAACCCTTGGCCTCATTAGAGCCACTTCTCCCTTAACCTAGTTAGGTTTCCCCTTTTGTAAGCACTATCATCATAGTTGCTTACTCCCCTCTTTGGCCTCATTAGAGCAACTTACCTTACAACTTAGGATCCACCTAGAGTTCTTCAACTCTATGTGAGCATCATCATCATGATGTTCCTTTCCCCTTTGGCCTTATTAGAGCCATTCACCCCTTTAAACCTAGACTTAGGATAGAGTTCTTAAACTCTATGTGATTCTCATCATCATGAGTATTCACTTCCCCTTTACAACTTAGACTTAGATAGTTCTTTAACTCTACATGAGTATCATACTCATGTTTAGGCAAGCATAGCTCAGGAAGTGTTGGTTATTCCCGCCTCTATTGTAACTTCAGAATCTGCTTCCAGCACTGGTAGAAGGGTTGTTAGTGATTATCGCACTTGTCTAACTCCTAAAATGGTGGAAGCGCTTGTTTGCACGCAAGACTGGTTGAAAGGAAAATCACTCTCCTTATTTTTTGAGAAAGACCTTGATGAGATCCATCAATTAGAGCAAAGTAAATCAATTTTCTAACCTTTTTAGAGCAAAATGTGTTTTCTACTTTATGCATATGTTTAATTTTAAGGTTTCTAGTTCAACACACTGAAAATAGTTTATATAATTTAGGGTACTAGTTAGTAGTTACCACAACCAGATTTTGTTCATATAGCAAGTGTCTTTCTATGTTGAACTATGTCATTTGTCTATTTATTTATTTTAGATGTTTGATTAAATATGCAATATGGTGAAGAGTTATATACTAATATAGGGAATGCGTTTAGACACAGGAACATGCTTTTGTCAAAAACTGTTAGGGGGAATGTATTCAATATGCATCCCTATAACCATTTTTAGTTTCATTAACGGTTAGGAACTATGAAATACTCAGGTAGTAATTCTGCTAAATACTTTCTTTTATTTTCATATAACCGAACTGTACTATATATCATGAAGCTTTTCTTATAAAATTTAATGAAAGTATAACTTTAGATTGATGTTGCTACTTACTATTGAAAAACTCATAGCATATATTATAAGCTTAAATATGGTCGTTACCTTTATAGTGTGGTCACAGGTATCATAACAGAATGATGAATTTGGATTTTCTAGAGATAACTAAAGAGACAGAATAGAATGAGAAAAGGAAATTTTGATTTTTGCTAGCTATTGATTGATTTGGAATTGAGCTTTACGATTAGTTCTGTTGTAATTTTGTATCCATGCAAGTTATACCAATGGTATAATTTTAGTGTTGTAATTGGAGTGTGTGTCATTGTAATGGTGCAGGTTTGGTGTTTGGTCCGGAAAGAAAAAACAACATAATCATATGAATCCAAAATTTTGATGATATTGGCAATTTGATGACTCTCTGTGCGTATGCAAATTTTTTATTTTGTTTTGTAGAGATAATATCTTCGACATCGGCTAATTTTGATGATGATGAGGACCTTGCAAGTTAAAAGAGTATCAGAATATCCTAGTTTGATTTTAGTTACTTTGATTTAAGAAATGGTTTGATTGAATTTTGGTTTTAGAAATGGTTGGATTGAATTTTTGTGTGAAAGTTGTAATTAAATACTATATATGTTATATATATTAGTTGACTAATTTGTGATTTTTTTGAATGAGTTTGTGATTTTGATTTAAATTGATTTGTAATTTTAATTGTGAAAGGAAATAGGAAATGATTTTTTTAAGTATGTAAAATATTATATTAAAAAAAGTCTTAAAAGAGGCTAAAAATAAGTTTAAAATGTTTTTTATTAAACAAAATATAAAAAAAAAATAAGTATAACGGTTCGGTTCTTTAACAAATTGTTCGATTTGAAAAATTTTGTCTTCGAATGGTTTGGTACAGTTCGGAGTTCCAAATCATTATGCCAAACCAAAAATTTTGGTTCAGTTCAGTTCTGAAAAAAATGAAAACGGTTCGGTTCAGTTCGGATAATCTTATATAATAGTTCGTTTGGTTCGGTTCAGTTTTCTCACAAAACTATACCATGAACAGCCCTAGCTATGTGGATCACCGTGAGACGCGATCATTTGACGAGATAGTGTTATACTCGAGATGGTTGTCTTCAGGGTGTCACATTTGTATATGGTGCATGTTGCTTCAGGAGATCCATCAAGGACAATTCATCTTGAGATATTAGAGGAGGAACATACATAGTTAGATCATATTAAAGATGTCTTACCTATATGTCGTCGTATAATGGAAATTGCGCAGACAGACATTGATAAAGGTATTTTCCCTGATGGGTTTGATGTGAAGCGGGTCCTAGATGTCATCCTAAGGAGACATGGGGGGCATTGATTTACCGAAGACAACGCCGGAGGACGGGGGTAGTGGAGCACGAGGAGGCAGAGTTGATGTAGTCAAACATACACAGTAATGCAGTAGAATATAGTAGTTGTAATTTGCATTTATTATGGATTGTATTTTATTTTTCAGTTCATGCTACTTCATCATGTATTTCGACTTTATTTATGTTATTTTTGAACCATCTAAATTTATATACGTCATTTTTTACATATCAATTGTATAGTTTAAATCTCGTCACATAACATGATACATAACGTTTATAAATCCTCATCTAAATAAACATAAACAAAACATAACATGCATTGTTCTGACATGTTACGTAGATGCATCTTCTTAAAATAAATGGAGATGCATCTCCAGAATAATCAACATATAAAATGCCTTAAAGGTGGAATGTATAGTGTCTGTTTTAAAATATTACGGAGATATATCTCTAGAACAATTAACGTTTAATTTTTAACCAATATACATTCGGAGATGCATCTCTAAAATCTGAGAAATATTTTAAATTTTCTATACCCATTAAGATAGGATAAGAAATTCCCAAAAATATTTCCTTTCTCGTAAGGGAGAATGGAATTTCTAACTGTGTGGAAATAAAATTTTTCCAGTAATAAATTTTTTTGAAAATAATTATTTGTTGCTTTGTAGGTTATAGATTCAGTTTATGGAAGAAGAAAAAATTATGTGATAAATGAATTTGAAAGAAATCAAAAAATTTACAATGTATCCTCAACCTCTCTTTGATTGAACAAAGAATTTTTTACTTAAAATTAATAGATAAGTATTTGTTGCCAAAACACTTGATTAATGCTAATGCAAGTTATTTCATAGATGATTCAGTTTGGTGGAACCAATTACTTAATTGTGCTAATGCGGGTTATTTTATGGTTTAGTTTTTGGAACCAATTATAGGTTACCAAATTGTGCTGGGAAATGTTATAGAAGAACACTACAATAAAAAAAACACATATCCTTGCTCTTGTTCTGTTTCATTAATCTTTTTACACTCCTAATTTATTTGAATATGCTTATCATCAAAATCAATAAAAGGAAGAATACAAGATACCAGAAAAATTACACTATGGAAGATATCCATATATTAAAAGATGGACACCTACACACATTTATATAGAGACAATAAGGTATACCTTGAATTTGATTTACAGGAACTGAAGCCGTTGAACTTTGAAATATGCAACTGCTTTGAGTTGAATTATAAGTCACTATCTTTCGTAATTTACATCTGTAAACGTAGCAAGTATGTTTCCTCTGATAACAATCGGGAATTGGCAGTTTCTACCATCTGAAAAAGAAAATGAAGCTGCCACAGTCATTGATTGCACAAGAAGCAACAATCCGTTGCAAAAAATTGGAAATATAGATGAACCAACAAATTACATTACCTCAAAGCCCATCTTTTGGTACAATAATTGTCCAGGCATGTTATTTCTGTCAACATGCACATATACTTGCCTCACACCTGCTAAATGAATCCATGAATATACATACATACATGGACATAAACTATAAAGTTACTCCAAGTTAAATGTTTATATTACCGTTAGATTTTGCAGATTCAAGAGCAAAATACATCATGTTGCTTGCGATTCCTTGTCGACGAGCCGATTTGGCAACACATAAGTTAGCAATGTAACCGTACATACTTGGTGGTGTCCTGTTTGTGCTGCAAGAAAAAGGTGTCTTAACTCGTTCCTGCATAAATGATGACTAATTCGTTAAAAACATAAACACCATAGATCTAGACAGAACAGCAGATGAGAAAGAATGTGTGGTAGTACCCCGGGAAAAGTCTCTCCTTGCAGCAAATATCGGATATTCAAATCAAGTGTTCCTACAACACTTTTAATTATCGAGCGCTTTACATTCTTCTGCTCCTTCCTCACCTGATAAACTTGACTCCGAACACCGTTAGTCGAAAATATACTCAAGAACTCAACAGCTAATGTTGAAGTAGTACATTTTTCAACCAGGATTTTTCAACTACATCAAAATCTAAGATGAGATTGATTTACCGCGATAATGCAAGCGCAGCTATCCCCATTTTGAGCCTTGCATCGCCTTTTTACCGCATTAAATTCCTAAACAATAAGGATTCATGTTAAAATTTTCATGAAAGACCTTACGCAGTGCACATTGAGGAAATTAATCTGTAAACTCCTACCTGCTCGGCAAATTTCCTTTTGTAGATATCAACATATCTGGAGGGAAAAAAAAAACATAATGCCAATTATTACCACCAAAATTTACATCTAATGTGAGTCAAACCAAATGAATTACACCCACCATTGGCAGGGTCATTCATACTTCTTCCTACATTCTACTGTTTATTAAATCGAATTTTTGACATTATGCATCTTGATCTGGTTCATCGTCTTTTCTCAATGCAAGTGTTAAAATCTGCTCAATGCATATTTTGCACAATAACAACAAAATATGCTTCAATGAAAGGAACAAATTGTTTCAATTTATGAAAGAATGTTGCTTTCTGATGTGTGCTGTATCATACCTTTCAAATGCTCGATTCTCCCAATGACTTTCTGCCCTTAGCCAGGCTGCTGTCTACCACAGAATTCAAAAACATACAAATAAATAAAAGAAGATGCTATTTTTTGTACAATTTTTCTCTCACAAAAGTACAAATGAACGGTAAAGGATTGGTTGAAGGCACGTAAAAGGAGTATGCACTTATAAAACACATTTTTCTTTGACTCCAAGTTTTGTTAAGCTTTTTTCTTTTCATCCTCAATTACTAAATACCGTTACTTATCAATCTACCATTAAAAGACGCACCAAGTGAATTGACATTTCAGTTCATGAAATTGTAGAAATGTAGCCATTGAAATTAACAATCAAACATCACATTAGTTCTTTCAGATTGGTCTATTTAATCGCTAATACTGCCCTAAGAGTAGAGTAGTCAATCCCGAATAGCAGCGTGGAGCGACCGACCCCAAAAATGGAATAGCAGGATATCATATAGCGGGATGGCCGCTGTTTGATCATTTTTTGGACAAATTACATGAATAATATTTATAAACACATGAAATGCATAGGGAAGAACGAAGTGCAAAGAGAGGTGAGGGAAATTGTGATTTTTCTTTGGAACGACTGAAGTGCAAAAACGTCGTGAAGGAAGGTTAAGGTTGAGTCTCAACTCAAATTTGATTGAAAAACCCAAAATAACTCTTGCAATGTTTTAAATTTTAGGGGTAGTTTCAGTTTTTTTCCCAAGGGAAAAGGATTGCAGGACAAAAACCGCTCCGCCCCGCTACCAGGTATTGACCCTATAGCTGCCGCTATAGTGTTATGCACTACTAAGTCTCTTCCCATAGTGACTGGCCTCCACTCCGCTATAGCTAGATAGCAAAAGTAATAATATGATTAAAAAAGATTTTTTTAATCATATATATATTTTTTTTAATCAACCCTTGTGTGGGCCAATTCATACGGAGCTTTGCTCCGGCTTTAAACGGGCCCCCGCTAGTGGACGGTGAAATTGGTCCTCTTGGATTAGCCGGTTGCAAGGCCGGATACCAAGATTTTAAAAAAAAAATAATTAAAAAATTTCAATTTCAAACATCATTTTACTAAAATTTCCTTAATTTCAAGACTAAATTGATTAACCCTACAATTTCAGACACTAAATTGATTATTCACTCTAAACTAAACACACTCCTAATATTTTTCATCAATCCAACAGTTCATAAAAACATACCCAATACTCTTCATCAAGCACAGCATCTCTAGCTACAAATTGCCCAAACTCAAACCTATTTTCTCGAACCAATTCATAATCCGACGGCTGCAACCGATCGAATCGAAGACCGTCGGAGCTCAAACTTTCTTCCACTTTAGGAACAGGCGAGACTGAAAGCTGCACCGAGACCGAGAGTTCATCCTTCTTCTTCTTCGTATCCTTCCTATCACTATTACCATTCACTGTTGACGAAAATCTCGAATCCATAGACCTATTACTCATATCCAATAACAATTAACAAACACAAAAATTTCAAAAATTAATAAAAATCATTTCCAAAAAAAACTAAGAAAATGAATTGAAACTTACATAGTCCACGAAGCCGTAATTTTAGTGCATTTGTAACGTGTTGTAGATCGATTGAAAAGCAAAATTCGAAATTCAGGTTTTTGAATTGGAAAAGTTGACATAGGAGACATGAATTTCATCTAGGTTAGTGAAAGATGGAAGAAAAAAATAAAATTAAGCTTTAAATAAGTGATTTAATGGTGTTTGGTGAAAGTGAAAAAGTAGCAAAAGGTTTTGGGAAGAAGAACGTGGTTTTGATTTTGACGGTGGTCTTATTCGCCGGCGCGGATTTGATGACGTCACCGGCGGGGACGGTGGGAAAGTGAGAATTAATGGAATGGATAAATGTGTCTATCCATTTTATTTCAACTATATCTAACCACGTAGGCTTTCTGTTTTCAGTACCTAGTTATTTTGACAATATGTGAACCAATTTATTTATATACCAAAATTAGGTGAATGGTATCTAAATTTGGTTGGATATTCATATGTAGATAGATATGATGAAATTATGAAAAAAAAATTCGAACAAAAATTAATATGGATATATATGATATTAAAAATTGGATAAGGAAGAATATAGTACATAAATATCTAAACTTCTATGTACAATATATGGACAGATATTTATCTTTGGAAAGAAATGGCATATGATAAATGATGAACTTATTAACGGCGGATAAGATAAATGCTTTTTTTGACAAACTAAGTAAAATAGTTTTAATATTTTTCCGCTATTCATTACTTTTTTTTATCTCCTACATTTTAATTGTTCTCAAGAATTACTTTTTCCGCCTCTCTTTAAAAGTTGATTTTTTTATAAAAATATTTTTTTATCTTTCATCTCACTTACTTTTAATAGTAAGTAATTAAAGTTTTTGGTTTTTTTTTTAATTTTTTACTTCTATTAAATGATTATATATGATGGTATTAAAATTTTATCTTATGTTGTATTATTTCTTAAATATAAAATTTCTTATAAAAATTTACACATATAATAATCATAAAAAATAGATAGAATAGGATAATGATACTCTAAGGGTGTGTTTGGATTGGAAGAGAAGTTGAGAAGAGAGAAATAGATAAGAGATAGTGTAAGAAGAGAGAAAAATATGAGAAATAAAGTAGATTTGAGGTATTGTTTGGTTTAAGAGAAAGAGAGAAGAAATAGAGAAAAGAGAAGTGTTGCATGTTTTTAAAAGTACTATAATGTCTTTATGATAAATATCATTTAAAAAATACATATTTATTATTAAATGGGCAAAATAGTCATTTTCTTATCTTATTTTGTTTCTTCTCTAAAGGTATGGGACACATTCTTTTTTAATTTCCCTTCCCAATTTCTCTTCTCCCCAAAGAAGAGAAGTTATCCATCTCTCTTCAACTTCTCTCTCGCCTATTTCTCTCTTTCCTACTTCTACTCTACCAAACATCAACTTCTCTCTCGCCTATTTCTCTCTTTCTTACTTCTACTCTACCAAACACACTAAAAGAAAATAAGGTAGAACAAAATAATACAAAGTTATACATAGTTTTTTTAAATTAAAAATAATAATGTTTTTCAGATAAAAGATAAGATAAATGACCAGAGATGGTTGAAAACTGGATGGATATAATATGAATTTGAGGGATTTGTAAAAAAATCTAAGTAGGTAGGATCAATTATGAGGATTAGGATTTTAAGTTTGTGGGTAGAGTTAGGGTTCTATAGATGAAAAAGTGAAAGGGTTTGGATTTAGATAGATTTGTGGATGAGAAATTAGTCCAGATAAGTTTGATTTGATGATTTTTGGATGAATGTTGAAGATGAGATTCGTGGGGAGATGGAGTTTTGAGTTTAATTTTCTGGATTTGTTGGTTGTTTGTGGTAGAAAGTTGTTAAGAAGGATGAATGTGTTCAAAATTTTGATTGAAGTTCTTGATTTACCTGGGTTTGTGGATGAAGGTTTAGAAAGAGGTGCTTGTATGAATGTATGGGTTTGTTTTATTTGATTTTTTTGGATGTTCTTGAATATTAGTTGTTATTCTTGAGTTTTCTGAAAAATATGACGAATAAGGATGGATTTATAAGAATGTATATGAGTGTAGGGTGAAAGAATTATAGGGTAATGAGAGAAAAGAAGGGAAGAGAGAAAGAAAATATGAAACAATGGGTAGGGATATGAATGAATCTTATTTCAGCTGTAAAATGATAAGAATGATTTCAGCTGTGAAAGGATGAACATGTGTTGAGCAAAAGAAGAGGCGGAGTTGATGTGTCATCAACTATCTACCCATTACTATAACAAGTTCACCAAACTGACTAAATTGCCCTTTCCACTAAAAAAATTAACACTATCAAAAGGCTATAATAGTAATCAACTAAATACCAAAGTAAATCTGATCCAAGACTCTCTTCTCTCGCCAAATGTCATTCATCTATTCGATGCATCAAAAAATTATTTTCCCTCCCGTTCTCTCACTCTTCATTTCCTGAACAAACCCTAAACCTTCTCTGCGATTTTCTCTCACTCACTCTCCCGTTTTCTCACTCTCAAAAGCCTAAAATCTACCGCCGCCTCATTTCGCCATTTTCTCTTACTCTCCCTTTCTCCATTTTCTCTTACTCTCCATTTCTCCATTTTCTCTGTTTCTCTGCGATTTTCCCTTTCCAATGTTGTTTCGATTTTTAACCAACTTAGGGCTTTTTCTGAATCCATTTCGATTTTTATTGAGTTCTTAGGTTTATTTTTGAATCGTGATTCATTTTGAGAATTTTGGTTGGGTTTTGATTATTGAGTTTTGAACTGTGACATAATTGGTATTTGGATGAATGTTTCTTGGGTCTTCTAAACTGTGTGTTTTGTCTTCCAATATTTCAGTTAAGGATTTCACAACAACGCTCAAAAGATTTTTATACCAGACTGCATAGATCTGACGATTAGGGTTTCATTGTCCATGTTGAGTGTTTGTTTTATCTTTATTTATGATTTTATTGTTTGTTTTCTTCCCAAATCTGTTTAGATAAGTATCTGGAATGAATTGTTTATTTTTCTATGTTTTTATTTGTTGCAGATGCCCTTGAATCGTTTAAGCTGAGCTATGAATTTGTTTGCCCCAATGATGGTTTGCTGCAGATGCCCTTGAAGGTCACTTTGTATGCTGTAAATGTTGCTTGGACTACTTTACAGTGAGGAATATGACCTTCTTTTTGTGTTTTTATTGTCTTACTTTGTAAATGTAAACTCTATTAAGCATTTATATTGTGCAAACAGAGGTTATAGATACAGCTTTTTATAACACCTTTAACTCGGATTTAATTTTCTTTTGTTCCTATGCATGGTATGCATGTTCTTTGCCAGTTGACTTCATTTGTTAGAGCTTGTAGTTACCCAGCTTTGTTTTAAATATGCAGTTATGAAGGTAGATGTGGGTTGCCAACAAATTTTGATGCTAATTATTGATATGCTCTTGGGTATGGTGCTGGAACCCTCCTTCATAGTGGCAAGACTGGACTAATATCATCGATTTGTGCTCTTATTTATGCCTTTATCATTTCTTTATCAACTTAAAATTTTCTTCTAGATTGATACGGTATGTTTTTTCTCTCTTCTGATGAACATTTCCCTTCTATTAGTTTTAAGTTTATAATGATGATGATTTTTTATGACTCCATCAGGAAAGAAGTCATATATTACTGCCACTTGACACTGTATGAGGTGGTAATTTGAACCATGATTTATTAGTTTATTTTTTTACTGCCCAATTGAATAAACTTGCATCTCTCGGCATAAATTTGCATTCCAATAGTAAAGCAGTCGCACACTGGCATACAAACATGATAATTGGTCTTGGTGTGAAACTGTGAAAAAGTGAAAAATCAACTGAATATAGTTAGTTCTTATGTTTTTTAGTTAAGGAAACAATTGGTCTTGGTATGCCTGCTCATGATTTAAGACAACTTATGAAACATGTTTGTATTTTTCAATTAGCTCTATCATACTCTACTCTATTCTACCTATAACATTAACATTTCAATGATAATTTCCAAAATCCACTTTCTTTCCCTCATAATGGATAACATGTTTATGTAGTGTTTATTGTTTGTTGTTTTTCATAGATAAGATGTGTGAATCCATTACTCTCTATACCAATAACAATAATATATATATATATATATATATATATATATATATATATATATATATATATATATATATATATATATATATATATATATATATATATATATATATATATATATATATATGTGTGTGTGTGTATGTATATATATATCATTGTATTATTTGTTTAATGTTATTATGCTATAACTGAATATGCTGGAAAAATCTAGTGAAAAATTTATGTTTTGTCGCAATCATGTTGTCTACTAAATGCTGATGTATAACATGTTGTCTCACTTTTTCAGAAATTACATGTATATTGTGTAAGGATTTGTTAATATCCACTTGTCTATTGAACAACCGTCAAGTGAAACCTTGATCTCCTGTCTATATCTATTATTGCCTACTGATAAGAAATTTATAGAGTAGTGATGAATAGTATTGAAGAAGGAAGGTTGTATGTGTGGTGCTTCTGGTTATATTGATTTATGGATTGTTAAATTTCTTCTCTAATGTTGTTACAGTGATAGATTCACTGTTTAACATCCAAGTTATTTCTTGTCTAAATTATTTTCTTATTTGGTTTTCATTCATTTTCAATGACTCATTTGACTCAGTTTTAATGACTTATTTGGTTTTCATTCATTTTCAATGACTCAAGTGATAGATTCATTCATTTTCATTCAGTGATAGATTCATTCATTATCTTCTTCATATATATTTGTATATAGTTAATCCAAATAAGGTTGAACACTTGCTTAAACTTTGTGGTGCAAAGGAAAATGTTACAACTCTACAAGGTTCTATTAAAAGAAGGTTCATTTGACTCTACAATTCATGGATGTCATGGTTTATTTCACACTGCTTCACCCGTTATTTCATTGTTGATGACCCTTAGGTAAGATCATCTTCATAAACCACCATTATATCAGGTCAATTTCCTTTGCTTACTCATTTTTGAATGCTTGTGTTTTCATTTTTTTAGAATAATCCTGTCGTGAAGGGAACTCTTAATGTTTTGAAATCATGTGCAGAATCGGCATTTGTTAAATGAGTTGTTTTAACTTCTTCTATTGCCACAACTTTATATAGCGGGAAGCCTCGAACTACAGAAGTTGTTGTTGCTGCGAAATCACATAGATGTATTTTATAGTGGAATGATATTTTGTTGTAAGAAATTTTGAAGTTTTAAATGTCTGATATTTTATAAATACTGCTTTTCCTTTCAATAAATCAAGCGTTGGCAAGATCTATGATGCTCAAAGTCAATTATGGATTTTAAATAGCTTAGGTAATGTAGATAATACACCTCAGAAATCTCTTTGAAGTATTGTCTTTTAAGGACTAGATGAGAGTTTACTGAACAACTATCATAACAAATAAGAAGTTGGCTGAACAGTTGGATTGGGTTGGAGTTTTGGGATATATAACTAAACTGGTGCATGCGATTGTTTTTATCTATTACATTTTTAATTGTCATAGAATTATCTCTATATACACAATAATTAACCAATAATAAAAAATAATTGTCTACGTCACTATATTATTTAGAGATTTCAATGTGAGCATCATATTCTTTATATAACTATTTTTTATAGGGAAGTGTTTGTTAAATAGTGTCTTTTTTTGTTGATTCTTAGAAATATATGGATATGGATATGTTAGTATTATACGCTAAAATATTTTGGACTTCTATACAAGTGACATTAAAACTAATCAGATTTGGCAATGCACTTTGGAGTCTTTGTTATAATACCTTTTGTATCAAAATGTACCAAAATGCTTATAATACTTATAATAAGCAGAAAGTAATAAAGTGTAGACTTTACAAAAATTAGTCATGCTATAATACATGGCGAAAGTATTTGTTAAGAATATTAATACCACATGAAACATAATTCGTACCATATATTTATATTTTCATTATAATATTAACTAATTTAATAATCGAAATGAATATTACGTGTTACCTTTTATTTTCACATCTTAAAATTATATTTGGACAATACCTTCTGCCCAACATCACCTTAATCTTAATGTATTAAGATATATGCATTTAGATCAAATTTTATATAGTAGAATAATCATATGATGTTAGATTAGCACCTATTGTATAATTGAAGTGACTATATAATGTACATATTTAATTATTCTCTCTATTAGATCATTATTTATGCAATGACTATATCAATTCATGTTTTAGAAAACCAAATCATGAATAAACACCCATAAATTGAGTAGTGAAAATAGTTTTAACTCTTTAAAATATAAATTATTTTACGCATGCGATAAAAAAAACTAAGTACATGTGTTTGAAGATTGAATTCAATTTTTTAGTATTTTTTGTAAAAAAAAGTGTTCGTTTTATTTTGTACCATTATGCCAGGTGGCTCATCAAATAAATCAGTTCAATTCTATAGTACAAAATTATTTCTATTTAGTGTATTTGTAAAAAGTTTCAATATTATAAAACATATATTTAAATCCTCACGGGTCACTACCATAAGAATACATATTCGTTTTTAAGTATTTCTTTTCAAATATACATATTCATTTAAATATATTTTATATTATATTAGATAAATTTATCCGTGCGGATGCACATGTATGTTGGATCAATACCTACTCTTGATATTTTTCAATTCAAACTTTATCAATTATTGTTAATACATGTATAGATGTATTATAAAAGAGCCACAAACATTTAGATTTTTTATCGAATAATATAAGATATGAATCAATATACCCGTGCGGACGCACGGGTCTTCTATTGGGCTATCGTTTCAGATTTTATCATTATTATTATACTAATTAAAAACTCAGTTTGCATTTCCTTAATTATAATTGATTTATATTATTATTCTTATTATATTTTTGGCCCATTTCTTATATTAGATAACCTTTATTATTTTTAAACCCTATTTTTATGCATATTACATTACCATCTTTTTATTTATCCTTTATTTTTTATTAATGATTTTGTATCTAATCAATAAAAAATCAAGTTCATAATTATTTAATATCTCAATTTATATTTTTTCGTTTTAAACCTAACTACAAACACTCGTGCGAACGCACGGGTCTCTTACTAGTTTTATACCATACAAAAAATAAAGATTTTCTATAAAAAAATATTATAATAATGTATTGTGTCTATGAGATATACCATGTTTTGTAAGAATATTGGACCTAAATTTATGCAAATTCATCATCATAATTTTTTTTAATATTATTAATATGTTACAAAAATTATAATTATTTATAGTAAGAATTTATTATCATATATTTGTTGATATCTAAAAATTATAAATATTTATCAAATTTAAATTATAATTTAGAATTGTTTTACAATTTATATATTTGTTTGTGTGTTAATAAGTACTATTAGTCATAATTTATTTGAAATTATTAAATTTATTCTTTATTGGTAAGTAAAAAAACATGAGGTGGAACTTAGGTATAGTTATTTTAATTAAAATTTAAATTAATTCAATTATGTTTAAGATAAATTACAAAAAAAAAATTAAAATTTGTGTAAACGAACAAGGGAGATAGTGCACATTTTAATATTGTATTATCTCTATTCTAAAATAATAGAACCTCCGTTCATTTATATAAGAGATAATTTATTTTTCGGATTCAATGAATAATCAATATATTTAGTTTATAAACCAACCGAATATATTGATTATTCAATGAACCTAAAAATGAGTTGTCTCTTATATAGAGGAATAGATGTAGTAATTGATTTATTTGAAAAAAAATAAATTAAAATAAATGATTCATTGAATATTTTTTATTTTTGTATTTTAAAATTCATTTGCATAACTTTGTATTCAAATAATTTATTATGTATTAAAGATTAATAAATACGAGCCTAAAAAAAATATGACACTTCACTTTAAAAGTGAGTCAAATATTAAAAATTGATAGGATTGAAGTTGTTATTCTTGATTTTCTGAAAAATAGAAACATGTGTTGAGATATATACCATACAAAAATAAATAAAGATTTTCTATAAAAAAATTAGGTACTTGTGTGTTATGTTTATGAGATATTAATTTCATACCCGTGCGAATCATGGATACTGGTCGGTGACGCGTATTTGTTTACATTTAAAATTAGTGGGATACCCGTGCCTTCGCACGGGTACCCGTCGATGACGCACATTTGTTTACATTTAAAATTTTGTCAAAAAATATTATTAATAAAAATTAGTAAATATAATTTATATTTTAAAAAAATAGAATCAATACCTGCGGACCTCGATTGATATTTTTAATAAAATTATTTTTGTAATAATTTAGTTTTAAAAAATATCAAATAATAACATAGTATTTGTGAATATTAATTTAATTGTATAAATACATATTTGTAACATTAATAAATACATTTTGTCCGTATTTGGATTCTTACATAACTTTAAATATATTTTCCTTTATTTTCTTTAATTGTACCATAATTGTAATTTTGTTTTTACATTATTTATAAAAATATTTTGATGAATAAAAGACTTGTTTCCAATAATAAAAGTATTTGGATCATCTATACACTATTTTTTTATATATAAAAATAAAGTTCAATCTAAAGTATTTAAATTTTTCCCGTGTATAAAAGTATATGCTCGTATACATTACTATATTATCAATGATTTCATTTTCCCCGTTGCAGTAATTCAATTTTTCCCGTAGTTATATATTTTCTCTTACAATTTCCTAATTTATATAAGTATTATTAAAAATATCTCTTTTGTGGGATAGCCATAAAGATCATAACTAAGTAATAAAATTTTAAATAAATAACAATTTTTGAAAATAAAATTGAAAATTCAAATATTGATATTTGACTCATTTCTAGAATAAATTAACACATTTTAAATAGTCATAATAAGTAAGAAGCAAATGATATTAAAAATAATTTGACACAATGCTTCAAACATGTCTTCCATATTGTTACAATATTATGACTCTGATACCATGTTACAAAACTTGACAGAGGTCATGAAAGAGAGAAAAGATACACAGATCATAAAATTTTTTGTATTAAAAATGAGAAATCATGTTTACATGAAGGAGTTGCATCAATTAGATAGATACCAAGTGAATAACTAACTACTAACTAACTAACCTGTAACACACATTATTATTGTAAATGATTAACGGTTGGCTGTGATTCCAGCCACAGTTATGCTATAGTGAAAAGGTTCATCTATAAATAAAATTTTATAACTCCAAGTTAAAATTAAATTAAAATCATGATGACAATTTTTCAGTCACCTGTGTTCTCTTTGATGACACTAATAACCCCAAAATGCATTGTATAATTATTTTAAGTGCTATTTTATATTAATCTTACAGTATTAAAAGATACAACAATATTACTACGTGAGTATTAAGAGATACAACAGTATTACTACGTGAGTATTACTACATAGGACAGCTGCCAAAACATTGGATCTATCACGACTTCATCCGATTCACGAAATAACTTTTTCTTGAATACAAGTTTGCAGTGCAAAGTTTCTCCCTTGTTTCGATCTTTTACTGCCTTAAATTCAACCAGTAGATCGCCGACGTGTTTATTATCGTCCAACCCAGTATACTCCTCTGAATAATACTCCATGGGAGATTGGTTAGAATACTGATCACAACTGATTTAACAATTATTAATATTCACAAGCAGAAGGTGGAAAAGTCGTGTCATTCCCAGAATCAGACGATTTGGAGCTTGTGACAACTCTGCGACATTCTTACAAGCCAAGGCTAAAGTATGCTGACAGTTTAATGATCCCTGCAAGTTCGTCAACAGCATCTGCAACGGTTGTTGACATGTCATATGTAATTTCCTCAAATGTTTCATTCATAAAGAAGACTATATTTGTGAGTTTTTTCCCAATTAATCCAGCTTCGATCTTCCGCAGGCCCGGGTATTATACGCCTAGGATCAGCCTTGAGAGAGTGCTTCAAAGCATTTAATGAATTCATGCAATGCTTAAGATCATATGATCAACCATAGCACCATAGGCTACATTGTGAATATATTCTGACAGATATCCAATAATTGAGAACACGAAGGAAAAACAAAAGATGATTGCATCATTATACACATATCGATAGCACTAAAAAACTAATTTTCATGGAGGATCTTAGAAATAAACCATTGATTGAGATATAAAATAAATAGAGTGCAAAAATTTTTGAAGAAAATTATGTCAATAGCTAGCAAGATAAACATATATAGTTTCTCACCTGGAATCTTTCAATCAAGGGTGCAGCTTCGGCGAGTTCTGCTGGAATAGCCATTGGTATAGTTGATGGTGTGCTTCAACAAACAAATAAAATACAAAGTTACAAACTAAAGAAGAATGCATATAATTCCATTCAAAAGAAGAAGAACATAAAGCATATAAAATATATTCAAAAGAAAAGATAATGCTCACGGTGGTGCGAAATTGGAGCCATCACTGTCATAGTCATCGATATTAGTAATATAACTATAGTTGTGTAGAGGAGTACCCTCATAGCCAATGCTAGAACCAAATGAAAATCTTTTTGTACTCACACTTTGGGAGCCAGATGGAGGTTGGCTAGACTATTCAGCAACCCCTTGGATAGAAGAGTCTTCACTGTTGTGCAATAATTGACGAATTGCGACTGAATGTCTCTGCATTTCCCTTCTGAACTCAGCACCCGACTTTCCAACTTCATATTTTATCAACCTTAATGCCTGTCAACAATAATTTTACCCAAAAAAGAAAGAAATAGCAAAACTGAGTTTATACAAACAATGCAAACAATTTATGAATTGGTAGTACAACTTTCAACAATAAATCTTTTTTCATATCACCACCTCCATACTTTACAACTAAATGCAGCACATGCAAATAACACACATAATTAAAGCACTGCAAACATTACACAGTCAGCTTATGCCATAACAGTCTAAGTGACATTGCTATAAAAATACAGTTAAAACAAATAGGATAGAATACACATGAACTACAACACATGAATACAATGTACACACAACTATATTCAAATTATTAATATGTAAATTCATCACTCCATGAAATAAGACAAGTCTAACAAAATAAAAAGGGTTTGAGGTTGACAAAATCAAAATTGTGATCAAGAAGAGATCGGAAGGCAGAATCTTGTCGCATTGTCATAAAGGAACACAAAGAAGTCCATGAGCATTGCAGGCCTGCAGTTATGTTAAAATGTGTAAAGAACTTTTTTGAGTTAAAAGGATAACAGTGTAGCTAGTTTAGAGGTATCATATAAATTGACAGATAACACCTACAACACTATGTGTATTTCAAACTCGTCTCAATCAAAATTCACGCTATAATGAATGCAACGTGCATTGCAGCAACCGCAATGACCGCAATCGCAACACCCTATTCTACAACTGCAGATACAATTACAGTTACAACCCTCTAATTCTCTATAGAATATGTTGGACATTATAAACACTGACATTAGATTTTAAAGCAATACAAATATTTGAATCAGAGCAGAACATGTAAATGATACTTACAGAACTTACTAAGTTTGTTCATCAATTTTCGTAATCATCGAACAATCTTGTCCAGGCAAAAAAACCTGTCCACAATTCTTTGTATGTCTGTGTCAAAGCAAATGGAAAATATTCTGAGTGAGCTTACATTGTGTTCATTGACACAAGTATAAACAATGTATAATAACATGTCGTATGTTTAAATTTTTTAATGAAAAGTTAAAAAACCCTTAAGATCATATGCTTACCATCTTGATCTCATTCCAATTTGCTGCATTGGTGGAAGTGACAACAGATTCTGCAGTGCCATCATTGGAATTTGGATGGAAATGTTGGAAGTGTTAAAGATAGAACCTTGCAACAGAATTTGAATAATTTAGATGTTGCATCAATTAAAATTACAAACCTAGTACCACCCCTTATATGGAGAGGAAACAACCAGAGACTTTAGCATGAGTATGGGCACTTAAACCCTACAATATATTACTAAGATAACATTCTTACCAAGTAACCAAAATCTGAAAACAAAGAATGGATAGAAAACAGACCCCCAAGCAACCATTAGACAGAATGCCACTGATGCTAATTGATAAAGTTCATTGGTATGCACAAGAAAAAAAGGTTACGAAGTACCACAGAAACAAACATCCAACAACAGATCAAAAGTCTGTGTTCACCTGAGACGAAAAGCTTATCATAAGCCGTCGAAAAAATATTTAACGGTGTCAATCAATTATAACTATTGGATCATACCATCCGGAGCACTTTTGTAATCATCATCACAGTCTGAATCAAACACTGTAGTTGAATCAACCCATCCCTCTTCAATAAATCCTGTTGCCACAAAACCAAAAGTTCATACAAAATTCAACTTGGATTTTCATCAAATAGATACTATACAGTAAAATAGAAAAGATATTGCTCACGGTGGTGCAAAATTGGAGCCATCACTGTCATAGTCATCGATATTAGTAATAGAACTATAGCTGTGTAGAGGAGTACCCTCATACCCAATGCTAGAACCAAATGAAAGTCTTTTTGTACTCACACTTTGGGCGCCGGATGGAGGCTGGCTAGACTATTCAGCAACCCCTTGGATATAAGAGTCTTCACTGTTATGTAATAATTGACGAATTGCGACTGAATGTCTCTGCATTTCCCTTCTAAACTCAGCACCAGACTTTCCAACTTCATATTTTATCAACCTTAATGCTTGTCAACAACAATTTTACCCAAAAAAGAAAGAAATAGCAAAACTGAGATTATACAAACAATGTAAACAATTTATGAATTGGTAGTACAACTTTCAACAATAAATCCTTTTTCATATCACCACCTTCATACTTTACAACTAAATGCAGCACATGCAAATAACACACATAATTAAAGCACTGCAAACATTACACAGTCAGCTTATGCCATAACAGTCTAAGTGGCATTGCTATAAAAATACAGTTAAAACAAATAGGATAGAATACACATGAACTACAACACATGAATACAATGTACACACAACTATATTCAAATTATTAATATGTAAATTCATCACTCCATGAAATAAGACAAGTCTAACAAAATAAAAAGGGTTTGAGGTTGACAAAATCAAAACTGTGATCAAGAAGAGATCGGAAGGCAGAATCTTGTCGCATTGTCATAAAGGAACACAAAAGTCCATGAGCATTGCAGGCTTGCAGTTATGTTAAAATGTGTAAAGAACTTTTTTGAGTTAAAAGGATAACAGTGGCTAGTTTAGAGATATCATATAAATTGACAGATAACACCTACAACACTATGTGTATTTCAAACTCGTCTCAATCAAAATTCACGTTGTAATGAATGCAACGTGCGTTGCAGCAACCGCAATGACCGCAATCGCAACACCCTATTCTACAACTGCAGATACAATTACAGTTACAACCCTCTAATTCTCTATAGAATATGTTGGACATTATAAACACTGACATTAGATTTTAAAGCAATACAAATATTTGAATCAGAGCAGAACATGTAAATGATACTTACAGAACTTACTAAGTTTGTTCATCAATTTTCGTAATCATCGAACAATCTTGTCCAGGCAAAAAAACCTGTCCACAATTCTTTGTATGTCTGTGTCAAAGCAAATGGAAAATATTCTGAGTGAGCTTACATTGTGTTCATTGACACAAGTATAAACAATGTATAATAACATGTCGTATGTTTAAAATTTTTAATGAAAAGTTAAAAAACCCTTAAGATCATATGCTTACCATCTTGATCTCATTCCAATTTGCTGCATTGGTGGAAGTGACAACAGATTCTGCAGTGCTATCATTGGAATTAGGATGGAAATGTTGGAAGTGTTAAAGATAGAACCTTGCAACAGAATTTGAATAATTTAGATTTTGCATCAATTAAAATTACAAACCTATTACCACCCATTATATGGAGAGGAAACAACCAGAGACTTTAGCATGAGTATGGGCACTTAAACACTACAATATATTACTAAGATAACATTCTTACCAAGTAACTAAAATCTGAAAATAAAGAATGGATAGAAAACAGACCCCAAAGCAACCATTAGACAGAATGCCACTGATGCTAATTGATAAAGTTCAATGGTATGCACAAGAAAAGACGGTTACGAAGTACCACAGAAAAAAACATCCAACAACAGATCAAAAGTCTGTGTTCACCTGAGATGAAAAGCTTATCATAAGCCGTCGAAAAAACATTTAACGGTGTCAATCAATTATAACTATTGGATCATACCATCCGGAGCACTCTGGTAATCATCATCACAGTTTGAATCAAACACTGTAGCTGAATCAAACCATCCCTCTTCGATAGTTCCTGCTGCCACAAAACCAAAAGTTCATACAAAATTCAACTTGGATTTTCATCAAATAGGTACTATACAGTAAAATAGAAAAGATAATGCTCACGGTGGTGCGAAATTGGAGCCATCACTGTCATAGTCATCGATATTAGTAATAGAACTATAGCTGTGTAGAGGAGTACCCGCATAGCCAATGCTAGAACCAAATGAAAATCTTTTTGTACTCACACTTTGGGCGCCGGATGGAGGCTGGCTAGACTATTCAGCAACCCCTTGGATAGAAGAGTCTTCACTGTTGTGTAATAATTGACGAATTGCGACTGAATGTCTCTGCATTTCCCTTCTGAACTCAGCACCAGACTTTCCAACTTCATATTTTATCAACCTTAATGCCTGTCAACAATAATTTTTCCCAAAAAAGAAAGAAATAGCAAAACTGAGTTTATACAAACAATGCAAATAATTTATGAATTGGTAGTACAACTTTCAACAATAAATCCTTTTTCATATCACCACCTCCATACTTTACAACTAAATGCAGCACATGCAAATAACCCACATAATTAAAGCACTGCAAACATTACACAGTCAGCTTATGCCATAACAGTCTAAGTGGCATTGCTATAAAAATACAGTTAAAACAAATAGGATAGAATACACATGAACTACAACACATGAATACAATGTACACACAACTATATTCAAATTATTAATATGTAAATTCATCACTCCATGAAATAAGACAAGTCTAACAAAATAAAAAGGGTTTGAGGTTGACAAAATCAAAACTGTGATCAAGAAGAGATCGGAAAGCAGAATCTTGTCGCATTGTCATAAAGGAACACAAAGAAGTCCATGAGCATTGCAGGCCTGCAGTTATGTTAAAATGTGTAAAGAACTTTTTTGAGTTAAAAGGATAACAATAGCTAGTTTAGAGGTATCATATAAATTAACAGATAACACCTACAACGCTATGTGTATTTCAAACTCGTCTTAATCAAAATTCACGCTGTAATGAATACAACGTGCGTTGCAGCAACCGCAATGACCGCAATCGCAACACCCTATTCTACAACTGCAGATACAATTACAGTTACAACCCTCTAATTCTCTATAGAATATGTTGGACATTATAAACACTGACATTAGATTTTAAAGCAATACAAATATTTGAATCAGAGCAGAACATGTAAATGATACTTACAGAACTTACTAAGTTTGTTCATCAATTTTCGTAATCATCGAACAATCTTGTCCAGGCAAAAAAACCTGTCCACAATTCTTTGTATGTCTGTGTCAAAGCATATGGAAAATATTCTGAGTGAGCTTACATTGTGTTCATTGACACAAGTATAAACAATGTATAATAACATGTCGTATGTTTAAAAATTTTAATGAAAAGTTAAAAAAACCCTTAAGATCATATGCTTACCATCTTGATCTCATTCCAATTTGTTGCATTGGTGGAAGTGACAACAGATTCTGCAGTGCCATAATTAGAATTAGGATGGAAATGTTGGAAGTGTTAAAGATAGAACCTTGCAACAGAATTTGAATAATTTAGATGTTGCATCAATTAAAATTACAAACCTAGTACCACCCCTTATATGGAGAGGAAACAACCAGAGACTTTAGCATGAGTATGGGCACTTAAACACTACAATATATTACTAAGATAACATTCTTACCAAGTAATCAAAATCTGAAAACAAAGAATGGATAGAAAACAGACCCCCAAGCAACCATTAGACAGAATGCCACTGATGCTAATTGATAAAGTTCATTGGTATGCACAAGAAAAGACGGTTACGAAGTACCACAGAAACAAACATCCAACAACAAATCAAAAGTCTGTGTTCACCTAAGATGAAAAGCTTATCATAAGCTGTCGAAAAAATATTTAACGGTGTCAATCAATTATAACTATTGGATCATACCATCCGGAGCACTCTGGTAATCATCATCACAGTCTGAATCAAACACTGTAGTTGAATCAAACCATCCCTCTTCAATAGTTCCTGCTGCCACAAAACCAAAAGTTCATACAAAATTCAACTTGGATTTTCATCAAATAGATATTATACAGTAAAATATGAAAAAGCCAAAACACTTTTAAATAGTGATAGTTATTCACAATTGCATATACTTAGCCAAAACTTACTCCTTCCAGCATGTAAAGCTAGCCACCTCGCAGCTATTTCTGTAATGATAATAATAGTGCCACTACTAACTCTGCAAACATAATAGTTTGATATGTTCAACAGTGTTGTATGGATTCAAGGGTTGATCAAGTAATAAAATTGAAAAGGAATGAAGGAATCTTAATGTGTACTTATTTTAAATACTCAAAATCCTACCGAACATTAGTGATTTAGTTCTCTGTATTATGAGACTTCTCATCACCAAAAGCCAAATCAAAGATATGCAAGTAGTCATCAACAAAATGCACATCATGACCTTCTTTTACATTATGTGTTAGCTCATCAAAATCTCTCATGTTTGCCGAAGGAAATATTATAGTCTTAACATCACTCTTTCTTGCAGCAATGGTTTTCTCTTTAACCTGCAAATTTCATAGCATCGACAAACAATTTCATACACAAAATTTGCAAAAACTCATGGCAAAAAATACTTATGCTATAGATAAATAATCAGTTTGTTGGACTTGAAAATTCTCATATATTCTAAATATTATTCGTTGCTGAGGGTAGAGATACCTAAATTGATCTAAATATCGTTTACTATAAATTCACGGTCATACTGATCTATAAGATTTGTAGAGATACCTAAATACAACTTCAAGCCATTCCAAAAAAATTGTTTTGAACCGAGTTCCTACAAGAATTGTCCTTATGTATTGTGAACCAATTGGAAGAATCCACAGCCCAACACAAATTCGATCACTACATTTTCACGTACCTGGCACGAAAAGCAACTCCAAGCATCCAGTCAGTCCTTGAATAAGCATTTATAAATCTTCCTGCTACCATCTTTGGTTAGGGATTCGTTAGCAAAGAAGAGGAAGAAGGAAGACGGAGAAAGAAGAAGAACGGGAAAAAGAAGATGCAGAAGGAAGAAGAAAAGAGAGAGCGAAAGAGAGAGAGAGAGAGAGAAAGGACGAGAGAGAAAGAGGATAGAAAAGAAGGGTTTTTTTATTTTTCAATTCCAGGTTTTGGTTAGGTGAATGGAAGAAACGTTTTGAAGCCATAGAGGAGAAGCAAAGTCTCTGCAAAAACCTTGGAAACGTAAAAATAGGCCATAGAGATGTAGGGAATAGGGCATGCAAAGAGTTGTTTATCCTACCAAAGTAATATTAACTTTTTCAAACCCAATTAATGTTTTTTGTTAACCAAACCCAATATACCCAAACCAGAACGTGGATTGCAAAGCAAAAGGGAGTTAGTGTTCAATTAGGCTATCCACGTGGCAAGCTTAGGAGCCAAAGGGACAGAATAGTCTTTTATAGAACATCTTATGTTCTTATATGGTAGATTTAAAATAAAAGAAAAATAAAATTAATAAAAATTAGTAAATATAAAAAATATAATTTATATTTAAAAAATAAAGATAAAATGAATACCCGCAAGCATATGTTTGTAATTTTTAGTAAAATATTTATGCAATGATTTAGTTTTATAAATATCAAATAATAACATAGTATTTGTAAATATTGTTTTAATTGAATAAATAAATATTACTAACATAAATAAATACATTTTATATAAGTATTATTACAAATATTTAGTCCATGGGATATTTATATTAGTACCAAAATGGTGTCCTATGCACGCTTTTGTTTATAAAATGTAATAAAAATGTAACTAAGAAAAACAAAATTGTTTTACCAAAATAGTTTATTATTTTTAAAATAAAAACAAAATTGTTTTACCAAAATTGATTAGAATAAATAAAGATAAAAAAACAATTTATTAATTAGATAAGTAATTAAAAAAAGGTATAATTCTGTATAAAGTTAAAAATAGTTAACGGTGAGACTTAATGCGAGCATCGATTGGTATTTTTTATAAAAAATAAAATATATAAAATTATTTAGTTTTATAAATATCAAATAATAACATAGTATTTGTAAATATTATTTTAATTGTACAAATAAATATTAGTAACATAAATAAATACATTTTAGGGTTAAATATGTATAAGGTCCCTTAAAATAACCCAACATTCAAATTTGGTCCCTCTAAATATTTTCTTCAAGGTTTGGTCCTCCAAAAGTTTTCCGTTTGTAACTCTGGTCCCTCCCGTTAGTTTTCACTAACGGAGGATGATGTGGCGTGCCACATGTGTAACATTTCTTTGCCAACTGTGTATTATTTCATTGCCCAGTCAGAAATGTAGTTATGTTAGATTTATACTCCTCCTTCCTCATTCACGAGCAAATCCCTAAAATCCCAATCTCCATAACCGTCCCTCTTATTCTTCTCTGATCTTGTCCCTTCTCTAATCTCCATAGCTTTCTTTCTTCTTCGTGATGTCTACATTATCCAGGCTCAGCAAGGTAGTCTCACGGCCTTCAATTCCTCGTTGTTACTCTAACCCTAACCTCCCTCAACCACAATCTGCTTTGCTTGTCTTTTCCGGTGGAACCACCTTCAACAGCGTCATTGAGGATCTTAAAAACTTCACCATCCATGTTGCTCATATTCTTCCCATTTCCGATGACGGTGGAAGCACAACAGAGGTAGTTCGTGTTCTTGGTATGTATATATACATACATTGTTAATCTATAATGGTTTAATTGATTGATTGTATTTCTTTATTGAGAATTTTGGCGAATTGTAATTTGGGAGGAGTGAGGTTTTTTTAGGGATTTGATTGATTGTGTTTCTTTATTGAGAATTTTGGTGAATTGAAATTGGGGGAGAAGTGAGGGGTTTTCAGGGATTTGGTTGATGTTAGTAGATTAACACAATAAAAAAATCCAATTCAAAGTATCGAATGCTCCAGATATGTCAACCTTCATAGTTATGTTGCCTCGATAATTTTTTTTGTAAAGCAGGTTGGCTATCTTAGAAGTGAGACAAATACTATCTTTAATAGATCACCAAGAACTTTAGTGATTTGTCCGTGAGAAACTCCATTCTCCAAATAAGTTCACGATCTTGTATATCATATGGTTTGATGCAAAATTCATTTACATTTTTCAAAAAGCAACACAGTTCACTTACATTAATTACTAAAAAATAATTTGTTAGTTTTAAATAATTTGTCAATCTTGCTGATTTTTTTATTATTTTTAGTATGAAGGATTTGCATTCAAGCAGTAAGAGGAAGAAGAATAGGAATCTATCAGTATCTGAACCACAAGAAGATATTTAAATTACAACTTTTGATTTTGAACCATGATAGATAAGGTGTGGAAATGTTCTTAAAATCAAGATACATATATCATATTCCATCTATTTTAATTAGATTTCATCATGTTTTATATGAGAAATTATCCAAACAAGGAATATGCGATGATACATATTCGCGAAGATAAAGTGTTTTGAAAATTTGTGCTTATGGGAATTTTATGTACTAAAATGCCACCATTTGAAAAAATTTCCCAAAATGCCATATTATGCATGAGTTCGCCCTTTCATTGGACGAGCCATTGAAACAGAAAAAAAAATAAAAAACTCTTCAATGGTTCGGCCAACCATTGGCCGACCTCATGAATGGCTCGGAAAAACTTCCTCAGTTCGTCCTTTCATTGGACGAGCCCACACAGAAAGTGTGGCATTTTGGGAAAAAAAAATTTAGATAGTGGCATTTTGGTACATAAAATTTCAGAAAGTGACATTTGAGTAAAAAAATCTGTTTTTCATGTTTTGAGAACATTTTATTTATTTTCTATATAATTTATTATATGTTCTATATGTTTATCGAGAACAAACTAGTGGAGAAAGGCTTTGATTGTTGTTGTTTTATGTTATTCAAGAGTGTTGTCTCTTAAGTTTTAAAAAGACAGATATATGTGTAAAAAAAATCAGATATATTAGTCTTTCTGATGTTTGATATTGCAATTTGATGTTCATAAGGTACTGTCCTACCTGCAAAAAACCTCAGCAAGCAACTAAATAGTGTCAATAAACATGATGTATAAACTTTTTGTTAATAAGTGATTGTTAGGATGAATTGTTTCTTGATAAATTGTTAGGATGAATTGTGAACTTATAATGATGATGGAAAAAATGTAATAGGAAGCAATAGTGAGTACAACCTTAGCTGGAGCAATCATAGGAGCTGTAGTTGGTGGATGGATCAATGATAGATTTGGAAGGAAAATATCAATCCTTGTTGCAGATACCCTCTTTTTAGCCGTTTATATTTGTATTGGTTTTAAACTATTATTGATGTAGAGATTTAAAAGCTCAAATTCTGTTTTAGTTGAAAAGTGAGGTTTTGAACTATTATTGTTGCAGGGCCAGTATGCATAAAGTATGACAAGGTTTTAAATTAGCTATGAATTAGCTACAAATTATTAGAATGCTGTGTTTAAATTAGCTAGAGATTAGCTACGAATTAGCTAGGAAGTAGCTGCAGATTAGCTATCATTCTGGATTTAAATATGATATTAATATAAAAAAAATTAAAATTGAAACAATTGACACGTGTCATACATGTCAGCATTTTTTGCCACGTTGGCATTGCCACATGTAAGCCACATCATCAAAAAAATCTCCACATGGCATGCCACATCATCCCCCGTTAGTGAAAACTAACGGGAGGGACTAGACTCAGAAACGAAAAACTTTTGGAGGACCAAACCTTGAAGGAAATATTTAGAGGGACCAAACTTGAATGTTGAGATATTTTAAGGGACCTTATACATATTTAACCCTACATTTTATATAAGTATTATTACAAATATCTATTTTGTGGGATATTTATCTCAGTATCTGTGTGTTCGCCCGAATACTGGTGTGGCACGCACGCTTTTGTTTTTAAAATGTAATAAAAATGTAACTAAGAAAAACAAAATTGTTTTACCAAAATAGTTTATTATTTAAAAAAAACAAACATTCTTAAAATAAAAATAAATTTGTTTTACCAAAATTGATTAGAATAAATAAAAATAAAAAACAATTTATTAATTAGTTAAGTAATTAAAAAAAAAAGTATAATTCCATATAAAGTTGAAAATAGTTAACGGTGAAACTTAATTTCTTGATTTATATCCACAAAACAATATAATATAATTTCAAAGCCAAATGTATAATTTTTTTTCACTTGTATTGAATATTTGTTTTATACTAAAACTTAATTCTTATAATTATATCCACTATGTATATCAATACCATTATGTATATCCATTATAATTATCAATATTAATTAGTATCATAATCATGTATTCTTTTTATAGATATGCATTTAAATTAATTAATTTTTTTTAATTATATCCTCAAATATAACTTAATACATTTAAGATAATTATAATTATATTTATTACAAATTATTACATGTTCATTTTTTAATTACAAATTATTACATATTTAATACATTTAAGATAATTATAAATATATCTATTAATTATATAATAATTTTTTATATGATACATATATTTATTCCTTTATAAATCATTTAATTTTCTTATATTGTAAATTAATCTTTATTTATTAAAACTTTATTAAAAAAGAACATGATAATAATGAAAATGATAATAGTTAAAAGCTATTGAATAAACTTTTTGTAACATATAGTATTGAATAAAATTGGAGGTCATAAGCTACGGCTAGTTCGTCAGAATATAAAAGTTGTTATGTGTAAGTTATAGAAAAGAGTATGAGTGCAAATCAGATGCATTGATAGAAGAATCTTTGATTGATGTGACTATCATTCACATAAATGTGATGGTTCAAAACCAACCAGCAAGGCATATTATTTTGAACATTAAATTGTTTAGTACAACAAATGTAAAATTAAATTCAAGAATCAAATGTAAACAAAAACAAAATATAAAATAGACTAATAAATAGAAAATAATATTTATTTTATTATTATCTAATATTAATATAGATAAAAATGGATCCTTTAAAATTCATACTTAAATTAAATTGTGACACAGTTTTATTATTCATTCTATTAATAATTATAGAACTCTTTTAGTGAATTTATGTATGGCTAAATACAAAATTGTAAAATTTTAAATATTATTAATCTTACTTACAAATATATATTTCTTAGTAATATATTCAAATTATTTTTAATAATATAATTGAATGAGTTAAGTAGTATTGTAGTGAAACATTATAGCCATTAAATCAAATAAATTGCGCAGAAAAATTTGTGACAGAAAAAGGAGAAATATTGTGTGACGTGCCTAAATTTGTGTGATAGAAAAAGGAATTCACACAATCCCGAATGAAAATGAACAATTGAAAAGATGAGGTTTATATTGAAGAGTATTCCACAGCCTTTTTCTCTTTCAGAGTTTAAACCAACTAGTCCAACCCCTCAAAAAGCCATCTCCCTTAAGGACACAAGTTCCTTTTTTTTTTATAAGCAATTTGTATTAAAAGGGAGAAACATGGATTCTCCAACCCGATACAAAAAACCAATCAAAATAGGAAGGAGAAAAGAAAGACAAAAGCAACCTAAAATTACAAGTGGTCACTAGGATGTTTCATCCAATCATAAAGATTACATCTCCTACGTCCTAATTCCAACCATCTCCAAGATAGAAGAAATATCTGATGGAAAATTGCATCGACGTCGCAAACAACGTCATTAAAGATAATATTATTTCTAGTATTCCAAATACACCAAGTGGATATGATCCACACAAAACAGCTCATATCCTCATTTCCTTTATCGAATAAGGCCAAAAACCAGCGAAGAGCATGGGTAGTAATAGAGGAAGAGATTACCGGAGAAAATCCTAACCAATCGGCAATCTTATCCCACAACCGATGGGTTTTAGGACAAGTCAAAAATAAGTGCTCCGCACTCTCGTTGTTATGAAAACAAAAGACGCAAACTTTGTCATGGGAAGAATCGATAATACCTTTGTTAGCAAGGTTATCACGAGTCGGGAGCCTATCGCAAGCCAACCTCCAGCAAAAAATTTTAACTTTAAGAGGAACTTTAGTTTTCTAAACAACCTTAAGGAAAAGCTCCTCTGATTCTTGGAATGAAAAACTAGGAAGAACTGCACTAAGATGAGCATAACAGGATCGAACCGAAAAAGTCTTGTTAGAATCCAAAATCCAAGCCCACGTATCCAGCGTATTACGCTTGATCGGTATATCCGAAACAAGGTTCTGCAGCGCTGAAACAGAGGATAAATCGTTCTCAGTACCTGTCGTCCAACAATTACGGAAAGACCAACTCCACGTTTCATGATTCCACTGGCCATAGGAAGCAACGACAACATTCTTGTTAGCAGCTGCTAAGAACAGACCAGGAAAACGGTCTTTAAGCGGCTGCGGACCGCACCAAGAATAGTACCAAAAATGAACAATTTCTCCGTTACCAATTACAGGAGCAATGCTAGACTGGAAATTGAAATAGGGACCTATCCTTCTAATATTGAGGATATCACGCATCCATAAGGAAGCAGAAGCATGAAGGGTATCGGTATCGTATTGGGCAGCCAACAAATTGAGATTGCCATACCTGGAAGTAAGGAAAACCCTCCAGATTTCGTCACCACCGACCGAAAATTTCCAAAGCCATTTGGTTAGGAGAGCTTTATTGAACAGCCCTATATGTTTAATTCCTAAACCACCCCTCTCAACAGGTTTACAAACATAATTCCATTTAATCCAAGCTATACTTTTCTTATCCGCAGAACCGGACCACAAAAATCTCCGCTGGATCGCAATGATGTTTTTAATTACCTTCGACGGGGCTTTGTAAAAAGATAGATAGTGAGTAGGCAAGTTCACCAACACGGAGTTTATCAAGGTGACCCTACCGCCAATGGATAAGTTCCTACGGACCCAAGAATTAAGTCGAGCTTTGAAAGAAGCTAACACAGGGTTCCAATAAGAGATTCTTCTGTGGTTACCGCCTATACTTATGCCAAGAAAATTGAAAGGGAAAGTTCCAGATCTGCAGTATAAGAAGTTCTCTGCTGCATTAATGAAGACAGGGTCGAAACCAACAGCATATATGCAACTTTTAGAAAAGTTTATTTTGAGCCCCGAAACCGTTTCAAACCCTCTTAATATAGACTTCAAAGCCCACAAGTTGGCGTAACCACCATCGCAAAACAATAGAGTGTCGTCTGCAAATTGCAGAATCTCAATAGAAGCATCTTCAGAGAAATTGTAACCTGAGTAAAGATTAAGACGAGTAGCGCGATTGACCAGCAAAGCCAAAGCTTCAGCTACTAGAACAAAGAGGAAGGGAGCAAGCGGATCACCTTGTTTTAATCCTCTAGAAACCTTGAAATCTCTTGTCGGACTACCATTAATCAGAACCGAAGCGTAGAAAGTGCATACCGACCCTTTTATCCATTTTATCCAGTTAGGACCGAAATTCATTGATCTAAGAACATGGATCAAGAAGTCCCAATCAACACAATCGTAAGCTTGAGCAAAGTCGACTTTGAAAAGGAAACACTGACGCTTATCTCTTCTAGCTGAATCTAAGATCTCATTAGCTAATAAAACTCCGTCCAAAAGGTTCCTCCCAGGTATGAACGCCGTTTGAGCATTGGAAACCAAACAAGAGATGACAGTGGAAAGCCTTGAAGACAAAACCTTGGAAATAATTTTAGATATGCAACCAACGAGAGAGATGGGCCGAAACTGACTAAAATTTTGGGGACAATCCACTTTAGGAACCAAAGCAATAAAAGAGGAAGTGAAAGCCTTCGGGAGCGTGCCAGTGGAAGAAAAATGAATGACACACCTCACAAGATCAGGGCCAATAATTTCCCAGCACTCCTTGAAGAAACACTGGCACCAAGTTCCTTGTATGTACCATTTTATATTCCTTAGTTCAAACACACCTAGTCTTTCACATACTTCAATCGGCGTCATCGCTCCTTTCTAAAAAAACAAGAAAGTTTTGATAATCATGGCCATGACTTAAGTACAACGTGAAACTACAAAAAGACATATGCAAACAAAGATTTACCGGATCCTGTTTGTTTGCAAACACCAATATGATATTGTTAAGCATCGTAGGCTCATTTTTGGTTATCTACAAGAAATCCATGAATCAATTTTGTTATCAACAATAAACACACACATAATATAATACTATACTGATATTTGATTATATCACCTGAAATTCTTGCTTTGCTTGATCAATTCTCTCACGATCCAGGCTATCAATAACATAAATATGCATAAAGACGCAAAATAACATCGGTGAAGGAAGGAATATTTCACAAAATCGCCAGTATACCGCGAATTTTCTTTTCAATGAGAAAAGAGACGTAAAATCAAGGAAATTGATTCTTACCAGACAATCATTGTTGTTGAAATAGTGTTTTCAAAGTGGCCTTAATTTATATAGTCCTTGGCCTCCAGCATCCCAAACTTTAAAATCAACATTCTTATACTCGACTTTCTCCACATTGAAACCTGCAAGGCAAAATAAATTTTTAACCCTACAAAAACAACATATAGAAAGTTAATTATGAGGATAATTATAAAACAAAGACTTACCAACCGGAGGAATAGTGGTTACAACTTTTCCAATTTGAAACTTAGAAAGTATAGTTGTTTAGCCAACGTTGTCAAGACCAATCATCACAACCTTTAACCAAAAGCATATCAATATAAGTGAGTAAGCAATCAAGAAAACAAACAAATGTCATAGAAAAAGTTTTGATAGATTGCTGAGCCTGTATTAATTACTTTGACTAATTATCAAGTCTCTCTATCATCAAATATCTATATTCTGATATTGAAAAATTACATTGGATAGATACGCTAGACGTGTTGTACCTTACACAAACATGTGGATGTAAACTTCAAATGTAATAGATAGGCTATATTAAAAACTATTTTATTCAGCCTCAACCTACACCGTACACTACACGACATTCAAGGAAAGGCAAATTTTAAAGGCTACTTGGAGCTGGCTAAAAAACTTTATAATTGCAACTCTTGTGCAAGTAACGGCAGGCTACGGTAGCTATGAATGGATGTGTAGCAGAAATCACATCACAAGAATGGTAAAAAAAAATAGACAACTGTGCTAAAGTACCTGCAAGTTATAATATGATACTTATATAAATACAAAACTACCAAAACCATTTTAAAATTTGAAGTTCCATGAAAACAATTCTTTTGCTGCATGTAACCTCTAATCACACCTTCATCAACCTTCTGATTCAATGCATGAACAACTCTATCAGAAGCAACCACATTTCTACTCCCTGTATACACAATAACAATAACAAAAACAAAACAAAAAATTAATAAACACATTTACATTTAATTTAATTTGACATAATAAATACAAATATAATTTAATAATAAATTAATGTTGATAGGTACTTTCTGCAAGATAATGGCATGAGTTGTTACTTTCTCCAAGATGTTGATAGGACCTCACAAGTCTGTTGTTACTTTTTGCAAGATGTTCATAAGTACTTTTTGCAGGATGATGATAACCACTAACCAAGTGAAATTATTGTTAGAAAATACATTAATATTGTTTTACCATAGAAAAACCACAACTTTATTTCGAACACCATCCCAAATTTCCTGCAAACAAAATAAATCAAATTATAATTTATTTTTATGGACATTATCTTGATAATGACCCTTAAATACACTTTATTTCTTTTTATTTTTCCATTATTCTGTTTCCATCTTGGAGTAAGACAAACGTTTTAAGTTGGAAAGAGTTATCTACTATATGCACTCGTTATGTCTGGAAAGAAAAAAAGTATTATAAAAGGTCATAAATCAGAATATAAAAAGAAAAATGTGATATTAAGTTACAAAGTAATTATAATTGAAAAAAATATAATCTTCCTAATCTACTTATGGGCACAAATTGACTTTTTTGTACAAAGAGATAACTGTTATTTGCACTTCAAGAATTTAGAAAAAAAGTATAGTAAAAATGTTAGAAATTAAAATATAAAGAGGAAAAAAATGGGATCATGCAAAAATAATATATTTTTTCAAAATTGATAGTAGAACAATTCACAGAGTGGAGAAAAATTCCATTAACAATCTTCACAATGCCTAAGATGGAACCAGTATATTTCAGATCTAAGATCTGTGCATGCTCTCCTAACTTTTTATTGCACACGGGAGAAATCTGATATTGAGATAACAAATTTCAATTATTATCCGTCAATCAAAGTATAACAAAAATGAGAATATAAATATTGTTGCAATAAGTTATAGTAAACAAAATTTTTTGAAATCCAAAGAGGTCATACCATATTATTTGCATCAAATTCTTCTAAACGACTGCAACGCAAGGAAACTTCAATGTCAAAATTACATGCATCACATTTTACAATACATAATAAAACATGTTCCAGACCAGTTTGATTGAAAGCCAGAATATCATCTGTTAGATACAAAAATACATTCACATCAGAAAGTATTTTTAGCACAAGAACTGCATTTTGTATGAGTAACAAAGTACATTTCAAAATTAAAGCGCAATCGAAAAACAAATTTAACTGTTATTTGCACTTTAAGAATATGGAAAAAGTATAGTAAAAATGTTAGAAATTAGAGTATATAGAGGAAAAAAATGGGAGTTGAAGAATGGAAGAGGAAAGGTGTGATGGTAGAAGTAGAAAGTGTAGAACATGAGTAGAAGAACAATGTAGGTGGAAAAGGAGAGAAACTTTATTTTTTTTTTTGTTAACAGACCAATATCATTAATGAGAAGAAACAGTGGTACAAGATACATTATCATGGCTTGGTATATGGCCAGTCCAAGTTCTGGATCCTATAGACTTGCCTATACCAACCATACTATGAGCATCACTATTACAACATCTACTAATAAACATAACAACAACTTTTGTACACCTATTCATTAACTGTCTGCAGTCACAAATGATAGGATACAAATCAACATTGAAATCCATACCATTAATACAATCTACAACTAACAAAGCATCTGACTGAACTATGAAACTATTACGACCTAACTCAATTGCCAATTGCAATGTCCAACGTATAGCCAATAATTCTGCATTTGCGGGATCAACCACACTTATCAATCTCTTAGAAGCTGCAAGAAAAATGTTTGAGGTGGGGTCTCTAATGACACACCCAAGAGCAGGAATCTCACCCTCAAAACAACCTGCATCAGTCTGAACAACCCGTCCCTTATAATCTTCCAAATTTCTTCCCATCTCTTGGCCACTAGTTATACTGCCCATCTTATTCCCACCACCTTCATTAAAAAATAATCTTCCAAATTTCTTCCCATCTCTTGGCCACTAGTTATACTGCCCATCTTATTCCCACCACCTTCATTAAAAGCTTCCTAGATTTCCATCTCCACCCTACACGGATCAGGTTTGACATTTTTATAAATGACACAGTTGCGAACATGCCAAATTTTCCAAAGAAATATTGCAATGAGCTGTCCTAACTGTAAGTCCTTCCTGGAAAATAAATCATTCAGCCAGTCCATGATACTACCATATTCAAGAATACGAATTCCTAACGGGGTAGAAAAAATGGCCCTCTTTGCAAAGTTGCATCGGAGGAAGAGATGGGAAGAAGATTCAGATTCTATGTTACACAAAGGACAAACATCGTAAATAATAGTACCTTTCTTCCGTAAGTTGTCTTTGGTTGGAAGAATGTTCTTTGAAAGTCGTCAAACCAAATTCTTCGCTCTGGGATTGACATTCAGCTTCCATAGGTTTTTCCAAAACTTCCTAAAATTGTTGTTGGACGGTCCAGGGAGCTTCTTCCTCCTTTGATTTCCCAACCAATGGTAAGCTGATTTGACCGAGAAGATGTCATCCTTTTCGTAATGCCATAACAACTTGTCTTCAGGAAGATTGGATGAAAGGGGAATGCTTCTGATATGCAAAATGTCCTGGTCTTCAAAATTCTCCTTCAGTTTATCCAAATTCCAGCATGCAAGGTCCTTATCAATGAGCTGACCAACCTTTGCATCAGAAGCAAGGCTACAGACCATAGAGGATAAACAAAACTCGGGAAGGGTTGGAATCTAATTATCAAAGCCAATGCTGATTTTTGAACCGTTTCCAACACGCCAACGGGAGCCATGAAGCACTAACTCCTTCGAGCTTAGGATACTACGCAACGCATAACTTGGCCTATAACCACTAGGAGCTTTTGCAATAGAGCATTTTGAATAGTACCGACCTATGAAAAATCTCTCGAAGAGGGATCCATCTTCCTGCATTAAGCGCCAAAACTGTTTGTCAAGCAAGCTGGTGTTGAAGTCAAGGATTCCGCGAAAACCTAAACCTCCATCCCCTTTAGATTGAGCTAACCTCTCCCAGCTTAACCAATATATTTTCTTTTCTCCCTCCTTTGAGCCCCACCAAAACTTGGCAAGCAAACCTTCAATCTCCTTGCAACAACTGTCTGGGATACGGTAGCAGCTCATGATATACGTTGGTATAACTTGTGCCACAGCTTTTATCATAATCTCTTTCCTCTTGACAGAAATGACTCTTTCCAACCTTTGACCTTCTTCTAAACTCTATCAATCACAAGCTTAAACACCTCTTTTTTTACCTTTCAAATACAATTGGCAGACCAAGATATTTCAAATGATTGTTGACAAAATGAAAGCCCAGCTTGTCTTTGATACTATCTTTAACCTCCTGCATAACATTGCTACTAAACGAGACCTCAGACTTCTCAATATTCACGACTTGCCCAGAGGCTCTCTGATAAGCGTTAAGAACAAGAAGAACTCGTCCAGCTTCCTCCTCATTGGCTCTTGCAAAGAGGAGACTATCATCGGCAAAAAAAATAGGTGTGAGAAACTTTAATTTTGAAATGACATATATGATATAAAAGTAGTAAGTAAATATATTGGTTATAAGCATACACGAAAACCAAACACTTGTGTCTTTTCCAGAAGACATAGTTTTCTTATAAGATAAATATCATGTTTTTTATTAATATTGGATCTAAACTTATGAAATTCAGTAGTGTTTCTGATGCAATTCATTATTTTTTTAATATTATTAATTACGTTACAAAATACCATAATTAGTTATAATAATAATAATTTATTATCATATATTTGTCTTTCATATCTAAAAATCAATAAATATTTATCAAATTATAATTATAATTTAGAATTGTTTTACAATTTACATATTTATTTTTTTTGGAATAAAAAAGGATTATATTACCAAAAAACAATTACACACAAGCCGATCTCAGATCTAGGCTTCAAAGTGACTACATCAACCTAACAACAAACCAATCAAAATCTATTACATAACAAAGCTAATTTTCTATCAAGCCTAGCTCTATTTTTTGCATTTTCCAAAATATCTTCTATTTTGAGCTCTTCAACACCTCCATTTTGGAACACCATTTTGTTTCTGACCGTCCAGATTTTGTAAGTTGTTTCAGCAAGAAGAGTTTTCAGCATTTTCCTTTTTACTCCCTTGCCTTTAGTAGCAGGAGACAGCCATTGCATTTCTCTATTCCAATCCTTTGGTTCATGGTGAATATTTATTTTCTTCAGAACTTGCTTCCAAATATCACCTGTACAAACACAATCAAAGAACAAATGTTGTATACTTTCCGGGCCTCCGCAGAACACACATTGTCCACTGTCACAATCCCAAACTTTTGGAGTCTATCTTTGGTTAGGAGACGATTGTTACAGATCATCCACAAGTTGAACACAGCCCTGGGCCTGGCTGCATTGGCTAGAAGAAGTTTCCTCCAAGTCATTTTTGGTTTTACACCTCTCAGTTCTTTATACATCTGTCTAGTGTTATATCTGCCTCGGTTTTGGAAGTCTCCCCACGCTGCAGTATTTCTACATCTCTCTCTGCACTTGAATATAGCTTTGATTATCCAAGATGTGTTTCCATTTTGAATATAATCCTCTGCATTGCTCCTCTTCATATAGTATGCATTAATCCAACGAATCCACAATTTATCTTCCTTTGCCCAGATGTTCCACAGCAATTTCCCAATCGTGGCAATATTCCAAGTGGTCAGCTCTATGAGGTTTAGACCACCAGCATTACAAGGATCACAGACGTGCTCCCATGAAATAGGAGCTTTTCTGCTATAGGCACCTTTTCCTGTCCATAAAAAGTTCTTGCATAAAGATTCTATGTGACACAAAATTTTCTTTGGAAGGGGGAAAACTTGTAACCAGTAGTTTGAGATGGAGAACAGGACACTTTTAATCAACTGTACTCTTCCTGCATAAGACAGCAACTGAGTACTCCAATGATTTATCCTACTCAGTATCTTCTCAATCAGAGGAGAGCAATTAGCAACTGTCAGCTTCTTACTATCCAAAGGAACTCCAAGATACTTAAAAAGGATCACTCCAATATCAAAGCCAGTTATATCTTTAAGTTGTTTCTGAACAGTTCTGCACACACCCCCACAGAACAGCTTGCTCTTAGGGTTACTAATTTGTAATCCTGTAGCTTTACTAAACTCTTGAATCTTCTCCATCACCAGCCTCATTAATTCCACATCACCTCTAAGAAACAGCAGAATGTCATCAGCAAAACATATATTCATAATCCTTAGCCTCTCACATTTAGGGTGATAGTTGAAATTAGGATTGTGGTGAAGCTCTTGAAGTATCCTATGTAAGTAATCCATTATGATAACAAAGAGGAGGGGAGAGATGGGGTCTCCTTGTCTCAATCCTCTCCTAGCTTTGACCAATCTAGAAGGCAGCCCATTAATAACAAATCTGTAAGAAACTGTAGACACACAAGCCATAATCCATCTAATGAAAATCTGAGGGAATCCCATCTCAATAAGAATTTGTCTGAGGCTACTCCACTCCAGAGTATCATAAGCCTTTTGTATGTCCATTTGGACCATACATCTAGGGGAGATACACTTTCTGCTATATCCTCTAATGAGTTCTTGAGTGAGCATTATGTTATCATGAATATTCCTACCTGGTATAAAGGCAGACTGGTTCTCATCAATGACCTGGTTAATCACCTTCCCAAGTCTATTAGTAAGAATTTTGGATAAGATTTTATAAAGGGTACTACAACAAGAAATGGGTCTCATCTGCTTTATGGTAGATGCCTCAGGTGTTTTAGGGATCAGGGTGACTAAGGAACAATTCACATCTTCATATATGCTGCTAGTATTAAAAAATTCAAAGATAGCATCTTTGACATCATCTTTGATAATCATCCAAGTCTCCTTAAAGAAGTAGGAAGTAAAGCCATCCATACCTGGTGCCTTTGTATTCCCAATGCTAGCTAGAGCTTTCCAAATTTCATTGTAACGCCCTATATAATATCCATCTAGAATAATACCATACAAGTGTTTTATTTGGTACTGACACATCAAAAGTGCCTAACGACATAATTCACATACTTGTCCATTTCTAAAACATAAATACAACATATGGCACAAGTCATGGAAACTAGCCAAAAAATGAAAATCTAAGAACAATATACAATATCCTCAATTGTATACAACAAAATGATACACAGCGGAATAAGCTTAACTAAGCTTCTCTTGAAACATCCAAGCATCGCTCCACGTGTAAATCAAACCTGCAAACCACACCTGAAATAAAGCAACTATAGTGGGGTGAGATACATCAAATCTCAGTGAGTTCCCTATCTTAAAGTCCTCTCGGCTTTACAAGGTTCTAAAATAACCCTAACTCATATCCAAGGGTAAAGGGGAAAGACCATGAGTACACACACACAAGTAACCATCACGGTGAGCCTGTAAACTCACAAGGATTCACAAAGTACCGAAGTACCTCTTGAACCTGTAAACTCAAGGATTCACAATCAATAACCAAATACCAAGGTATCCCCTATTCCCGTCCGCTTCTACGTCTAGAAGACGACCCGAGTCATGGATCCTTGTCGCTACTTGGCATACGAATTGGATTCGGGATCACCGGTCCGTACACCGTGATCCGTCACTTCTCACGGCTCGTACACCGTCACAAGTCTCTTTACCCGTAGGCTCCAATCGTACTTAACACAGGACTCAAACCTACCAAGTAGTTGTGCATAACGTTTCAGAGGAGGTGCTCGAGTCTCATGAAACTACACCGCAAGAAACAGTGGTTATGATTGAAATGCACACGCCTCGGCCTTTCATGCACGAGCGTTGCCACATATTTAAATTTCACACATCCGACACAGTTATGGTAATACTCCTCGCCCTTTCTATTTCTTTTCCATATTAACATGCATATTCAATCACAATCATGCTAAACAATAATAGGATAGGCAAGGCATCTCATAATGTCATAATAGAATAATTTATAACAATTAAAACATAGTTACAACACTTTTGAATTTCCCTGATTATTTAATCGGCCGATAAAATCAACATATTTTACTTCCATTGCGTAGTATATTTCCTTGGCTTTAAATCGATATAAAGAACAATCGAAACCGATAAGCGAAACTAAAGTTATGAATTTTCTCCATAAAAGTATAAAATTCCAACTCCCAGGTCGCGCTCAGCGCGCACCTGTCCGCGCTCAGCGCAACCTACTGCCTGGAGGGGTTGCAGAAATTCAACACCGCGCTCAGCGGGCTCCTGCGCGCTCAGCGCGCTCTGCGATTTTCAGAAAAATAAATCTTTGATTCTCAACCAAATCCAACCAAACTTCATAACCATTAACAGCAGAGGATTCTACACCTATTTCAATCATGCTACACAGTTTATAACGCATTTCAACCGTTCGATTCTTTGATTTTTGCATAAAACCCATTTTTCCCAAAAACCCAACCTAACTCTAAACTCAAGAAAAACTACACTTAAAGCATCTATCTAGAACCCACCTGATAATCGGAGAGGAGTTTGAAGAAGATGATGAATCGATGAAGAGATGATGAAGATCCAAGCTCTCCTTCTTCCACTTTCTCTCTTTTTCTTCCCTTTTTCTCTTCTTCTTCTTACTATCTTCTTTCTCTTTTTCTTTCTTCCCTTTCCAAATATATATATATATATATATATATATATATATATATATATAACCCAATATTATATAATATAAATCCAATAGAGTAAAAATATCTCTAATTGATATTTTGTCATTTCAACCCAATTGATCAATTATTAGAGTTAACTTAAAATACTCCCTTAAACTAATAAATATCACTCGGCCTTTTAATAATTTATCTCTTCTAATGTCCAATTGAGCACTTAATTAATACGGGTTATTACACTCTCCCCCCCTTAAATTGAAATTCGCCCCCGAATTTCCTTCGTTCAACAATAACCACTTCTTGCATCATTGTCTAAGTTCCACACTCACTTCACTTCCGTTAACCTTCTGTTCAATTCTGACACATACCAATTCTAACTTGGTTTCCTAGACCAAAATTCTTATTTTCACAACTTAACAACTTCACGTCCTTAATCATACTCTTGTTCTAACATCGAGTTAACTTCCAACTTTGCTTCCCCAATTCATCTGTTGTTTCTTACTAACACACTTGGTCGCACTTTACCACGGAAAGAAGGTACCATTCTACATTCCTCTACTGAGTCACAAACCAAACCGTAATACCTTATCTCGATTCAGGATAACAAACACTCAACAAACCCTTATGAGGTAATTCGGTAATTCCTTTCCTTTATGTAATTATCGACGTCTGTCCTTTCATAAATCCCTTAACATTAGAACCACTTCATATCTAGTCGAACAACTTCTTTACCAATTCCAGTTGGTATGATACTACAATATCGTAACCATTAAATTCGATACTTCCTTTCTTTCGGATCACACCAAACGGTAACACACTTAGAACAAAACCTCCTTATATCCGTACTTGCAAGCAACAACCTTCAAATCCTTAATATTCTGACTGACTCTCCCATTGTCACCTTCCACTATGCAATTCAAAACCAAACAGTGGAACACCACGAATTCGTAAACACTACTAATTAGTTAACAGTCTGCGGAGAAACACACTTATCCACTGGGTTCCTCACTAACCAGCGGTACAAGAACTTACTGACGTCCTTTGGTAGAACAATTTTCTCGCCAACACACAATATAATAACATCCGTCCAACACTCTCTAGACGATAAAGATGCATGAGTTATACTGTTACAACCATAACATACACAACTCCAATTCCATTCTAAATTCGAAATCAATATACCCAAGATAGTTTAACAACTTCCGGTTCTGGTCACCACATCCCAAAACGACTCTTCTTACGGTTTCCGACTTACTCAGGGTTTCTTGCTGATTCGAGATCTAAACCAATAACAGCGTAACACCAACATAGAACTTCAATCACACGCGAGATACTACTTATCAAAACTTAAACCATTCAATTCGGAATTGTGAGTTTCCATACCACTCACCAATTCCCATACACACCCCACACGCACATACTTCGTTGAAATCCATACCACGCTTCTCAGTTGAATCCACTTCTCTCGAATGTTTTATTTCACATACAATCACATTTACATGCTTAATTCCGGAACTTCCAATTCTTACTCATACTTGGAAGGGTAACTTTTCAAATTTCCTTCTCTGGGTAAAACGCCACTGCACACAACTGGTACCACTCTCACGGTCTAAATCTAATGTCGTGAACTCACGGAAGATAACAATTACCAACTCGGACCAACCGTCCATACCTTACGATGGCCATAATTACACACCAAAATATATTCCTTGCAGGATCAATACTTTGTGAGTATTCTCCAACTTCGTTCTTAAGATTCTCAACCGTATTGATAGCAATACTCTTAAGACTTTCTCACAAGGTCACTTCTTTAAAGTTAACTTTCTTGCTGCCTGAACAAATGGCCAACTATGCCACACTCTTCCAGAAGTCACGATTCCAAAACGCAAATCCTTCATTCACTTTACTTGCAATCTCGTTCTCCATTCACACAATACTCTCCACTCAGAGCAACACAAGGAAACAAAACGCAGATGATGGTTCCTAAGGGATTTCACAATTTACACACACGTTAATCGATCAACCACCTGAGCTAATCGGTTAACTTCTCCAAAATTCTACGTAAAGCACATTTCACGTACGTGTTAAACGGTTATCCCCGTTGTGTTAGTCGGTTAACACTGCTGCAGAACAAAACCCAGTTTCCTCTTAATTCAAAGTCATCCCTACTCAACCCATCGATCTGATTTGTTCTAACTTGAAATATCATTCTCAACTCACGGCTTCTTAATTTGTATCACATTCACCAACCATGATCCACTCAAGGTAAAACCAACAAAGTTGACAACACACTCCAACCGAGTGACAGGCAAAATTCCAAATTCTCTCACGGTCACCCTACAAATCTTCAGTGGGGTAGTTCATTTTCCTACTCAAATAACTATACCAGTGGAAAGTCAATAATGACGACATTCTAGGGTTTTAGCCACCACTCGTACTTGATTTGTCCATAAGCAACACCCAACACCCATCCATCACACGGTACTGTAGACATATATTTTCGACACCATGTCTTGGAAGGCAAAATGATGTTCCTTGACTAGAGATGATAACTACAGGAAAAGGAGGAAGAAAATGAAGGTATCCAGAAGACACTTCAACAAGATAAGAATTTCGACACTTCGACAGAAATATGAGGAAGTCTTCGTCAGACAGGTTTGAGGGACATTTATCATTTTTTGACAATTCGACAAGTCTGAAAGGACGCGTTTGTTCGACATAACTTGAAGATTCAAATTCAAGAGAATTATAACGTTTGGCAGAAGACGCGTGGAAGTATCTGGCGAAAGGAAGACATGCAGAAGGCCAGATGTCGAAATTTTAGGATTTAGTCGTTAATAGCAGTTATTTTGTTTATCTATAAATAGGATAGTTGTTATTAGAATTCAGTGTGAAAAAACTTGTACAAAACTTCCTGCAATTACTCAAAGTACCCGTGTGAGAGAAAAGAGTTATTTGGAAAAATGTACGTGTAAACACCATCTTTTAATTTCTTTATCAATCAAAGTCTTTTTACCAATTCCTTTACATTTACCAGCATCTTTATGTTTTCTTCGTCATTTTATTTTAAAGTTCTTTCTTCGTCATTTTACTTTAAAAGTTCTTTTCAAAGTCACTTTCTTTTATCTCAGACTTTCCTTTAAAGTTAGTTGAAATCCTTTATTCCAAAAGACTTAAATACATAAAACCAAGAACCAAGATATCACCCTTAATTTAAAATTATCACGTTGATCTAAGTTTTCGCCCGACGTCCTAGGATTTGTTTGGTTAATCCTGCAAGTAACCCAGATTTCACCATTCTGGTAAACCAGAGGTTGTTCGCCAAGATCAACAGCGAACAAATTGGCACGCCCAGTGGGACCAGTGCAATATAAAACTTAAATAAATTTTAAAAATTAAGGCTTTTTCTTCGTTGTATGATACTAAGAAGCGGTAAATTAGCCGTATCTGACGTAGAGAGACCCAAAAGAACTAGAGTAAGGAAAATGGCGAATCAGTCAAATAATCCTAACCCCAATTCAAATTCAAATGAAAATATTCCAGTTTCCAACCCTATACCTTCGGCAGGGGGAAATGTGGATTCAAACCCTGTTCTGGAGGAGATTATGCCTTCGTCAACAGGATTTACACCAGCGGTTTCGCTCTCCCAAAGTATGCCTAGTTCCTCCACAATGAGACATTCAAGGCCTTTGGGGACGCCTCCTCCGGGAGGACAAAATTTTAGGCCATTCCAGACAAATTTTTCCATGCCTATGTTCGGAAGAGAACAACCATATGGAATGCCAACGTCAGTGATGGCAAATTTGCAAAGTGCACCACCCTTGTATTCTGACGCCATGGTCCACATGTCTTCGCCATTGCAAGGATCAGGATACGGTGGAAATATGAGTAGATTGAACCAATCCCTACCAAATTTCCAAATGCCAGCAATTACCAATAATTCTGCGCAAGTAATTCGACAACAAATGGACGAAAGTAATCATGATATGGTCCAAATGTTGACTCAACAAATGGGGGCAGTGTTTAACCCTTTAATACAAAACACTACCCAAACCAACCAATTGTTGGCTGCGCAAATGACACGCATTGCTGACTTTTTTGGTGTTCCTCAAACACGACAAAGAGAACAAGTGATTCAAAACCAAGTAGTAAATGTCGAAGAGGAACCCACGATAAGTCAAAGGCCTTTAGAGAATCCTCAGGCAAACCCTAGAAACCAAGAGGCAGTGGTCGAGCAGCCTCGTGTCGAAATCCCCGTTCAACAAGAACCTAGGAGGGTAATAGTCCAGAGAGGCCAAGATGCTGATGATGTGTTGCAACAGCGAATACGATATAATAATTTTCCTGTCGAAAATAACATAACAGCCATGGTCGAAAGGATAATGGCCCAAAACGGTGTAAATATAGGTTTGCAAAGGCCTACTTATACTTCCCCATTGTCAGAACACATTCTGCAAGAGGAACTACCCCCAAGATGGAAAGTTCCTAAGTTTACTAAGTTTTCAGGAGATACTAGTGAATCTACTATAGAGCACGTAGCGCGTTATCTAATAGAAGCGGGAGAAATAGTCAATAACGAAAATTTGAAAATGAAGTACTTTCCAAGTTCCTTGACAAAAAATGCATTCACCTGGTTTACATCCTTGCCCGCGAACTCTATATTCACATGGACCCAATTAGAAAGATTGTTCCATGAACAATTCTATATGGGTCAGACTAAGATAAGTTTGAAGGAATTAGCCAGTGTTAAGAGGAAATTTTCAGAACCTATAGATGATTACCTAAACAGGTTCAGGTTGCTTAAGGCAAGATGTTTCACACAAGTGCCAGAACGGGAGTTAGTCGAAATGGCTGCAGGGGGTCTAGATTATTCTATAAGGAAAAAATTAGACACTCAATATTTAAGAGATATGGCACAATTAGCAGATAGGGTAAGACAGATTGAGAGGCTAAAAGCTGAGAAATTCAGATCAAATAAAAATAAAAAGGAAAGAGTGGCCTATGTAGGAGTATGCCAGGATGATGATGGTGACGAAAATGAACTAATTTTGTTCGACGAGCAAGAAATTGATCTGGCAGAACTAAAGTCAGGCCCTCCATACGCCTGTAAAGTACTAGCTCCGTCGAATGGAAAAAATCCAGTCGAACCTGAAAAGAATGATAAGTTTCCCAAACGAACTTATACGTTCGACGTCACCAAGTGTGACGAAATTTTTGATTTATTGGTCAAAGATGGTCAGTTAATAAAGCCGCCAGGCGCCAAAGAACCGCCTGTCGAACAGCAGAAAAAGAGGGGTTTTTGTAAGTACCATAACTTTTTGGGTCATAAAACATCTCAATGTTTTCTTTTCAGGGATCTAGTTCAAAATGCTATCCGTGATGGAAGGCTGAAGTTTGGCGAGAAGCCAAAACAACAAATGGGGATTGATTCAAATCCCATGCAGGTTGTCGAAGCACACTATGCTGAACCATCCACTGTGAATATGGTGGAGATTGAAGTTGCTTCTGATGGCAGTTTCGAGATGGTGGAGGCTATGGAAGGTTTCGACACCAGTATCAACATGGTCGAGATCACTGAAGATCTTGCAGGCCAGAACGAAGTCGAGGGTACTGAAGCGTTCGACAACGATAATGAAGTCAAAGTCACTGAAGATCTTGACAACAAAAACACAGTTGAAGTCACTGAGGACTTCGACGATGAAGGTAAGGTCGAAGCTACTGAAAGCTTTGAAAATCAGAAAACTATAGAGGGGTCCAACGAGAAGAACGATGACAGTGTTGCTGAAGACGTGGTGGTTCGACCGGGAGAAATCTGGGATTGCTTGGGACAGCCGAGTGGAAAATTCGACTACCTGGTGAAGTACATTATTCCTGCAACTTATCGCACCGACATCAGTGAAATCCGACCAACTGGTTGGGGAAGCGATTTTGATGACGATGGTGATTCCCCTATCGCCAAGGAAGAAGTTACTGAGGACTTCGTTGCTGAAAACAAGGCTACTAAAGGCCTTGATCTTGACAACATGAAGGAGGCCGATGTTGCAAATTACTGCATCAACATCATGGGACCTTTCGACAAGGAAGTCACAGAAATGAAAGAAAAAGCTGTACATGGCCGTGGGAAATCTGGGACTTATGGGATCCTACGAAGAATAAAAGAGGATCCTAAAGAAAAGTCAAACAAGTGTTGCTGCAAGCGTACTCCTAGGAACATATCCTGGTGTTGCTGCCCAGAAGGGAAGTTCGACTTGACGAAAAAGAAGGACAGAGTCGAAGAGGAAAAGCTCATTGAAAAGATGAACAGACTAACCATTGCTGACAAGCAAAACGTGGGAATCAATATGGTAGAAGTTTCGCAGAAAACTCAGGCAGCAGTAGATGAAGATCAACGTCGAGAGGAGTACCAAAAGCTGGCGTACCCCAAAGAAGATGAGAGTTTGGTCGAATTCATCAAAAGGTGCCAGAGAAGGAAGAGTGACGTGATGCTATGCCCTCGTTGCAGTTCCATTTTCGACAGAAAGGCTGCCACCCACTTGGAGGCAATAGATCAAGCAAGAAGGAAGGCGAATGAGGGAGCGACAAGATACGATCCAAGAAGGAGTGAGCACCACCAATGGAGGCGCGGAGACAGACACTATGGCACTTACAAGCCATCAAACAAAGTGATAGATGACAAATGGGTTCAACCCATCAGAGATACCCAAGGCCAGAAGAAGTGGAAGAATTTCGATGTGCAGAGAGGCACTTCAATGGAAAACAAGAAGGAGTTGGAGAAATATAAACCTAGGCCATATCCTTCAGAGAATTATAAAGGGAAGAACCCCATGTCGAGATCCCAGTGGAGGAGGTTCCAAAGGCAAAAGAGGTTTGAGAAGGAAGCTGCTGAAAAAGGTATGATGAGAAAAGTGGCTGGAAACAAGGATGAAGCAGAATGTAGCAGCAACGCTCAAATGGCGAACAAGAAGAAGCCTCTCCAGCAAATCAAACCAAACAGCGTGGCAGCGCAAAGTGTGCCCAAAGAGAAGAAGATGGAGGATGACGAGATGACAGATGATTTCAAGTCAGATTCGGAAGCATCCTTCGACGTTGGTTGTAATGTGGTCTCGGTCCTTCCCAGAGACTATGATAGGATCATGGAAGTCGAAGACGAAGAGGATGGGATGGAAGAGGAAACGATGGTGCACAAGCCCGTGTGTTACTACGTAATGAATAATGGTTGTGTCGAAGAGCAAAATGCTTTCTTCGAAAGACCAGACGATTCCATGAAGGCGCACTTGAAGCCTTTGTTTATCAAAGGAAAGATTGAGAGTGTCGGTGTGAACAAGATCCTAGTGGATGGGGGTGCCGCTGTGAATTTAATGCCCCATTTCATGCTGAAAAAGATTGGCAAAGATGACTCGGATGCAAAGCCCCACAACATGGTTCTGTCAAATTACGAAGGAAAGGTAGGAACAACCATGGGAGTTATTCAAGTGGATCTGATAGTTGGTACTATAACAAGGCCAACAATGTTTATAGTTATTGCTTCTAGGGCAAACTACAACTTGCTGTTGGGAAGAGAATGGATCCATGGTATAGGTGCTGTTCCCTCGTCGATGCACCAGAGAATAGTTATTTGGAGGCCAGATGGAATCGTCGAGAACATAGAAGCAGACCAAAGTTACTTCATGTCCGAAGTTAACAATATAAGCGATCGAAGTTTCGACAAAAACTTAGCCCACATACCCCCTTGCGGTCCGGCGAAATTCGACTTGAAGGCAACGGACAACGCGTACTGTTCCATGTATCTCCATCCTACACATGGTTTTCAGTGGGATAAGGAAGTCATTGGTGACTCCAACTACATGTGGGGGACTACCAACGTAGCACCGACAGGATGGGGGAATGAGTTCGACAATGATGATGAGTGAACAAGCAGTGCTCGACAAAATTACGGCTTACATAGCCAAAAACAAATTCAAAGCGGCTCTGGAGGCCGAAGTAAAATACATGGCTGTCGAAGCCAATCATGAAGATTCAAATGAACAGAGTCTCCAAAAAGACGTTGAGGAAAATAATAACAACAACCAAATAGACGAATGGCAAAACCAGAAACTTGACGCCATTTATGACGATGAACCTTTGGGGTTCGAAAAAGATCCAGTGTCGAACAACTTGAAGATGGTGGCGCAGGATCCTTTAGAAGAAATCAACTTGGGGCTGGGGGCAGAAAAAAGACCAACCTACATAAGTGCAAGGATGGATCCTCAGTTCAGAGTCGAAATAATCCAGTTGTTGAAGGAGTTCAAAGATTGCTTTGCATGGGATTATGACGAAATGCCGGGTTTGGACAGAAGTTTGGTCGAATTGAAGCTGCCAATCATAGAAGGGAAGAAGCCAGTCAAGCAAACTCCAAAGCGCTTTGCACCAGAAGTTCTGTCGAAAATAAAAGAAGAGGTCGAAAGACTTCTAAAATGCAACTTCATCCGCACTACCAGGTATGTTGATTGGATTGCAAATATAGTTCCGGTTATTAAGAAAAATGGCAAACTTAGGGTATGCATTGATTTTAGAGATTTAAATTCTGCTACCCCAAAGGACGAATATCCTATGCCAGTCGCAGAAATGCTTATAGATTCTGCAGCAGGTCACGAGTATCTAAGCATGTTGGATGGATACTCTGGCTATAACCAAATTTTTATTGCTGAAGAAGATGTTTCTAAGACAGCTTTTCGTTGTCCTGGAGCAATTGGAACTTATGAATGGGTAGTGATGCCTTTTGGGTTAAAGAATGCTGGGGCCACTTACCAAAGGGCTATGAATTCAATTTTCCATGATTTTATTGAGACGTTTATGCAGATTTACATTGATGATATTGTAATCAAGTCTGTTTCAGGAAAAGATCATATAGACCATCTTCGACAATCCTTTGAGAGGATGAGAAAGTTTGGTCTAAAGATGAATCCCCTTAAATGTGCTTTTGGTGTGCAGGCGGGTGATTTTTTAGGTTTTGTGGTCCACAAGAAAGGGATCGAAATAAATGAAAACAAAGCCAAAGCTATAATGGAAGCAAAAGCGCCATCAACGAAAAAGGGATTGCAATCTCTACTAGGGAAGATCAATTTTCTAAGAAGATTCATCTCCAACCTCAGTGGAAAAACACAACCCTTTTCTCCTCTACTTCGACTAAAGAAAGAAGAATTCACCTGGGGGCAAGAGCAACAAGTGGCTTTCGACAAAATCAAAGAGTACTTGGCTAGTCCTCCAATCTTGATGTCCCCTTGTAGGAAAAGAAGCATGAGACTGTATATCTCTGCATCAGACAAGACATTAGGAAGTATGTTGTGTCAAGAGGATGAGAATGGCGTCGAAAGGGCCATCTATTATCTCAGCAGAGTCTTAAATGATGCTGAAACTAGATATAGTACTATAGAAAAACTATGTTTATGTGTATATTTCTCTTGTATGAAATTGAAGCATTATATAAAGCCTGTTGATGTATATGTATCTTCTCATTTCGACGTAATAAAACATATGTTGTCTAAGTCTATTTTACATAGTCGAATTGGAAAGTGGGCTTTGGCTCTAACAGAATACTCCTTAAAATATTTGCCTTTAAAGGCTATGAAAGGACAGGTGGTGGCTGATTTTATAGCTGACCACTCTATAGTCGAAACTATAGAATACATCGAACAAGCACCTTGGAAACTGTATTTCGACGGTTCCAGGCATAAGAATGGACTTGGTATTGGGATGGTGATTATTTCTCCTGACAAAATTCCAACAAAGTTCAAGTACAAAGTCGAAGGGCTGTGTTCGAACAATGAAGTCGAATATGAAGCTTTGATTGCTGGACTTGAAATCTTGTTGGAATTGGGGGCAACAAGAGTCGAAATAATGGGTGACTCTGAGTTGGTAATAAAGCAGTTGACTAAGGAGTACAAATATGTGAAAGAGAATCTAATAATGTACTTCGTGATAGCAGGTAGACTTCTCAAGAAGTTCGACAATGTGGTTTTTAGGCACATTCCCAGGATGGAGAATCAAGAGGCGAATGATCTGGCTCAACTGGCATCAGGATACAAAGTGTCGGAGGAGAAGTTAGAAAAAGCCATTGAAGTCAGAGGAAGAGTCATATCTGTAGGTTTGTCCCCATCAGATTTAGAGACAATAAAATTGGGATATGGTGACGAAGAGAATTATGAGATTTGCAATGTAGATGATGCAGGAGTCGAAGACTGGAGAAAACCCATCAAAGAATATTTGCAAGATCCAAGTCAAAAAGTCGAACGAAAGGTAAAATATAGAGCTTTGAGTTATGTACTTTTTGGCAATGAATTGTTCAAGAAGACTGCGGAAGGAGTCTTGTTGAAATGCTTAGGCGAAAATGAAGCATACATAGCATTGTCAAATGTGCATAGTGGAGCGTGTGGCGCACACCAAGCAGGCCACAAAATGAAGTGGTTATTGTTTCGACAAGGAATGTATTGGCCAGCAATGCTAAAGGATTGTGTCGAATTTGCAAAAGGGTGTCAAGAGTGCCAAGTACATGCAGGCATACCACATGTTCCTGCAAGTGAGTTACATTCGATTGTAAAGCCTTGGCCGTTCAGAGGTTGGGCGTTAGATTTAATCGGTGAAATTCGACCAGCTTCTTCAAAAGGGCAAAGGTACATTTTAGTTGGAGTAGATTATTTTACTAAGTGGATTGAAGCCATACCATTGGTGAATGTAGATCAAGAAGCGGTTATGGATTTTATCCAAAAGCATATAATCTACAGATTTGGGATACCGGAAGCAATAACAACAGATCAAGGATCTGTGTTTACCGGTCGAAAAATGCAGAAGTTTGCACAAGATACAGGTTTTAAGCTCCTTACTTCGACACCTTATTATGCTCAGGCTAATGGACAAGTCGAAGCAGCTAACAAGGTAGTGATAAATTTGATCAAAAAACATGTAGGTGGAAAGCCAAAAAATTGGCACAATACCTTAGATCAAATTTTATGGGCTTGTCGAACATCTCCTAAAGAAGCAACCAATTCGACTCCATTTAAATTAACTTATGGGCATGATGCAGTTTTGCCAGCCGAGTTGTATTTGCAATCAGTTAGGGTTCAAAGGCATCATCAGATCCCATCAGAGACATACTGGAGTATGATGATGGATGAATTGGTTGATTTAGACGAAGAAAGGCTACGTGCCTTAGATCTCATAAAGAGACAAAAAGAGAGAGTCGAAAAGTTCTACAATAGAAAAGTAAAATTTAAGACTTTTTCAATTGGTGATTATGTGTGGAAGGTAATTCTTCCTATGGATCGAAAAGACAGAGTTATGGGAAAATGGTCTCCCAAATGGGAAGGACCTTTCAAAGTTTTGAAAATATTTTCTAATGGCGCATATGAGGTCGAAGAAATAGGGAAAGACGAAAGGATATTAAAAATAAATGGCAAATATTTGAAAAAGTATAAACCAATATTGCAGGAAATAAAGATAGCAGTCGAATAAAATTGAAATTGAAAGTAAATAGTGTGCTGCCAAACAGATGGCGTTAAATCATTACAAATAAAGCCTCAAAGGGCTAGAAATTGACAGGAAAATTCGACTAAAGCTGAAGGTTTGCAAACTGTGCCTTCAAAGCGGTAAATTTGTCTTTCTGAAATTGAAGTCGACGATCACAGAGGTTCCTGTGAATATGGGCAACTTCAATCTCTTGGTTGATCTTTTGAGCGGTCTCTGCGTGTTGAATGCCAACCTTCAACTCTTCATCAATCTCGCTTTGCCTAGGCTGCTGAATAGAAGCTATGAGTTCCTCCTCTTTGGAAATTTTCTCTTGGAGAACTGCTATTTGTTTCTTCCATGTTTGAATGTGGTTATGGCAAGTAGCAATCTTCTTGACAGAGGCTTCAGAAAGCTCTTGTAGTTTCGAAACCTTATTTGTCGAAACAGAAACAGAGTTCCATTCAGCAGCTTGTTGGTCCATTTTTTTTGAGATTTGTTGACATAAGTCCCTTCGACGGTGAAGATCTGCGCTGGATAAGTCAATCACAGTTGTCAGCTCTATCACAAAATTGCAGACTTCGACAGAAGCATCCAAGACGTTAACTTGCTTCAACAGTTTCTTCAACTCCATTGGAGCAATGGCATTTTCCTCTAGAACTTGGAACAAGTCAACATCAAGGATCTTTGCCTTGATCTGAGTCATGATATTGGGTAGAGACTGCACTTCAGAAGTGGCTCCAGAAGTAGTCGAACTGCTGTAGGAAGAGTCTTTAAAATTGAATCTGGTGCTAAGTATGGCTTTCAGGTAGTCCAGGGGTTTCTGCACTTTGAGACTTTCAAGCTCTTCATGAGAAAGACTAGTCGAACCAGTTGTTTGGGAACTCCTTTGAGTTTGGTCAGGAGTAGGCTGGTTGCTATGCTCTGAAGTTCGCCTAGCTTCCTGTTGCTTCGACAGATCTTCTTCGTCAGCAGTATTCTCTTCAGGATCTCCTTTGACAGCAGTGTCTGCTTCAGCATCATCATCTTTTTGTTGCTCAGCGTGTAATCCAGGATGAGAAGGAGAGGTGTTATCAGAATCAGCTCCCACAGTAGTGTTGAATGCTTCGACCGTTTGTCTCTCAAGTTCTTTGATGGGAGTGTCCTCCTCTCGAACGACCTCCTCCTGGATTGTCTCAGGCTGTTTGTCGACGACCTTTGGCTTCTATCAAAAGAAAAAATTTCTAAGTTAGAAATGAAATAAAATAAATGAGAAGGGTCGAGATTGAAATTTACCTTAGAAGTCTCAGTTTTGGAGCTAGACTTTCCACTCCCCGTATCCTTCGGCTGATGTTTTGTAGCAGGACTGCTAGAAGATTCCCTTTTAGAAGATTTGACAATGGATTTTTGTGAGGCGATTTTTTGCAGTCTTTTCTTCTTTAGAGGAGGGGGATTTGGAGATGAAGACTCATCACTGGACTCTTCGACAGGGATTATCTCTGGTATTTTCTTTCTTTTTTGGAATGTAGAGGTTTTTTGACTTACCTGATCATATAAATCAAAATAGTGAGTGTCTTAAAGAGATAAAAGAATAGATCAAAAGAGGAAGGGATTTATACCTTAGTCGAAGGTGTCTGGGCGGCACTTTGTGGAGTTTCGACGGAAGCTTTCTTGGCAGGCACTTTCACAGCTAAAAAAAAAAAATAGAAAAAGGGGAAAGTTAGGCAGTGAGAAATACGTGATAATAAAATGATAAAATTCGTGTTGTTGTTAACACCTTCAAGAATGGGATCTTCCACGCGAACGTGTTCTATTCCAATATGAAGGTGCCCTGGGTAGTTATCCAGATGATACTTAGTCGCAACCACGCGTTTAGCAGGTTTTTTATAACTTTCACGAAGAATTTTCATATGATTCCCACATGTGAACCAATCTGGGAATGGAGGACTTAAAGCCACACCAAATTCAGCAGATGGTAAAGGTGGAAATTTAGGAGGGTAATAGCTGAAAGCCAAGTTGTAACGCACTTCTGGTCGAATGTTTGGAGGCAGTGTCAACTTCTCCAACTTCTCCGTGAATTTTTCTTTTAAAGTAACCGCTGCTTCGCGTATGGTTCGACTAAGATCATCAGGTCTGTAAACGGTTTCAAAGTATTTTTGAAATTTTTGTATTTCTTGGATATGTCTTTGTGTACCTTTTTTAGTCCGTTCCTGCACAAGAGCAAAAGCATTCGTCAGATGGGTGGTGAAAGCTTTTACGTCGAAAATTTTGGTAGCATAGTATTCCCTCCACCATGCGTCGAACTCAGGAGTGCAAAGGAATGATGGTTGAAAAACCACCGGTCGAATATCCAAAGATTCGTCAGTCAGCTTTTTCAACAATTCCCTGCTGGTGGCTTCGTCGTGGAAGGAGTTGTAGAAAATGATGGCCCCTTTTTTAGGGAAAAGAGGTCGAGGCATGATTTGAATTAGGCCAAATTGCCTGGCGACCAAGTTAGGTTGATAAACTATTAAGGCAATCTGGGGTTTCGTAGTACTGCGGTGGGAGAACAGGAGCCTAGGGGTCAAAAAGGATTCCCAGACATTTAGGAAGATATTTTCATCTTTTTTGGTTTGCAAGGGGAATTGTCGTGAAAACCATTCAGGTCCAATTGTTCTGTCAGCAAATGGAGCCATAGTCGAAGTAAAATGATGTCTCTCAGCAAACATCATTACGTAGCTAGTAAAGGCCCGCCGAAGGCTAATTGCTTCATCAGTTGGTGTCAATTGCACCAATCTAGGCCATTCGACACTCCTGTTTTTGAATTCCCCTTCATTTATGTCATGCTTCACAGGAATAAAGGCTTCGAAAGTGGCATTCATCCATAGTTGCAAGAGCCAAAAGGGGCCTGCCAAATTAAGCTTCCCTTTGTCCTTCAATGTCTTCAAAGAACGCACGCTTTCACTCAAGGACTCATACAGGTTCGCCAAGATTACCTCACTCAAGCATAATTTGATCCCAGCGTGGAGTTGGTTCGCCATAGTGATGAACCTCTTAGCCACTTGAAGTGAGCGGGAGCAAAAGACGAATTTGGTCAGCCACAAGGTTAGAAAAGCTATGTGCTCTTTGTCAGAAACTTCTTGGTCATTTTCGCCATGGTAGTGAGACATAAAAAGGGAGTATGGGGCGAAACTAGTGTCGAAATCTATGGAGTCCTCCTTCAGGTGAGTGGGGTCGAAGTCAATGCCAACTGGACTAAGGCCAACTATGGCGGCTATGTCGAACAGCGTAGGGGTAACCATCCCGCAGGGGAGGTGGAAGGTGTTATACGTACTATCCCAAAAGTAAAGGGAGGCTAGCAGCATGTTAGGGCAAACATTGGGTCCTGCTCTTGATAATTGTATCAAGTCAAAAATTCCTATTTCTTTCCAAAAATTTTCTTTAACGTTTTCAACTCTGTTCAACCAAGACAAGTAGTCTGAAAGGTCTTTCGACCAAGGGCAAGTTCTAAAAATCCTAGTATAATTCAGATAAGTTAAATTTATTGCTTCCTCATCTTTTTCGCTTGAACCTTAAGGTTCAGTTTGTTCTACTGGTTTCTCTAGAGTGGGGGGTTTCACCCCAGCACCTATGGGTTTTGTGTGAGAATAAGTAGGAAAGAACTCTTGTAAACGCTCAGGTTTAATGTCTGGGTTAGGGAGTGGTCCTAACATAGCATAGTGATTACCAGAAATAATAACAGGGATGAGTACCTGGGATTTAAAAATGCAGTCTTTTTCCCTCGCATTTGGAGGCTCAGGAATGTATTGTTGATCCCCAATCAGTGTTGGTTCATCCAACCTATGCGCATGAGGGATGATGGAAGGTTGCTCACTTTTGGAAGGTTTGCTGCTTGATAATTTTTGAAAAGCCATTGTTGAATCAGAAAGTTTTAGAAAGAAGATGAAGATTTGAAGCAGTTGTGAAGAAGAAGAGTTCAAACGCGTAAAAAAGAAAGAGAAATAATGGTTCAGGTATTTATAAGAGATTATCAAAAGCCCTTTAGGTTTAGTGGTGATCATGGAGGGCATGTGGCATCATCTTAACGGTGATGATAAAAAGTGGAAGTTGAAAAAAGCATGGCTAGCTAGGTTTTAGGGGTATGGACATCATGTCTGAACGTGGGATTTGATGGAACGTTTTTCAGAGAAATGCAATGATGAATTTTCTTGGGACTGAACAAAGGTCACGTCTTGAAAACCAGCATCATTAATGCAGGTAACATGGCGTCGAAATAGCTTCGACAGCAAATGATGGTTTCTCCAGAAATAAGTCGAAACATCTTTGCTGGGGGGCAATTTGTAGACATATATTTTCGACACCATGTCTTGGAAGGCAAAATGATGTTCCTTGACTAGAGATGATAACTACAGGAAAAGGAGGAAGAAAATGAAGGTATCCAGAAGACACTTCAACAAGATAAGAATTTCGACACTTCGACAGAAATATGAGGAAGTCTTCGTCAGACAGGTTTGAGGGACATTTATCATTTTTTGACAATTCGACAAGTCTGAAAGGACGCGTTTGTTCGACATAACTTGAAGATTCAAATTCAAGAGAATTATAACGTTTGGCAGAAGACGCGTGGAAGTATCTGGCGAAAGGAAGACATGCAGAAGGCCAGATGTCGAAATTTTAGGATTTAGTCGTTAATAGCAGTTATTTTGTTTATCTATAAATAGGATAGTTGTTATTAGAATTCAGTGTGAAAAAACTTGTACAAAACTTCCTGCAATTACTCAAAGTACCCGTGTGAGAGAAAAGAGTTATTTGGAAAAATGTACGTGTAAACACCATCTTTTAATTTCTTTATCAATCAAAGTCTTTTTACCAATTCCTTTACATTTACCAGCATCTTTATGTTTTCTTCGTCATTTTATTTTAAAGTTCTTTCTTCGTCATTTTACTTTAAAAGTTCTTTTCAAAGTCACTTTCTTTTATCTCAGACTTTCCTTTAAAGTTAGTTGAAATCCTTTATTCCAAAAGACTTAAATACATAAAACCAAGAACCAAGATATCACCCTTAATTTAAAATTATCACGTTGATCTAAGTTTTCGCCCGACGTCCTAGGATTTGTTTGGTTAATCCTGCAAGTAACCCAGATTTCACCATTCTGGTAAACCAGAGGTTGTTCGTCCAAAATACATTCCGTCGTCATTTCCTCGTAATATACTGTTGATACCGTTTTCTATATCGTGTTCGCCTCGCTCTCCATTGTAATCCTCTTAGGTCCAAATGTAAAACCATCTTACTAAGATTCCCTTATATCCAAGGTACTTACACAGTTTCTTAATACAGACTTTCACTGGTCTGTATCACTACATTTTTTTGTTACCAACTGAAGTCCACACTTTCTGCGGCACCAAACCGTATATTGTTCCTTGGGCAAGTTAACAAATTTCAATTTCCAAATTGGTCTTGTGCCGAATACCGAAAATCCGGATGTAGCATCTCCAACTTAATCTCTCTACGAACGGAAGATACACAAATCATCTTCTACTCTTCGTTCGGCGCACACTTGTTTCACTTGAAGTATGTAACACATCATTGTATTCCTTCTCACACTTCTCTATTACTGTGGGTTCCCATGAAAGCCGCACTTCCTTAACTCTCAACTTTTAACCAGTCGGAAGATGTTGTTCCGAACACACTCCTTAAGGTACTCTCGTCCCTTCAAGATACCTTAATGACCTTAGAAATTGAAGCACCAAAATTCATCTCACCTCCAGACCTTACGTCACACATCTACAAAACAACTTTCTCTTTCCACGGAATGAGATTACTTGAAACCCTTACTCGTAGTAGAGGTCAATCCAGCTCTACTAGCGATTTTTTTTATATACCCCCACACCTTAACCAATCGTCCGGTAGCGATCCTTAACTTCCAGACTCCATCCTTTCCAAATGATTGCTTAACAACCCAACACTCTTAAATTCCATGTTACACAAGCACAACTTCTACTGAAACCTCACTGAGCCGACCAAAACTCCACACTACTAACTCTTGGTTTGAGTATACTCTCACAGCACAAGTTCCGACAACACTTCGGAGTCCTCGTGGTCGCTCAACCATGATTCTACCTATCACGTACATAGTATTAGGTTGATCAAGCCCAACACTAGATAGTATGATATTAAGTTTCATGACGGCAAGACACACTTAAGAGGCAGGAATAGATTTACTTATGATGTTTCAAGGCTAGGTCGAGGACACGACCTGCTCTGATACCAACTGTAACGCCCTGTATAATATCCATCTAGAATAATACCATACAAGTGTTTTATTTGGTACTGACACATCAAAAGTGCCTAATGACATAATTCACATACTTGTCCATTTCTAAAACATAAATACAACATATGGCACAAGTCATGGAAACTAGCCAAAAAATGAAAATCTAAGAACAATATACAATATCCTCAATTGTATACAACAAAATGATACACAGCGGAATAAGCTTCTCTTGAAACATCCAAGCATCGCTCCACGTGTAAATCAAACCTGCAAACCACACCTGAAATAAAGCAACTATAGTGGGGTGAGATACATCAAATCTCAATGAGTTCCCTATCTTAAAGTCCTATCGGCTTTACAAGGTTCTAAAATAACCCTAACTCATGTCCAAGGGGAAAGGGGAAAGACCATGAGTACACACACACAAGTAACCATCACAGTGAGCCTGTAAACTCACAAGGATTCACAAAGTACCGAAGTACCTCTTGAGCCTGTAAACTCAAGGATTCACAATCAATAACCAAATACCAAGGTATCCCCTATTCCCGTCCGCTTCTACGTCTAGAAGACGACCCGAGTCATGGATCCTTGTCGCTACTTGGCATACGAATTGGATTCGGGATCACCTGCTGTACACCGTGATCCGTCACTTCTCACGGCCCGTACACCGTCACAAGTCTCTTTACCCGTAGGCTCCAATCGTACTTAACACGGGACTCAAACCTACCAAGTAGTTGTGCATAACGTTTCAGAGGAGGTGCTCGAGTCTCATGGAACTACACCGCAAGAAATAGTGGTTATGATTGAAATGCACACGCCTCGGCCTTTCATGCACGAGCGTTGCCACATATTTAAATTTCACACATCCGACACAGTTACGGTAATACTCCTCGCCCTTTCTATTTCTTTTCCATATTAACATGCATATTCAATCACAATCATGCTAAACAATAATAGGATAGGCAAGGCATCTCATAATGTCATAATAGAATAATTTATAACAATTAAAACATAGTTACAACACTTTTGAATTTCCCTGATTATTTAATCGGTCGATAAAATCAACATATTTTACTTCCATTGCGTAGTATATTTCCTTGGCTTTACATCGATATAAAGAACAATCGAAACCGATAAGCGAAACTAAAGTTATGACTTTTCTCCATAAAAGTATAAAATTCCAACTCCCAGGTCGCGCTCAGCGCGCAACCTACTGCCTAGAGGGGTTGCAGAAATTCAACACCGCGCTCAGCGGGCTCCTGCGCGCTCAGCGCGCTCTGCGATTTTCAGAAAAATAAATCTTTGATTCTCAACCAAATCCAACCAAACTTCATAACCATTAACAACAGAGGATTCTACACCTATTTCAATCATGCTACACAGTTTCTAACGCATTTCAACCGTTCGATTCTTCGATTTTTGCATAAAACCCATTTTTCCCAAAAACCCAACCTAACTCTAAACTCAAGAAAAACTACACTTAAAGCATCTATCTAGAACCCACCTGATAATCGGAGAGGAGTTTGAAGAAGATGATGAATCGATGAAGAGATGATGAAGATCCAAGCTCTCCTTCTTCCACTTTCTCCACTTTCTCTCTTTTTCTTCCCTTTTTCTCTTCTTCTTCTTACTATCTTCTTTCTCTTTTTCTTTCTTCCCTTTCCAAATATATATATATATATATAACCCAATATTATATAATATAAATCCAATAGAGTAAAAATATCTCCAATTGATATTTTGTCATTTCAACCCAATTGATCAATTATTAGAGTTAACTTAAAATACTCCCTTAAACTAATAAATATCACTCGACCTTTTAATAATTGATCTCTTCTAATGTCCAATTGAGCACTTAATTAATACGGGGTATTACATTCATTCTCATCCACATGCTTGATTAATTGAAGAGCTTAATCTCTGCTGAGCAATTTGCCTTTCCTCACACTAGTCACATCAACGCTGTTCAACTCTGCTGTGGTAGTTCCAATCAAACTAGTATAGAAACCAGTAATTTCTTTCTCTATATCTTCTTGTTTGCTAAGAAAAGTCCCTGCTAAAGAAGTCATAGTGTATAACCCTTTATGCTTATTCTTCTCCCTGATTGAGGCATGAAAGTAGCTATTGTTGTTATCACCCAGTTGTAACCAATCTATTTTAGCCTTTTGCTTCAGGATTTCCTCTTCTTTCTGGTTCAACTTAATCACCTTATCTGAGCAGGCTCTCACCTGTTCCATGATTTCAGTATTAAACAGGTTCTGTTGGAGATTCTCTTGGGCATGGATGAGCTCAGTTCTAGCAGCAGCTATTTGGATTTGAATATTAGACTGTTCCTTTGTCATTGGCGTAAGAACTTTTTGCAACCTCAACAATTTTTTCCAAACTCTAGCCATGGGCCTGCCTTGGACTGGTTGGTGCCAACTAGTAGCCACTATCTGCAAGAAGTTGTGATTCTTGGTCAGGCAATTTATGAACTTAAACATTGTCTGCTTCCTCCTAGGCTGGTTTTGCACCCTAATTCGAAGAGGAGAGTGGTCTGATATGTTAGGATGAAGGATATCTACCACAGCCTCATGATATTTTTGAAACCACAGCACATTCCCAATTACCCTGTCAATTCTAGAATAGATAACTCCAGAGGTATGCTTATTTGACCAAGTATAATGACACCCTTTAGTCCCAGCCTCAAACAGGTTGGTATTAGACATCATATTCACCAGGTCTCTGTACTCACCTTCTTTGACAGTATTTCCCCCACTCTATCAAGGTTGGTTCTAACATTGTTGTAATCCCCCATAACAATCCAAGGCTGGATTATATTTGTGATCAGCTGTTCTATCTCCTTCCAAAGTAGCTTTCTATGATCAAGCTTGTTAAAAGCATACACTATTGTCACCACATACTTCAGAGTTTGGTCTAACCCATAAATCTCAGCATAGATGTATTGGTCCTGTATCAATATCACTCTAACCACAATCTTAGTTTGGTCCCATAGCAGCCAGATTCTACCATTATCATGGTGATCATAGTTATCCACAAACTGCCATTTATTACTAAACTTCTTTCTAATGTTATCAGCTTTATTCCTCTTAACTCTAGTTTCTAATAAAGCAATCACAGGGACATTGAAATTATTAAGACAATTGCTAACCTCACGATGTCTAGCATCTTTATTCAACCCTCTCACATTCCATGTAACAATCATTGATTCTGGCTGGATTCCCCACAAGGACTTTCTCCAATCCTTAGAGGGGTGAAAGAGTTCTGATAAGGTGTGAAGGAGCTACCAGGGGTCTGCATAATTTTCTTTCCTCTGTCAGCTTTCCCTGATGTAACCACAGTCCAGTTTTCCATTTGATTCCCTTCCTTTGGTGTGCTTGTGGTTTCCTCATCTTGAACTTCTTCTTCCACTATTGTCTCCAATTGCTCTTGTTTTTCCTCTGTTATTTGTGGTTTGGGTTTCCAGACCTGCTGCTTGACTTGTTTCTTGTTTTGGCTCTTCAAAGCACAATCATGGCCAATCTTTAGGCACTTCTGACAGTAGGTCGGCTTCCACTCAAACTCCACTCTTTGTTCCATCATTTTACCATTGTGGTCTTTAATCCAAATTGCTTCTCTCAGTGGTGATGTAATGTCTACCTCCACAAGCACCCTCGCATATGATATCCTCAATTTTCTGGCAGTGCATTCATCAGTTGTTATAGGCTTCCCAATCGCGCTTGTGATCTTTGAGATACTCCTTTGAGATACTCCTTTCCTCCTTGCTCCTGAATCTGGCTATAAAATATCCTTCATCATTATAATATAGGTCTGGCATAGCTGCAAAATTCCACGAGTTTTCCATGAACTTTTTCACTGCATTCATCGATAATGATTCACCCAGAGCAAATAGGATTATGGCATTCTCCCAAAATTCGATTTCCTCCGTGACATCTTCCTCTTCAATTTCAATTGCAATATCTCCATTCACAATTTTTGGGGCAACAAAGCTAATAGCCATCCCCCGATTCAGATTTCGATTTCCTTTTATAACATCTACCCATGGCTTCGGTTTCTCTTCTATTTTTTCCGCCGGGATCGTCTTCACTTGATTATCTTCTTCTTTGTTCCCCTCTTCTGATTCATCTTGTGTTGTTCTGGTCAATGTGGCTTCCTCCGTGTTCTTGCTTGATTCTTCTGTAACAATCGGTTGCTCAACAATCGCTTGTGTCACAATCGTTCTTTCTACTCCCTTCCGGTTCGCCGCTGCCTGTTTCTTCGGCCGGCCGACGCCCCTTTTCCCCATATCCAAACCCCAGCAGAGGTTAGAGAGCAATAATTATATATTTATTATGTGTTAATAATAGTGTTTGTCTTAATTTATTTGAAATAAATTTAAAGTTATTAAATTTATTCTTTAATTTCAAAATTTAGTTAGTAAAAAAATATGAAGTTTGGTACAATTATCTTAATTGAAATTAAAATTAATTCTTAAGATAAGTTATAGAAATTTTTAAAATTTGTGTGAATGAAGAAAGGAGAGTGTATATATTTTTTAATATTGTATTATCTCTATTCTAAAATAATAATTGACTTATTTGAAAGAAAATAACTTAAAATAAATTATTCATCGGATATTTTTTATTTTTGTATTTTAAAGTTCATTTGCATAACTTTGTATTCAAATCATTTTATTACGTATTAAAGATAAATAAATATGAGTCTGACAAATAAATAAATAAATATGACAATTCACTCTAAAAGTAAGTCAAATATTAAAAATTGAAACTTTATAAAATTCATTGTTTGCTAAAAGGTGTATATGAAACAAATATTCATAACAGTCGATTTAATAAAATATAAAACAAATATTTATACGTAATATATAAAATAATTTTTTAATTCATGAATAAAATTGTTTAGAGACAAAAATGCAATTGTGAATCATTTTTTAATTAGTTATACGAGTTTACACTATAATATATATTACAAATTAAAATTTATATGATAAATTGTATTAAAAAAAATTATATGAAAAATATAATGATTGAATAGATATATGTTAAAATATCTTTAAATTAATGATTTGATTATATATTGTGAAATTCGATTATTTTAATTCATTGAGTTGAAATATTCTAATTACTCATACTTTATTTTAATCTATGATTAGGGCTGGAAATGAGTCGAGTCGAGTCGAACTCGTCTTAGTTCAGTTCGACTCGTTAAGAATTAGCCGAGTTCGAGTTCATCACGGACTTTTTTTTCAGCTCAAACTCGACTCATTAAGAATTGGCCGAGTTCGAGTTCGAGTTCATCACGAACTTTTTTTTCAGGTCAAACTTGACTTGTTAGAAGTTCACAAATATCTCGGTTCAACTCGTTAGGTTTATCTTGTTAGGTTCAACTCGCTTATTTCACAGACTTAAAAGTAATTTTTTAAAGTCTATTTTTTATATATATATTTGACATTTTAAATTAATGTTTTTTAAATAAAAAATATAGAAATAAAATAAAAGTTATAAGATTGGAATTTACACGATGTTAACTTTATTTGTATAATTATTCGTAGAAATATTTTACTCACTTGAGAATATAAATTATCAATTAAAACCGTTAGATTAAAAGAAAATATGAGACTAAGATTTAGAACAAATCTTTAAATCTACTCTTAAAGATAATATAATCTATCTCATATATAATCGAATTGACTCATGAACCTAACGAGTCGAACTATGTATAGTTCAAGTTCAGATCATTTAGTTAACGAACTTAGGTTTTAGCTCATATTCAGCTCATTTGGTTCATGAACCTAGTTCAACGATTTAATTTTCGAATCGAATTTCGAATTATTTTCGAGTTGGTTTGGTTCATTGTCAGCCCTACGATAATAGTAAAGTAGAAAGATAATAATTAAAATGAGTAAATGCTATAAGATGTATGTTCATTAAAATGAATAAATATTCTAATTACTCATACTTTATTTTAATCTATTTTAATCATACTTTATTTTACTAAAGCATGGTTTATTTTTATAATGCGCCAGTGAATAGAAATTTGAACAGTTTCTATTTTTTTAATAAGAGTTAATAAAACTTAATCAATTAATTTTATATATTACATTCACATTCAATTTCGTGTTAACCAATATGATAATAGTCATCTCAACATTCTAATTTGAGTAAATGTTTTTATAAATAATATTTTGTATTTATAGTTTTTATGTTACATTTTATTTATAGTAATTTAAATAAATTTATTATTTAATTTATAATTTTTTAAATAAATAAATAAATTCACTTATGATCATTATAACACTTTAATTTTAATGATATCCAAATATTTTTATAACATTATTATTATATACAAAAATAAGTTTATTATTGATCAAAATATTTTTATAACATTATTATTATATACAAAAATAAGTTCATTATTGATTCAAATATTACTATAAATATTAAAAAATGTATCATTAATTTAATAAATTTGTCTCATTATTGTAATCACGGGGAAAATGTATATTACTCATCCAAATACGACACAAATATATCCTACTCATTGGATTTTATTTATCCAGTTAAAATAATAATTGAACAAATATTTATCAATGATGTAAATACGGGAAAAATATTAGTGATCCAAATATAAGAGAAATATTTTTACTTATTAACATTTTTACAATTAAAGTAATTGTTGAATAAATATGTGACATTGATTTATATACTGATATACTATTGATTAAAATATTTTTAAATACCCAAACAATTATAGACATGGATTTTTTTTCATCATTTCATTTTTATTATATTTTTAAAACAAATGTGCAAAATGGTATGAAATGGAAATAATAAAGTTATTGATCAAAAAATTAAAATTTAACGGGGAACAAGTTTACCATTTATTCAATTATTTTTGTAATATGGGGATACGTTATTGATTGTTTTTTAAAATAGATTTGACTAGATCTTCAAAAAAAAAAAAAAACAAGAATGTTAAATTAAAATTTATATACGGGAATAAATTTATTATTGATTCAAATATTTTTTAAAATAATGTCAAACCAGAGAAGAAATTTAAATTACAACTTATATATGGGAAAAAAATAAATTGTTAACTAAAATATTTTTATATACGTAAATCATTATAGGTATGACCTTATTATCGCATTTAAAAATAATCAACTCTTTTGGTTCAACCATTTTGTCTTTCTTTTATTATTATAACTGTTCAATAATTAATGTAATATGAACTTGGATTTTGATGGTTATTAAAATAATAATTATTTTAAAATTTTAATTAGTTAATATATGATTTATAATTCTCAATTTAATATTTTTATTGTTATTAATATTTTTGATGATGTTGATCAACTATTGAAAACAAATTTTGATCGAATCATAATTTATTATTTTTTAAATGTAAAATTAAAACAATTATAATGGAAACACGAAGTTACTGATTAAAATATTGAATAATAACGGGAACAAGTTTACTATAGATTCAAATATTTTTGTAAATAATGACAAAACAAAAAAAATATTTATATAAGAAAATAAATATATTGTTGATTAAATTTTTTTTATATACAGAAAAAATTATAAGCACCAACTTATTATCTCTTTTTAAAAAAAAAAATGGTTAAACAATTTTATCTTTTATTTCATTTTTATTACATTTTAAAAACAAATGCGTGTAATATATCAGTACTCGTGCGAACGCACGGGTATCCCACTAGTTATATGATGAATCAAGATAAGATATGGAGATCAAAGTTAGTAACACATAAGTTTAACTGATAATTCTTATATTATATTTGTTCCCATATATATATATATATATATATATATATATATATATATATATATATATATATATATATATATATATATATATATATATATATATATATATATATATATATAATATTTCTATGCAAACGAGCAACAAGCTATATCAATAAAGTATAGTTTTAAGGAGAATAGAATATACTTTTTATTTATGTAAGAGGGAGTTTAACCACTACAAATTTTATTTACCTATTTTTTCTTTTACCACTTTTTGAGAAATGCATTGTCATCATCAAAAAGAGGGAGAATGAGATCCAAAATGGTTTTGATGATGACAACACTTCAGCAACTGCTTAGTTTTGAAGATATATTCTTTTGATGATAAAAGGTCAAAGATGCACAAGATAGTCGATCAAGTTATCCTCCCAAATCAAGTTAAAGACATGAGGTCAAAGTCAACACTATGCTCCAATGACTATCAAGGGAATACTTAGGGTCTATGATCACCAGTGGGTTAAACTTTCAACATATTAGATGATGGTAACTAATTAGGACATATCTCAAGCCTCGTCAAGATGTCTCAAGACTCTTGTGTGATTCTAAAATCAAAGATAATGAAATCAAGACTTAAAGCTTCAAAGTGTGAAATAAAGGAAGTGTGAAAGCTCATCTGATCGTGTTTGTTCGAGTGATCAATTTATTATAAAGACACAAGGGTATTTTTGAAAGAATTATGATTGAATCACACACACACTTAAAACATTGATAATCATATATATATTTAATGAAAATAACCAAAAAAATATTTTGGAGACTAGCCAGTTGATTATGGGATTGTCTGCTTGATTAGGAAATCATTCTAGTATAAATTTCGGTCCAGTATGTGGCGTGCCATTATAAAACAATGGTTCGATTTAGTGGATAGCCAAGTTAAAACTTTGTATTGGTTCGAGATCAATCTATTCAAAATCTCCTTTTGATAGGAAGATTAATTGCTTCAAGCCTGCTTATTGTTTGGCTTGGAGACTAACCGGTGAAAGATTTAATTTAATTAAATAGATACAAATCATAGCATATTATTATTACAAAGTAATCAAGAATAATTAGAAATAATTAGAACGGTGTACCTTATAGGATTGGAGAGATTGTCGTCAGAGAAATTGAATATGAAAGGATTACTACCCTCATTGTCGTTTAGAATTTTTAGAGTATATTAATTGTCTAATGGGGAGACACTTAAATAGCTAAACGGCTGAGGGCAGGGACCTCTCATTGGGCTTAACTGAATGGTCCAACCCATCACGGTCCACTCGGGCGCAAAACTCAATCAAATAATTCATCTATTTAGTATTTAATAATAATAGACCATAATATAATTAATTAATAATTAATTATGTCAATCCATATTTGATTCATTAAATAATTAATCTAACAATCTTTCACTTGGATGACAATAATTAATTATTAAAAAATATTGATTTAAATATTAGAATATCAATAATGGTCAAAACACTAATCCATAAAAAAAGAAGTAACTTTCACCGTGACAGAAATTGTATCCGATAGGGAAGACAAATCATACATGTTAAAACTCATAACTTTATATAAAGAACGATGAATTTAAAGTAACATATTTAAGTTAAGATAATATGTTATAAAGAATGGCCCAAGCATATGAAAATGCTATTGATAAACTCTCACTAACCCAAAATATCATAAGACTTACTCGTGTGTATAAGTCTGTGGTCAATAATTTTACTAATGAGTTTTCAAATTAAAGGTCATAGAATATTCACATAGGTCTAAAAATAGTAATTACATATAGGGATACCCTTTACGAGAGTAATTACATTTAATCATAAGTACTTTCATAACACAATATCATACTCGATAGGGATATTGATATTTACTTGTACTTTCATATTATGACCTGACAAATATGGACTATTGATGATAGAAAAACACAATATTATTGCATGCTAAAGAGTTATTGTGTATTTTCAATATCGACCTAAACATCAAGTTATGGTGTTTTCTGAGATTAAGAGAATACTATATATCTCAGTATAATAGAGTAAGATTTCGTAGAATTATTTTATATTTTGAAGTTCTTTTAGAATATGTCATATTTATAGTGTGCGCAAGAATATATGACACTATGAGAATAATAATCTAATTTTTTTTAGATTATATGATTGTATACACATGCACTCCCACTGATCCAATAGGATAAGGATTTAACAAAGCTCACTAATATTAAATACTATGATTATACAATGGGATACTGATTTTATTTTAGTGCAACATTATACAGAAGTGGTTCTATAATATATCATCATTAGAGTTTTACAAACTCAACCACATATTTTGCACGTAAATATAATATGTCATCATTTAAATAATTTCACATGAAAGAGTATGATGGTCATATAAGAGATTTACCATCATTTGAGTGAGATCAAATTTATATAATTTTAAATAGAATATAGGATTTTATACAATATATTAATAACTCATTCAAAACTCAAATGCTATAAATATAACTACACACATTTGATAAACATATTATGTTATACGCAGCGGAAAAACATGAGACTTTAATTAAATTTAATATTAAGGATATAACACAAATAGTCATAAATTTTCATCAATAACATAAGACTAAAATATCCTCAATATAAGTCTCTATAAAATAATATTATATTAAACAAATAATATTTGTTTCTCATTTCTACATAATTGACAGGTTAAATTCTCCCACTTGATAGAGAATAATAGTTGAATTGTTAATATAAGAGTTTTGAAAAATTTTAAACAAATATTCAACTATTTTTTCTATCACACGATTATCATGTCAAGTAACGTCACACCGATAGTATATGTCCATCACTTACATAATACTAGGGGTGGCAAAACGGGTCGGACCCGCCGGGTCGGTCCGTTTGACCCACCATTTTTGGCGAGCTGGACTAAGGTTTTCGACTCGGTACGTAAGTTGGCCCGCCCCGCCTAACCCGCTTGAAAAAGCGGGCCGAGGTGGGGCAGGGCGGGCTTTTTGTTTTATATATATATATATATATATATATATATATATATATATATATATATATATATATATATATATATATATATATATATATATATATATATATATATATATATATATTTTACTTAGAATTAAAAACAACTTTAAATATAAAAACAACACTTTTTCTCTTATGATTATGTTGATTGAATTGTATTATAAATAATTATACAAACAAATTGAATTATAATTGTAACGTTCTTTCTATAACTTTCTAATACATGTGTTGATTGGAAAATTTTGAAATAAAAGAACAAGTGTATGGCATGCCAAATTATTAAGTTGTCAAACATTAGCTCACATGTTTTCTTTAGAAATAGATGTTGATTTTAAGAAAAGGAGTGATTTGATTAGTGTATACGTGTGACAAATTTAGGATTTAACTATTAAGGAATCAGTGAATATAAGAGTCTATATGATTTAAACATTGAGAAAATCAGGTGTTGATATTTTATGCAATACTATTTTATGCATTGTAATGTTTTATGCAGTGTAATTGTTATCATTATTTGTCTTTTGTAAATTCTTAATTGAGTTCTTTAGTAGTTAGTTTTTAAATAGGATTAGGATGATATGTATTGTTTATTTATTTATGGGTTAAATAAGTTTTTGGTCCTCTAAATATTGCAGTTTTGGTTTTTAGTCCCTCCAAAATTTTCCTTTAAAAAATGGTCCCTTCAAAAATTTTCGTCTGAACAATTGGTCTCTAACATCAAATACAACTAACGGTTGCTTACATGGCATGTCATGTGGAATTTTATGATGATTGTGCATACACGTGGCAGTGTCAACGTGACAAAAATGATGACGTGGATGTCACGTGGCAATTTCTTCCATTTTTTGTTTTTTATATTATTTAAAATTATAGCGACGGAAAGTTGGACGCTAATCCGTCGCTAAGATGAACAGCATAAACAAACTCAGAATTTACAGTTAATCCGTAGCTAATTCCTAGCAAATTCCTAACTAAATACAAACCTAAAATTTCTCACACAAAACTTGAATTTGTTGTAATATCTGAATTGGATTTTCAGTTTTTGTTGAATGAAACCATTAGATTTCTTAACGAGGGAGTTGATATTGTTAATGCTAACTATAAAGTGAATGAAGATTCTGTTTTCCATTCAATACATTGTCAGAAAAATGTAAATAATAATAATAATAATAATAATAATAATAATAATAATAATAATAATAATAATTATTATTATTATTATTATTATTATTATTATTATTATTATTATTATTATTATTATTATTATTATTATTATTATCATTATTATTATCATTATTATTATCATTATTATTATTATTATTATTATTATTATTATTATTATAGCTTTTGTTTTTCGTGAACTTGAAGCTAATTTGAAAACTTTACCACGATGCATTTTTTTTTTCTCCAAAGATGATGATGGTTACATAAATAAATCGGTATGTAATGGTTTATCATAAACAATGCTAGGATAGATCATCCAACTTATGATAAACCAAAAGGACTATTTATGGGTAAACTGCATGTATCCAATGAAAAAAATAATAGAAAGTATGCAAGATAGCTATTTAATAATATAAACTAGGGGTGATCGTATCCGAACCATTCCAAAAGCAAAATCGCAAATCGAACCAATTCAAACCGAAAACCACAAAAATCGTATTTGGTTTGGATGATTTTGGATGATTTTTTTACTGAACCGCATGGTTTGGTTCGGTTTGCGGTTTTCATTTCACAAAACCGAACCAAACCGCATTTTAAACTTAAGTTACTAATTTCTATTTTTATATTTCCAATTCCACGTGACTCACTTCCAATTCCATTCAGTCATTAGCTTTCAATACTAATATCTAATTTTTATTATCATATTAAACTTGTTTTCTTTTTTAATACAATAATATTACTATTTTAATTTTAAATTAAACTTTCAATTTCAATTTCAATTTATTGACTACAATCTCAATTTCAATTCCAAATTGTATTTTCTTTGTTAATGATAAGATTCTCTTCTATAATGACCGCAGTATCTCTATTAATTTAATTCTAGTAATGTTTGTTTTAATTTTTTATTATTATTATTTTATTTTGTTGAAGATTAACTTTTTATGGATATGTTTTATATGCGGTAACTATTACCCCTGTCAGAAAAACATGGCCATATAACTAGCATTTTTTAATAAACAACTTATTTGTAATTAGGCATGGCAACGGGGCGGGTCGGGGACGGTTTTTACCTCCCCCAAACCCAAACCCGAATCCCCAAACAGTCCCCGTTCCCCGCCCCAAACCCAATCGGGGATGGAGAATTAAAACCCAAACCCGTCCCAAACGGGTTCGGGTTGGGTTCGGGTATCCCCGCCCCGCCACCATCCATTTAGTAAAATTAATTTTTTAATAGAAATATTTATCTTTTCCAAAATCAAATTACATTACAAATAATAAAATAAAAAAAATCTCAAAAAAAATCTTACATACATTTGAAATATGTTGAATAAATAAAACAAATCAAAATATCAAAACATTGGCCACATTTTTAATATTCTAAATTAACAAAATTAAATAATAATGTACATAATATAATAAACGGGGCGGGTTCGGGGTGGGTACTAATGTCCCCATTACCCAACCCGTCCCCATATTTTTTAATCGGGGAAAACCCAAACCCAGTCAAAGCGGGTTTTCCCCGTCAATTTCGGGGCGGGTTCGGGTGGGTACCCGCGGGTATGGGTTTTGTTGCCATGTTTATTTGTAATAAACAACTTGCTTTGTATGATTGTTCTGTTTAGGAAATTATATGATTAGTTTCTTAGTTTTATAATTCCATAATCAAGAAGTCTATAAACTACAACCACCGAACTGATTCTAACCGCATTGGTTTGGTTTGGATGAATTTTTAAAAATCAACCGAACCAAACCGAACCGCATGCATTTTTATCTCGCGGTTAGGATGATTTTTATGCTCAAAACCGAACCAAACCGCACCGCGAACACCCCTAATATAAACAACAAATAATAATCACTAGATTAAATTATAAAATAAATAAACTAATAAATAGTTTATGGAAAAAAAATTAAATGCACTAAATAAAAATACAAAACATGTTATGCAATAAAATTTTCTTGCAAGGTTTTAAGTTGTATTAATTTTATAAATAAGATTAAAAAAATAAAACAGATCAAGTTCTAACATAAATTAGAATAATAAATAATAATAACAAAAAGTATAAATGCAGTAATACTAATTATAAAAGTAGATGACTATTTTTTATAATGTAAAATATAAAATAAATTAATAAGTAATTTTAATTAATTAATAATAATAATAATAATAATAATAATAATAATATATTTATAGATGTTTTTGGGTATGAATATTTGCATAAATATTCATATAACATAATTTTATTGAATGTATTTAAAAAAATATAGTTACATTGTATTTGATACTTGAATCGTGTTACAAATAATTTTATTAAGAGTAGCTTTTAATATATTGATGCGTATAAGAAATTCATAATTAATTCATTTCTAGAAAAAAATTCAAGTTTTGTGTGAGAAATTTTGGGTTTGTACTTAGCTAGAAATATGCTAGGAATTAGCTACGGATTAGCTTCAAACTCTGAGTTTGTTTATGCTTTCATCTTAGTGACGAATTAGCTCCAACTTTCCGTCGCTATAATTTTAATTAATATAAAAAAAATAAAAAATGGAAGAAATTGCCACGTGACATCCACGTCATCATTTTTGCCACGTTGACATTACCACGTGTTTGCACAGTCATCAAAAAATTCCACGTGGCATGCCACGTAAGCACCCGTTAGTTGTATTTGACGTTAGAGACCAATTGTTTCGACGAAATTTTTTGAAAGGACCACTTCTTAAAGAAAAATTTTGGAGGGACTAAAAACGAAAACTGCAATATTTAGAGGGATCAAAAACTTATTTAACCCTTTATTTATTTATTTTGATACGTTTTTTATTGTGCTTAAGTTTATTTCGTTATTTTTTGTTGTTGTAATTGGTCTTTATTTATTTTATTTTTTGAACTGTTTGGACTTAAGACATGTTGAAGTTCTATTATGCGTTATTAAAAAAATATTTTGTCGACCTCTTTGGTAATAAATACAAATTTTGTAAATTATGTAGTAAATCAAATTGTAAAATAAAAAATAAAAAATTAGCGGGCCGACCCACCAACCCGCCAACTCGTTAGTAAACGGAGCTGGCTTAACTTTTGAGCTCGAACGCCTAAGTTGGTCTGCCCCGCTTTTGGACGGGCTTAAACGGGGCGGGCTGCCCACTTTTCCACCCCTACATAATACATAGAGAATTAAAATCCATTTTAATAAAATTATTAAAATAAGATTATTTGATTTCATAAAATATTACATGTCTTTAAAGATAATTTTCTATTTATTGTAATCTTAAATAATAATATTGATAGTAATAAATAAGAAATATAGCAACAATTTACAAATTTTATGTCACCAAAAATTCTAATTCCAATAGGGTATTCGAACCATAATTGACATAAGTATAAAAAATTACAAGTACACCGAACAATAATAAATTATATTAATGTACCACTGTACTCACGATAGGCGAGTTACAATCATACAAATTAAGAATAATTATATAATAAATCACAAAAAATTTAAAGGTAATAATTAAATTACGACTAACCTTGAAGTGTAACTTACATCCTTTTATAGTCTCTTATAGGAGTATTGACGAACAAGAAAGTCGCACAGTGTTTTTAACCTTATAATTAAAGGTTGCAGTTTATTTTATTTATTTTTTAATTAAGTTGAATTAACAAAAATTAATAGGCACGTTTTTGTAGCTAAAAAAACTCTTTTTCTAAACAGACTTCCTTAAACCACATGTGCATAAACGCGTCTTCTTCTGATCAACGCGGAAAAAACCAAGTTCTCTCCCTAACCCTAGCATGCATCATGTGGTCGTCAACCCTAAATTAGAATCGCAGAAACTCCAAAGATATCGCAGATCATTCAATTCTACGATTAACAACTAAAATTTCACTGATTTCACCATAATCCAATTCTATGTGGACTTTTAATCTCTATGGGCACATACAATCATTAAATCGTTTGTTTATATGTTTCGAAACACAATTTTGTCTTCCATGATTGTACTTTTATGCATAATACAAGAGTTGTAAATTGATCGTACCTGATTAGAAAGTAGATCGGTGGCCAGCAAACGTCGTGAGCTCCGCTACTCCGGTGGTGGTGAGATGGTAGGGGGTGTACCTCCAAGGTACTCCGATGCTAAAGTCGGGAACGGAGTAAGCAAGTACAAAAGGGTAGTGAGAGTGAGAATTAGAATACCTGACCCTCTAGTGAAAGAGGATATTTATATTGTGCCCCCAGTGCTGGGCCAACGGTCGTCTGCACTGGGTAGGGTTACTAGGACCAATGCAGATAACTGCCAGGGCTTACGTAGCGTAGAGAAGACTAGCACGTGGTCTTCGCCCTGGAGTAACTACCCCGAGATCTTCGGCAAGTGGGTTGACCAACTCTTTCGAGGTGGGTAGTTACCTGCTGACGTGCCCCCGCGGGGGGAGCACGTGGAGTATGCGGGGAGGATGTTCGTTTTCTCCCTGGTCCATGTAGTGTCTGCTCGACGATGATGGGATCTGGATGTGCCTGACGAGAAAGAGGATTGGGCCTTAATGGGTTGCGTAGCCTGATATTGGGTTGGGCCTGCTCGACTGATGGGTAGGCGCTGGCCCAGTCCAGAACAGAAGCCCCCCAAGTCACTGCTCTGAAGTGTCGGAGTAATGACTTAAGAGGCAGCCCATCCATCGCCAACTTGACGGAAGGTGCAGGTGGTTATGAGCAGGGGATGCTCAACGGGCAGGAGTCTCGGGAACTGCAGGCCATCGATGGTCGATGATACGGGGAGACGAAAGGAGATGGACGCGTTCATCACGCGAGCACAAAGGAGAAATGAAAAGACGCACGCGGGGTCCTGAGTGCCACGTGTCACTCGTCATCAATGCCTAGGGTGGCTATGAGTAGGGCACTCAAGTGCCTAGGGACGCCTCGAGTCTCATGACGGTCCTATAAATAGGAGTCGGGTTCGTGTCATTTGCACGTTTCCACTTTCTCCACTCAAAGCTTTCTCTCTTTCTCTTCAGCTTTTATCGTCGTCCTTCCACCGTACGCCACCGCACCGGAGCTTCACAACCGCCGTTTCAAGTAATTTTCTGGCTCTTTCTCTCTGTTTAATGTTTCCTACGGTGGTTTCTCCGGCGAACTGATGAAGTTCCCGGGGAGACCACGGAGTTTCCGGCGAAAACAGCGGGACTTCTTTAGATTTTCGGTGAATGTCCCGGGGAGCTGGGATGAATCTCCTGAGGACCTGATGAAGGTCCCGAGGACACATGATGAATCCCCCGAGGTCATAGGATGAAGAAGTCGGGGACCTGATGAAGGTCCCGAGGACGTTAGATGAACACCCGAGGACGTCGAGTGAATGTCTCAGGGACGTGGGATTAAGGTCTCGAGCATACCTGCGAGTGACCTCGAGATTTATGCCTCAGTTTCTTGCTAACGCAGGGAGGTCCAAGGTCCAAGCACCCTTAATAACCGTGGTCGGAGGGATGTTTCTCCCAGTGAGGGATCTTCCCGAGGAAGACTCTGACCAGGGATGTTTGCTGACAAGTTCCTCGTATCCTTTCTTCGCCTTTTTACTTGATTTGCAGTGGAAGGGTGAATTTGATCTGGACTATCGAATTCACCAATTTCCTCTAATTTTTAGGTAAAAATGGCAACAATGGTCAAGGGAATCATAGAGACCGACGATGAGCCCGACTCCCCGTTGGCGCCGACCATTGGTGTTAAGGAGCGGACGCCTGAAGACTGGGTTGGCGAGGAGTCTCTAGGCATTCCGTCCTTGTTTGCTACGGACTTCGAGGATGCCTTCGTCACCGTCGAGAATCACTGCGAGGGTTCCTCGAAGAACTGGTTGGTGTACAAGCCTCGAGAACACCATCGCGTTTGTTCGAGATTCAAAGGGATGAGATTCCCTATGTACGAGTTCACCTTCGACGAGGCAGGCTGGCGCCTGCCCTTCAGCGGCTTCCAGTGAGAAGTGTTCACTTGGCAGTGTCTGGCACCTTCGTAGCTTCACCCCAACGCGCTCGCCTTCATACGCGTATACGAGTTCGTCTGCCAGTACCTCAACATCGGGGCTACTATACCCTTATCCTTCCATATTTTTTACCTACAGAGGCAGACGACTGAGGAAAGGCACGGTTAGGTGTATTTCAAACAACCGAGCAGGCTATTCCGAGCTTACATGGACTCTGTCCTCCACTTTAAGTCCCGGTATTATGTCGTCAAGCCCATCACATTCAAGGCTGCAGAGACAGTGTATAATCGGGTGTTTAAAGAAAAAGATGGGCAGCGGGTAGAAGTCCTCGAGGAGAAGTTCCCCCTGCAGTAGACGGAGGAGCACTTCACGAAAGTTACTGACAACTATATATTCAGCCCGGGGGCGCTGGTCGAGGAGGATCGGCTGGCCTACCAGGAGATAGTCACGTTCGTCTCTGGTTTTAAACATGCGCAGCTCGTGACTCCGGATAGGAAATTTATCTGCGATGACAGGGGAAGATTTTAGAGGAGGCTCAGTTGATTAACGCGAGAGCTCTCCTCGAGACAACATCCGACGAGGACGATCTCCGACTGTTAGGTGGCGAGTAACTCCTTTACTTGGTTCCCCTGTATATTTTTGTCGTTGGTTTATTGACGTGCTTATTTTTCTTTTGCAGGCAAAATGTCGAGCATGGAGGAACGCGTTAAGAAGTTGGCTGCTGCCCGAGGCCCGAAGAAGGGTGGAAAGGGGCGAGTCGATCATATTCGACAGCAGGAGCAAGGCCCCATCCTGACATCCGGGGACTCCTCTAGCTCCCCTCAGTGTAGCCAATCTCCAAATTCACAGGGGTCCCCGAAAAGGCATCGAACCAGTGAATCGGTGCATGTCGACCTCACTGAGAGCCCTCCCAGCGAGAAGTTTATGCTCCCGCCCTGTTACCTGAGGCCTAACTTCTTCTCCGGGGCCAACTCCCCGGCCGTCAGTGCAGCGGAATCCTAGGCCATCTTGGGCGCTGATCGGGCTGTGAGGAGAAAAATCTTGGCGGAGGACATGGCGGCGATGATGAGGGTCTTTGCCATAGCTCTGGTCTTGAACAATGATACCTGTCCATTGGCTGAGCAGACTAAATTGCAGGACAGCTTCGCGTCAGTCGAGGCTGAGATGAAAAATTTAGGCAACGACCTCGTGGAGTGTAAGAAGCAGAATTAAGCCCAAGTCGAGCTTCACGGAAAGATGGAGGAGAAGCTAAAGAACACCGCTGAGGAGAGGAAAAATCTCCTGGCGAGAATTGGTGAGCTAGAGCAGGTTGCCAGACCTGCTGAAAATGAAACTGATGAGGATAAGCTGCTGACTTCTTGGGCCGAACTGATATTGAAGATTAGGTTGCTCAAGCAAGATATTCTTGGGGCCGTTGAGGTGGGCTTTGCTGCCGTTGTGAAGCAGCTCCATATCGTGAATCTAGGTGCTCAGCTCATCACTAAGGGGACCGGGCCTTACCATGAGGTGGTTGAAGGTCGGATTGTCACGTCGGAGACCAAGGAGGGTGAGGACAACCAGACCATAACGGATGGGTAGCCCGAGGAGAATGCAGCTGTTTAGTTTTCTCTTTTGTCTAGTTTGCTTGGCCTGTGCGCCAGTTTTACTGTTGTGTTGTTCGGCCTTCGTACCGTGATTTTGTATCAATTTCTGCCCGGTCTGCACGCTGTAGCGCGATTTTTGTGGTCCAGAGTCACTATCGCTTGGGGTACTACAGTTTGATTCATTTTTTATCCTATTGAGCTGATTAAGGAAGGGAAATAGATGTCTCCAATTAACCCTGCTTGCATACTGAGTTTGAACAGCGGTCTGTTAGGTTACAGATGCTATGTGGATGTGGGGCCCAGTCTTTGATTATTTCGTTAAGAACACAGTGTCTGGATTATTTGTGAGGTTTTTGGTAATGTGTTTAGATTTGATGCTTTTGGGTTGATTTGGTGGAGATACTGGGTTTTGGGTTTTTGATTGGTATGCTCGCTAAGATTTTTTCAATCTTATGCCTACGTATTCCCGTTTGATGAAACAGGGAAATCAGAGCGATCATAGTTCCTCCTATTCTGTGGGAGGAAAAAAGGTTGTTTTGGTGTCTTGTTCAAAGCCCAAGACGTGAAGCTAAATGTGGTTTGTATCTTGTTCAAAGTCCAAGATGTGAAGCTGAAGGGTCTATTTGTATCTTGTTCGAAGCCCAAGATGTGAAGCTAAAGGGTTTATTGATGAGAGAGAATTTGTCATCTCTAAAAGGGGATATTTGGTCTGTTTGTCACAACTGTTGGGTGAATGATTATAAAGGAGAATTACTTTAACTGGGATATGTGAATCCAGCAATGCCATAATTTCCTTTATAGGGGATTTTTAACCTGAAGGAGAAGACTTTAACTCAGTTTAGAGCAATGCCATCTTTCCTTAGGAATTTCTCATGCTAAAAGAGGGACAATGGCGTGGATGTAAATAATCTAGAGGCTTGCCACTTACAGCAATTTAGATGAAGGAAAAGGAGTTGTTGATATTTGTATACTATGAGCAAGGCATAGATTTTAATGCTAAAAGGTTGATTGACTCAACCGGGGTTTTCTTATACAATGCCTAAGAGGAGGCTATTGACCCAACAAGAGGGTGTTTTTATGTGTCTCGTACGAAGCCCGAGAGAGAGGCTAAAAGGGAAGTGACTCAACAAGAGAGTCTGTTTTTATGTGTCTTGTACGAAGCCCAAGACAGAGGCTAAAAGGTTTTGACTCAACATGAGAGTCTTTTATACTCAACACGAGAGTGATTTAGTATCTCGTACAAAGCCCGAGATGGAGGCTAAACAGGTTTGACTCAACGAGAGAGTCTTTTATACTCAATAAGAGAGTGTTTTAGTATCTCGTACGAAGCCCGAGATGCAGGCTAACCAGGTTTGACTCAACAAGAGAGTCTTTTATACTCAACAAGAGAGTGTGAAAAGGTTAGCTCCGTTGGGGAGAATCATTGTACAAAGCCCAAGAGGAGGCTACCGTGCTGGTGACTGTTTCAGTTTAGTGACAGGTCCAGTATGTTGGATAAAAGAGAAAATCAGTTCTTATAAAGGGAACGATTAAAGGTATTGTTGTGCCTTGGCACTGATCAGAGGATCAGGGTTATTTCCTGTTCTTTAAGGAAATGGGAAATCCAAAGGGTATTGAGACTGTCCAAGTTTACTGGTGGTTTGAGAAATTGATTCTCAGGTAGTAAATGATCTTTGTATGATGCCCAAGAGAAACCTGGTATGTTAAGGGATGAAGGTCAACCCATTAACTGGTCTAACACTTGACTCAGAAAGACAACTCTAGCAAATTGATGACTAGGTTCTGTTCCTATACCTGTAGAGGTCTCTGGGTCCTTGTACTAAGCCCAAGAGAAGGCATGCGAGCTTTTAAGAAGCCGAAAGGTCCTTGTACAACGCCCAAGAGACGGTGGGGATGCTTTTAAGAAGCCCGTGGGTCCCCAAACCCCGAGAAGTTCAAGACATGCCATTCACCGAGAATAGATCAAGCCAGGAAAGTCCGAGAATTTGGAAGAAACTCAAGAGATGTCATTCACGGAGAAAAGATCATCTCTGGGGAGTAGAGTCTCTTTGATGATTTCTAAGAGTGACAGTCTGAGAAAGGGTTCACCGAGAATGCTGCCTTTCACGTCTCCATATTGTTTAACCCCAAGAGGAGGGAAGACTGTGTCTGGTAATCCTATGGGGATCTAGTTTTGTTTGTATTTAAGAGTGACCAATAGGGCTTTACCTAGTGCTAGACGTAGTTGCCGGGGAAAACTCTAAATAACTATACTAGTATTACACAGTGGATATTTGACGAGTATATAAAAGTTTGTGAAAGAAGACTTACAGTGAGCAGCCCCACAATACCGTTATATATATATATATATATATATATATATATATATATGAAAGCGGATAAAGAAAGCGGGTAAACACTTACTCGGTTGTAGAGCTTCCATGCTGTTTTGTTAGTTGTTCAACAAAGAAAGCTTTGATAAAAATATTACATGCTCCTCTTCTGTTTTTGATTTGGCAATCATATCATCGACATATACCTTGATTTCTTTGTGTATCATGTCATGAAACAGAGTAGTCATGGCCCTTTGATAGGTTGCCCCGGCGTTCTTCAAACCGAACGGCATTACCTTGTAACAAAAGGTACCCCATGGGGTAATGAACTAAGTTTTTTCCATGTCTTTCGATACCATTTTGATTTGATTATAGCCCGAGAATCCATCCATGAAGGAGAAAACTTTGAACTTTGTTGTACTATCTACCAGCATGTCAATGTGTGGTAAAAGAAAGTCGTCATTTGGACTAGCCTTGTTTAGATCTCTGTAATTGACAAACATTGAGGATATTCTGATGTAGCGAGGAAACCCGCGTCAATTTGTTTCTGTACCTCCTCCTTGATTTTGATGGCCATGTCTGGGTGAGTCCGTCTCAACCTCTATTTTACTGGAGGACATTCCGATTTCAATGGTAAATGATGTTCTACGATGCTGGTATCCAACCCTGGCATTTCTTGATAGGACCAAGCAAATACATCGGGGAATTCTCTGAGAAGCTTTGTCAAACTCTCTTTGGCAGTTAGACTGAGCAGTGCCCCAATCCTGATTTCTTTTCTCTCTTCTTCTGAACCCAAGTTGATCGTTTCCAACGGCTCTTTGTGAGGTTCAATGGACCTTTCCTCTTGTTTAAGTATTTGGGAGATCTCTTCTGGAATTTCGTTGTCAACTTCTTCTTCAGCCCCAAATACCGGGAACTCAAAGTTGGGAGAAGGCATTGGATCGTATGTTTCAACGGGGTTTAAAACAAGCAATCTGCATGACAGTATGATTTATTTTTAGAAGAGATAGAGAAAATGCAAGGGTGTGCAATGTATTTTCTGATAACTGCTTGTTTTTATTATTGAGTTGTTTTTTAGGATTACCATTTTCTGAAAAAAGCGAAAACAGAAAATAGCAATTAATGCGGAAATTACAAAACGACGTTATTTTATTTATGAGCAAGTCTGTTGGTTCTGTATTGGCAGCAATTTTGGTAAAACAATGTGTTGCATCAAGATGTTCTACTTGATGTCTTGACATACTGTCTCTAACATTCTGCAGGTGAAGTGTTGGTGGTGTTTGTTAGTATTGCAGACTGTGTGCTTGATGTCAAACACGATGTTCTGACATCAGTTGACAGAACTTCCAGTTCAGATTTTTAGGTTTTATTTGCTGCGCTATTTTTAGCAATTTTGTGTGTGTTTGTGTTGAGTGATTGCTTTCGTAATTCTGGGAGTAAAATTATGTTTGAGTGATATTATTTGGAAGCAATCTGTTTGTGAAGAATAGGGTTGGCTATTTTCATGCATAAAGATTTGGAGAATAATTAGTTTTAATTATTAATTAAAACTAAGATCTGCTAATGCCCAAGCCCAATGTAAGGAATGTTTATGGGAATAGTATGTTATCCTGTGTGGTGTTGTTTTATAGGTTTCAAGAAGAATATTGAAGAATAATGACTTTCTAATTATGGAGATAAATTAGGAAGGAATTGATCGAAGACCTATTATGTAGTAGAAGTTTCTGCTGATTTGTAGCAGCTGTTATGCTGTGATTTGAAGCCCAAATCCAGTTGGGAATAAGTTATAAATAGAATGCTTGTAACCTAGAAAAAGCACGAGTCCAAGATGTAGATCATTAGGGTTTGTGTGAAATTGTGAGCCACTCTGGTACTGTTTTGTACTTAGAGTTGGACTGTTTAGTTGAGTTGTATTTGTCAATCATCTATGAGCTTTTAAGCAATGATGATTATGTTTCTTTGAAGTGTGTCTTCTACTTTTCTGTGATTAAAGAGTTGTTGGAAATCAAGTTGTTGATGCAGTGGCTGAGGTGTTGACTGCTAGACATCATTGCGCTGATTGGAAGAGAGATGGAGTCTCTTATCTAAGGAGAACTTAGGTAGAAGGGTCATTGGGTAGTTATTAAGTGAGTAGATCGTCAACGGGTGTGTTGGCTGTAGGGTCTATGAATTGGTACTGCTAATAGTGGACTTCCTTCCTGGCTTGGTATGCCCCCAGATGTAGGTTGTTAGACCGGACTGGGTAAATAATTCTTGTGTGCACTTTACTTTTTAGCAACTTTTTTAATTGTCTATATCTTGTATATGTTGCTGATAACAGACCAGATGTCTCGACATGTTTATTCGACATCTGGGTCTGTCATACCAGAATTTCTTCTGCTGCAAGTATCTCTTGAAGAGATTGGATCTCAGTAAAGTTTTTAAGTAAGCTGAGAATTCGTGGAGTTTGTGAGCAGTGTCAAACCAGTCAGGGTACTTGGATGTGTTTTCTAGGAGTGAGAGTACAGTATGTGAATGTGCTCAGCAAGTGTGTGAAGATCTGGTGCTCAAATGTTCATCTCCATCTAGAGCATTGGTTATCCATGACAGGGGGAGTATTTGTCTATGGATTTTGCTGCAAAGGTGCATATATTGTGAAGCTTGCATGTTGATCAAGCTTGTGGAGATTGGTTGCCTCTTATGAGGATTTAATGTCAGATAACATGCTATGACATTAGGCTGCTGGATGGCATTTTGGTGTGTTCTTAATAGGACATGTATGGTTCTAGCCATGTGAAGCTAATTGTTTGAATCATGTGCGCACATGCTTCTGAGGAGGAGTATGAAGGACAGTTTTGTTTCTGTCTGGGAGAATTTATTTTTCTCTGCAGATTTTGGAAGAACTTTGTGAGGGTCTTTGTTGATGGGAGATGTCACACTTATATTGCTGTGTGTTATTAATTCTAAGTAAGAGGAGTTTACTTAGAGTTCAGTGGAAGGCATTGTGTTTGTGCTTCAGAACTTGTGGATGATTGTGTGAAGCATTCCTGACTGGATAGATGAAGACTGTGTCTGGATTTTCCAAATATTATGATGTGCTGGTCAAGGAGATCATTGTGAACATTTCTGTGGATATTACTGACAGAAGAAGTGTGGATTTTAGGAAGGTGTATGTGAGGGGGAGATGTATTGATTTTTCTCCTGGTGTTATCAATAATTACTTGGGAAGAAGTGAGCAAGAAGAAAGTGAGCTGGAAGTAACTGACAATTAGATGTGTAAGGTAATCACTGCAAATCAGGTGACTGATTGGCCCTTGAAAAGAAAACTGTCTGCTGGACAACTGAGTGTCAAATATGCAATCCTGCACAGGATTGGGAAAGCTAATTGGGTTCCTACAAATCACACTTCCACCATTGCTGTTGGGTTAGGAAGATTCATTTTTGCTGTTGGTACAAAGGTTAAGTTTGACTATGGTAGTTACATATTTGATCAGATTATGAAGCATGCTACAACCAATGTTGTCAAAATGCCCATTGCTTTTCCCTCTCTCATATGTGGTATTATCCTCAGTCAGTATCCTAGTATCCTTTGCAGTACTGATGTGGCCTGCAAGAGAGATTCTGTTTTGTCTGTGAATTATAAACTATTTGCTGGAAGACATGTCCCAGACCTTGTCTTGACATCTGTTGAGAAGAAACCTACCACAAAGACTGGGCTTATTTCTGAATTGAAGGAGATCTGCAGAGAGTTGGGGGATGTCATTAGTGTTACTACTACAAGGAAGCTGAAATTGGAGGCTTTGATCAAGAATTTGGAACAGGCTGAAGATGACAATATTGAGGTTGCTGGTGCAAGTGAAGAGGAAGCTGGTGAAGACCATACCTCTAGTGAGAGGACTGCTGATAATGAATGTCATGATTCTGGGTCTGCTACTGGTGCTGGAAAGAGAGTTGATGGTGATTGTTGCTGGTGATGGTGTTCTTTGGTTTTCTTTTTGTTCTTTTGGTTGGATGATTCAGAGTTTGCTTTTGAAACTTTTTGTGCTTGGTCTGCATTAATGTAATATTTACTCTATGGATTTGTTATGGAAATTTCTTAGTGAAGTTTGTCTAATTATGGCTAAAAAGGGGGAGAGTAATGTGACTTAGTACTGTTGGCATAGTAATGTTTTGTGTGTTGTGGTGCTGTGGTTTTCTTTCTAGAAGAAATGGTTATCTGGTTCCTTGGCTTGAGGGGGAGTTTCTGGTTTTCTGAGAATGTTAGTTGTGTTTGTGTGGGTTGCTGCAGGGATCTCTGATGTGGAGTTGTTTTAGCCAAAATTTGCCAAAGGGGGAGTTTGTTGGTTCTGTATTGGCAGCAATTTTGGTAAAACAATGTGTTGCATCAAGATGTTCTACTTGATGTCTTGACATGCTGTCTCTAACATTCTGCAGGTGAAGTGTTGGTGATGTTTGTTAGTATTGCAGACTGTGTGCTTGATGTCAAACACGATGTCTGACATCAGTTAACATAACTTCCAGTTCAGATTTTTAGGTTTTATTTGCTGCGCTATTTTTAGCAATCTTTTGTGTGTTTGTGTTGAGTGATTGCTTGCATAATTCTGGGAGTAAAATTATGTTGGAGTGATATTATTTGGAAGCAATATGTTTGTGAAGAATAGGGTTGACTATTTTCATGCATAAAGATTTGGAGAATAAGTCGTTTTAATTATTAATTAAAACTAAGATCTGCTAATGCCCAAGCCTAATGTAAGGAATGTTTCTGGGAATATTATGTTATCCTGTGTGGTGTTGTTTTATAGGTTTCAAGAAGAATATTGAAGAATAATGACTTTCTAATTATGGAGATAAATTAGGAAGGAATTGATTGAAGACCTATTATGTAGCAGAAGTTTCTGCTGATTTGTAGCAGCTGTTATGTTGTGATTTGAAGCCCAAATCCAGTTGGGAATAAGTTATAAATAGAATGCTTGTAACCTAGAAAAAGCACGGGTCCAAGATGTAGATCAGTAGGGTTTGTGTGAAATTGTGAGCCACTCTGGTACTGTTTTGTACTTAGAGTTGGACTGTTTAGTTGAGTTGTATTTGTCAATCATCTATGAGCTTTTAAGCAATGATGATTGTGTTTCTTTGAAGTGTGTCTTCTACTTTTCTGTGATTGAAGAGTTATTGGAAATCAAGCTGTTGATGCAGTGGCTGAGGTGTTGACTGCTAGACATCATTGCGATGATTGGAAGAGAGATGAAGTCTCTTATCTAGGGAGACCTTAGGTAGAAGGGTCATTGGGTAGTTATTAAGTGAGTAGATCGTCAACGGTTGTGTTGGCTGTAGGGTCTATGAATTGGTACTACTAATAGTGGACTTCCTTCCTGGCTTGGTATGCCCCCAGATGTAGGTTGTTAGACTGAACTGGGTAAACAATTCTTGTGTGCACTTTACTTTTTAGCAACTTTTTTAACTGTTTATATCTTGTATATGTTGCTGATAACAGACCAGATGTCTCGGCATGTTTATTCGACATCTGGGTCTGTCATACCAGAATTTCAAAGTCTATTCTTGAAACTACAGCCCTATAAAACGAAACTATGTCGCTTTGGGCGAAGCGAAGAGGGATAATTACAGAAAGCGAGCCCTATCAAAACGTTTGTTTCACCTGGGCCGGGTGAAAGGTTAAAGACGGTAATTACTTTGACTTATGAACGATCTTCGGAACATCGACAACAACCCATTGGCGGCGAACTCCTCGGTGAATCATAAAGTCTGGTACCTTCCTTGGTTTGCCTTCAGAAATAACACTGATTTCTGGCGGAGCAGGATCATTGGAATCTGTTTCCTAGGCAGAGTTGTCGTAGGAGGATTCCTCAGTTGTATTTTGCAGAGTATTTGTGCTCTCAGGCAAATCTCCCCATCCAGTTGGTTGGATGTCTTCGAGCCTGATACGAGAGCTTTCAGGAGCGGTGTACTTGACCAAGAAGTCGAACTTGCCACTTGGCTGTCCCAAGGTGTCCCACACTTCTTTGGAACTGGAGGAGTCATCTCTCTTGATGACGTTGTCCTCAGGAAAAGCATAGTTGATGAACTCTAGTCCGGCGAACGTTGCAAATTCATCGTCGTGCTGGATATTTTCTGAATGACCTGAGTGTTGATCCCATGACATGGTGAGGACGCAGGTATTCTGTTTAATGATGTTCAGCTGATTTTCATTGTTCGGCTGATTTTCTTGCCCCAAGTCTCTGGGGTACGACTGCCAGATAGGCAGGCCATCCATTGGGCCATAATAGTCGTGGTCAAAGTTGTCTTTCATCAGAGTGTCTTCCTCTAATGAATTTGGTGGAGCACGGCATCCTTCCGGATCACAATCTACGTATATCATTTTGACGTCTGACCTTGGTATAATTCTCAAACTCTGTGCGGGATAGCAAAATGGCGTAGGCACCTCTTCCTGAGACATATAGCCGTCCTCGTTAAGATATGACTTCCATTCTTTATTCGTATCAGAGGGATCTCCCTCGTTGATGGTATGGACTGCTTGGGGCACTGGGTGAAGGAAACCTCCACCGTGGAAGAAGTCCTGAATGGGATGAAGACTTTCATCGCTAGCAGCAGTTTGGGTGCAGGTCGCAGAAAAACCAAAACCCTTATTTGTTTTATTATCAGTAGGAATGACAAGTTGTCCCCATCCTTTTGCATTTGTTACTCTCGATTACTTTGAGAGCATCTTTGTATGAGGAAATCGATGTTCCTTTTTCTGACTGATTCTCATTGCTCACCGAAAGTGCTTGGAACTGAGTCCCAACAACCTCCTCGAGTTCTATACAAGTAGATAATGACAGGTTACTCACGATCAAGGCTTGTTCTCAACAGACCGTGACGAGTTGATCGTTCTTGACAAACTTCAGTTTCTGGTGCAGCGTCGAAGTGACTGCCCCAGCCTGGTGTATCCAAGGTCTTCCTAATAAACAGCTGTACGCTACCCGGATGTCCATGAACTGGAAAGTGATTAGGAAAGTGTGAGGACCGATAGTTATGGGAAAGTCGACTTTGCCAGTAACTACTTTTCGAGATCCGTCAAAGGCTTTGACGATGACCTCACTACCCCTTATCGGGGTTCCTTTGAATGATAGTCGCATTAAAGTAGACTTTGGCATAACGTTGATGGCCGATCATGTGTCTACTAGTACGCTGGCTAAAGCATCGTCCTGGCAGTTAACTGTGATATTGAGCGCCATATTTTGCCTTTTGCCCCCCTCTGGCAAATCCTCATCACTGAATCCTAAGTTGTTGCAGGAAGTGATGTTAGAGATGATGCTATCGAATTGTCGTATTGACACATCCTGTTCCACAAAGGCCTGCTCTAAGACTTTCTGTAGAGCCTCTCTGTGGGCTTCGGAACTGAGTAAAAGTGATAGCACTGAGATCTTTGAAGGAGTTTGTAACAGTTGATCAACAATGTTGTATTCACTCCTTTGGATAAGCTTCAGCATCTCATCGTCGTTCTTTGAAAGGTCGAGATTAGTGGATTCACCGACTAGTGGATCAGGAGCTTCTGTCGGAAGTTCCTTTTCTTTGTTAGGTTCTCCAACTTCTCGGTTGAAGATTCGACCACTCCGTGTTACTCGACTGATGTCTGCAATATTCACGACTGAGACTAATGGGATTTCCTTTCCATTTTCAATTATTATTGCACCGTATTTGTAAGGGATTGCTTTAGCTGATTCATACGGTAACGGTCCTGGTAGATAGATAACTACAGGAGCCTTCTGATTTTTATGACTGTCGTAAGTAACTTCAATCAGTTCTTGGCTAAGAACCTTTGATTCGTCCAGTAGAGGGATGATGGTACAAACATCCTTGGTCCTCTCGGGATCAGAGATTACAACCACATCTTTGATTTGGTCGGTGAAGTAGTCTGGCGTCTAGTTGATTGGCTCAGAACTCGGACACGGGTGAATCTCTTTACGATCCAACTGACCTTGAAGGGCTGCCCGCATAAGGTAGCATCCTTGGTTACTCTCCGAGCAGACTCTACAATGTTCATAGTTGTGTGGTGGCACCTGGCCATGCCCGCTTTAAATGCAGTGCAACCTTACCAAGTTTGTTTCCATAGATCAGACATCCTGACTTTGATGCCGAGTAGGGTTTCCATTAAGCACACTGATTTGTTGCGTGTCTTCATCCAGATAGATTGGAAGCCACCAGTGGTTTAACAAGTGTTGTAAAGTTCTCTGAATGAGAGCACACCCTTGGTTACTCTCACAACATCCTTTACAGTTCTGATAATCATGTGAAGTGAGAAAACCGAGTTGGACCTGCCTGGCATGTAACTCCACCAAGCTGGTATTCATCAGACGAATATCAAAGATTTGAATCATGTTGATATGATAAGGATTTCTATCATGGTAGTCCTGGATCCATCCAAGATCTATCTGACGCTGGAGGGCCTCTTGTACGAAAGAGCATCCCTGTTTATTTACCGAGCAAATCAGACGAGAATTGTAATCGTGCCGCGGCAGATTATGATACTGGCTTTGCCTTGAGTGCATCGCCACTAGGTTGATATTCATTGCACGGATGTCGTGGTTCTGAATGATGTTGGAATTCGTATAGGTCATGTTGACTCCACGAACTCGATGCTCTTGGATCCATCCGAGATCCAATTGTTCCTGTAGAGCTGATTGCACCACAGAACATCCTTGATTATTTTTAGAGCAGATATCACACTGGTGATAATTATGAGGTGGCACATGGCCATATCCGCTCTGTCTACAATGAATTTTAACCAAATTGGCCCTTAATAAGAGTACATCATGAATTTGATAGATGTTGTTAGACTCTCCCTCTATCAAATTGACTGCAGCTTTCTCATGTTGAGGCAGCGGGTTTGTGAGAACATTTGGATTTGTATCCTTGAAAGATAAGACCCCGCTCCTAACAAGCTTTTGTACGTCGGGTTTGAAACTGAGACAATTTTTTATGTTATGCCCTGGTCCTCCTTGATGGTAAGGACAAGTCTGATCTGTTTTGAACCAGAAAGGCAGATTTTCCGGTACTGTAAGAGGAGACTTAGTTTGGACGTGCCCCTTGACCAGTAATAATGGAAGCAATTCCGCTAACAACATGGGTATAGGGTCGAACCCTGGTGGTCGCGTTGTACGATTGTTGTTGTACGGAGAACGAGTCTGCTGAAGAGACTGTTGTGTCTTTTGCTGAAGTTGCTGTTGATTAGGTTGACTCTGAGAAACCTGAGGTTGATACGTAGGAACAGGCGCGAGATTGATAGCAGGAGTTACAACTGCTACTGGTTGATATCGTCGCCTTTGCTTTCTGAGAGAGATATTCCCGATATCTTGCTCTTTTTTCTTAGGGAGAGCACTACCGTATCATTTTGTACTACTTGATGATCCAGCGTCTTTAACCAAACATCCTTCTCGGACGGCTTCCTCAAGACGAACCCCCATGCCCACCATCTCGGTGAAATTACTGGGCGCACTGGCGACCATTCTGTCCTAGTAAAATAAGCTTAAGGTCTTTGAGAAGATCTTTGTCATCTCTTTTTCCTCAAGAGGTGGACAAATCTGGGCGGCAATTTCACGCCATCTCTGAGCGCACTCCTTAAAGGTTTCCTTGTCCTTTTGTGACATCGATCTGAGTTGATCTCTGTCTGATGCCATGCCCAAATTGTAGTTATATTGTTGAACGAAAGCAGCGCCAAGATCTCTGAATGTGTCGATCGTAGCGCAATTTAAACCCATGTACCATTTGAGTGCGACACCGGTTAAACTATCCTGAAAGTAGTGAATCAGTAGCTTTTGGTTCTTTGTCTGAGCTGACATTCGTCGAGCGTACATCACTAAATGACTTTGAGGGAAAGAGTTACCCTTGTACTTCTCAAAATCGGGCACCTAGAATTTGTGTGGAACTTTCACATTGGGGACCAAGGAAAGGTCTGCGGCGTCCTTTCCAAATAAATCCTGACCGCGAAGGGCTTGCAGTTCCTTCTGTATCTCCAGGAATTACTCCTAGAACTCATTCATTCTGTCGAACATGCTGTCATTTCCACCAGAAGGTATTTGCGGAACCTGTCCTTCTGGGACAGTGTGTACCACGGGTGGTGGTATAGTCATTATGGCCGAGACTCTCGGCGCCTCCCGAAGTTTGTAACCTTCAGGAGTTGCTGTCATGCCCCTGGCATCTTCGTTTTCCCGAAGTTTGTAACCTTCAGGCCCAGCGGTTCCTGCTGCGGTTCCCTGATCCTCAGTGATCGGCGAAACATATCCTTCCGGGATATAGTTAATAGGCATGCCCCAGGGATGATCTTTTGGCATTTTGTACCTAGGATCATACTTCTCCACTATGGGCGTAGATGTGATCTCTGAGATCACAGTCCTTTGTTGTTGTATTTGAGCTTCTGCTAGAGCTTGCATGTCGTTATGAAGCTTTCTTAGATCCTCTTTCAGAGTGTCGATCTCTTCCCTCAACTCTCTGTTCTCTTCCTCGAGATCATCCATATTTTTAAGACGATTGGCCCGAGTATTGTACGAATGAGACAGTTTGACTCTAGAATCGAGACGCAAATGTGAGATTCGTAGGTAAGAAGAATGCGTTAAGTGAGAATGATATGCAATGATCATATTAATTGTATGTTTTTGTTTATTCAAAGTAAACTTCGACAATTAGATTGCAAATATCAAACAGTGGGGAAACCTCATTTTATTGAATTCAAAGGATTGCGGAAACGGAAATACAGTAAATTACAAAGTGTTGCGAAAGGAAATCTAAGCTAATGGGTCCTGAGTCCTCTCTGAGGAGAGCTCAGGTGCTGGTTCTGGTACTTTCCTTTTCTTTGACCGGGGCCGTTGTCGGGTTGTCATTCCTTTGCCAAGTGAAAGGAGCGAGTAAATTCCTTTGGTCATCCTGGTTTTCTACAGCATGTTGCTCTAAAATCTCAATCAGAGCATCTTTTTCTCTTAATAGCTGCTGTATTTTCTTACACTCCACATTGAGAATACGGTACTTATTCCTCCAAGACCTCTTCTCCTGCTGAACTTTGCTGAGTGTAACTTGAAGTTTTTCCGTCTCAGACATGAAATAAAGGGCAGAGTCCCTTAATGGAAGAACTTCCTGACGAGGGTAAGGCATCCTCAGCTTGAGAGCTCTAGTTTGTACCCAGTGGAGATAAGGCTCCCCTGAGACACAGTCTGTTTTCCTAGAGACTCTCGTCCTTTCCTGTGAACGTGTTTCCAAGCATGAACTGTTTCTATTTTTAGTGCCCTGTCATTTTCTCCTTCCTTGAAGAAAAGACCTTCCAGATGAGCATTGCGCGGGACATGCCTCATTGGGTACCCAAATTGACGACGAACTAGCACCGGATGATAGTTGATTCCTCCCTTAGTTCCTATAAGGGGTACATTTGGGAAATTTCCACAACGGTCAATGATTCTGATTCAGTCGTAGATTCGATTGTACCAATCGATGTCAGAGTTGGTAAGAGACATGATTCTCTGCGACCAACGTAAAGTATTCTTTTGATCCCAAAATGCAGCAGACTTGGGCAAATGGGAAGTGAACCATTTGTATAGCAAGGGTACACAGCATGTGATTATTCCTCTATTATACAAATTCCTTAAGTGTACCGAATGATACGCATCTGCGAGTAAGGTCGGTACGGGGTTTCCAATCAGAAAAATCTTAATGGCGTTGATATCTACGAAGATATCAATGTTGGGAAACAAAAATAACTCGTAGGTAAGCAAAACAAAGATGCTCTCGAAAGTGGCCACGTTCCCTATACTAGCAAAGTACAGAGCTTTCTTTATCAAGAACTGGGCTGGCAAACCCTGGATTCCACCCTTAGTGGTCATGTGAGTCCTGACTCCTGACTCGTCCAAATATATTGCTCTTGCAATGGTCTGATTCTTTGGAATTTCTTCCAGTCCAGAAAAGGGAGCTTGATCAGTAATATATAAATCAGTCAGGTGAGAATACTCCTCCAGCATTGGTGCAAGCTGATAATTCGGGAATGTGAAACAATGATAAACTGGATCGTAGAGCTGGATTAACGTGGACAAGATTCCTTCAATTATGTGGACCCTTAACAAGGACAGCAGTCCTCCATACTTGGCTCTGAAAGCCTCGTGGTTGGTGACCATTCTCGCCAAACTTCTCAAATCCTCTAGCTTTAGAACCTTGAAGGTGTCCTTATGAGTTTTTCTTCTATCGAAATCCATTAGCGCAATCTCCTTTCTCTGATATTTGCAATCATTGTCTCAGTTTAATTTGAAAAAGAGAGATTAGAAGAGAAGATTTTTTTTTGAATGTTTTTTTTAGATGAATGTATGAATGCATCACATAAAAACATAGAAAAAATATGGGGTCAAAGGGTAGGTGTCATGAAGTCAAGGCTCTACCCCCCCCCCCCCCAAAGGTTTATACTGGTGATTTTTTGTACCTGTCCGCAAAATCATTGACCCCTCTTGGGATAACAACAGTAAGTGGATCGCCAGCGAGCTGATGTATCCTAGAGCGATCTCAGATGAGGGTAGTATCGCGTGACAACTATTTCCGATAGCTTTCGTACTACAAAATGGCTTAAGTCTACTAAAAACCTCAGCTTTTCAGATAACCCAGTCGACCACACTACTTTCAACAACCGAAGTCGTATAGGCAATGTATTTGCAAAGGGAGTCTCCACTGAGTTTGATGGTCGATCAGGGACTCTTAACTGGGATTCACTCCCCACAATATTACCCGCATTGCCATCACCTATCTTAGGTGTATACTCAATCTTTCCACATGCGGCATCACACGCATTCCCATTAGCAGAAAAATAAACACATATATCAATTAGGAAAAGCAGTATATATATTTGTCTTAATCATCCTAGACCTCTAGTCTTATGGTCCTATACAGACAATGACTCCCAATCAGAGTCGTCATTTCTGTGACTTTTCGAGAACTTAAGGTTTTCTATCGAAGATTGTAAGAAAGGGGCCCCACGGTGGGCGCCATTTTTTCTGTAGCGCGATTTTTGTGGTCCTGAGTCACTATCGCTTGGGGTACTACAGTTCGATTCATTTTTTATCCTATTGAGCTGATTAAGGAAGGGAAATAGATGTCTCCAATTAACCCTGCTTGCATACTGAGTTTGAACAGCGGTCTGTTAGGTTACAGATGCTATGTGGATGTGGGGCCCAATCTTTGATTATTTCGTTAAGAACACAGTGTCTGAATTATTTGTGAGGTTTTTGGTAGTGTGTTTAGATTTGATGCTTCTGGGTTGATTTGGTGGAGATACTGGGTTTTGGGTTTTTGATTGGTATGCTCGCTAAGATTTTTTCAATCTTATGCCTACGTATTCCCGTTTGATGAAACAGGGAAATCAGAGCGATCGTAGTTCCTCCTATTCTATGGGAGGAAAAAAGGTTGTTTTGGTGTCTTGTTCAAAGCCCAAGACGTGAAGCTAAATGTGGTTTGTATCTTGTTCAAAGCCCAAAATGTGAAGCTGAAGGGTCTATTTGTATCTTGTTCGAAGCCCAAGATGTGAAGCTAAAGGGTTTATTGATGAGAGAGAATTTGTCATCTCTAAAAGGGGATATTTGGTCTGTTTGTCACAACTGTTGGGTGACTGATTATAAAGGAGAATTACTTTAAGTGGGATATGTGAATCTAACAATGCCATAATTTCCTTTATAGGGGATTTTTAACCTGAAGGAGAAGACTTTAACTCAGTTTAGAGCAATGCCATTTTTCCTTAGGAATTTCTCATGCTAAAAGAGGGACAGTGGCGTGGATGTAAATAATCCAGAGGCTTGTCGCTTACAACAATTTAGATGAAGGAAAAGGAGTTGTTGATGTTTGTATACTGTGAGCAAGGCACAAATTTTGATGCTAAAAGGTTGATTGACTCAACTGGGGTTTTCTTATATAAAGCCTAAGAGGAGGCTATTGACCCAACAAGAGGGTGTTTTTATGTGTCTCGTACGAAGCCCGGGAGAGAGGCTAAAAGGGAAGTGACTCAACAAGAGAGTATGTTTTTATATGTCTTGTACGAAGCCCAAGACGGAGGCTAAAAGGTTTTGACTCAACATGAGATTCTTTTATACTCAACAAGAGAGTGATTTAGTATCTCGTACGAAGCCCGAGATGAAGGCTAAATAGGTTTGACTCAACAAGAGAGTCTTTTATACTCAACAAGAGAGTGTTTTAGTATCTCGTACGAAGCCCGAGATTGAGGCTAACCAGGTTTGACTCAACAAGAGAGTCTTTTATACTCAACAAGAGAGTGTGAAAAGGTTAGCTCCGCAGGGGAGAATCATTGTACAAAGCCCAAGAGGAGGCTACCGTGCTGGTGACTGTTTCAGTTTAGTGACAGGTCCAGTATGTTGGATAAAAGAGAAAATCAGTTCTTATAAAGGGAACGATTAAAGGTATTGTTGTGCCTTGGCACTGATCAGAGGATCCGGGTTATTTCCTGTTCTTTAAGGAAATGGGAAATCCAAAGGGTATTGAGACTGTCCAAGTCTACTGGTGGTTTGAGAAATTGATTCTCAGGTAGTAAATGATCTTTGTATGATGCCCAAGAGAAAGCTGGTATGTTAAGGGATGAAGGTCAACCCATTAACTGGTCTGACACTTGACTCAGAAAGACAGCTCTAGCAAATTGATGACTAGGTTTTGTTCCTATACTTGTAGAGGTCTCTGGGTCCTTGTACTAAGCCCAAGAGAAGGCATGCGAGCTTTTAAGAAGCCGAAGGGTCCTTGTACAACGCCCAAGAGACGGCGGGGATGCTTTTAAGAAGCCCGTGGGTCCCCAAACCCCGAGAAGTTCAAGACATGCCATTCACCGAGAATATATCAAGCCAGGAAAGTCCGAGAATTTGGAAGAAACTCAAGAGATGCCATTCACAAAGAAAAGATCATCTCTGGGGAGTAGAGTCTCTTTGACGATTTCTAAGAGTGACAGTCTGAGAAAGGGTTCGCCGAGAATGCTGCCTTTCACGTCTCCATATTTTTTAACCCCAAAAGGAGGGAAGACTGTGTCTAGTAATCCTATGGGGATCTAGTTTTGTTTGTATTTAAGAGTGACCAACAGGGCTTTACCTAGTGCTAGACGTAGTTGCCGGGGAAAACTCTAAATAACTATACTAGTATTACACAGTGGATATTTGACGAGTATATAAAAGTTTGTGAAAGAAGACTTACAGTGAGCAGCCCCACAATACAGTTATATATATATATATATATATATATATATATATATATATATATATATATATATGAAAGCGGATAAAGAAAGTGGGTAAACACTTACTCGGTTGTAGAGCTTCCATGATGTTTTGTTAGTTGTTCAACAAAGAAAGCTTTGATAACAATATTATATTTTAAATCAAAGGAGAGAGTGTTTTGAAAAGATTGTTGGGGCTTACAGCTCAAGGAGAGGCCCAAGGTTTTATCAGTGAATGCACTGTTGTTTTGAAATTGAACAGGGACTTATACAAGTGACTGAGGCCCAAAAAGGTTTTATGTACAAAGGGATGGGTCTTACACTCTCTCAAGAGGCCCAAAGGTGTTTAAAGAAAAAGAATGGGGCTTATAACACGAGGGTAGGCCCAAATGATTTGTTTTTGAACTGGCGATCGTGCCGAGATTTCTTTTTTAACGGGGAGGGACTTATACCATGTCTGAGGCCCAAAAAGTTTTGGTTAAAAGGGGGTTGGGTCTTACACTCTTTTAGAGGCCCAGAAATGATTTTAAAAGAAAAGATGGGGCTTACAACTCAAGGAGAGGCCCAAGGTTTTTTTTAAAAAGGCGACGATCGCGCCGAATTTTTTGATGGGATCGGGACTTATACAATACACTGAGGCCCAAAAAGGTTTGTATTTACAAAGAGTTGGGTCTTACACTCTACCAAGAGGCCCAAAGGGTTTTGAAAATGATTGGTGAGGTTTGAAATCAAAGAAACCCTAATTTTATTTTCCTTTAAAAGTAAATATTTAAAGAAAATCAATAAAATGATAAAAATACCAAATGAGTTTGAATAAACCACTTGTGATTTTTGTTTAAGGTTTGAAAAATGAAGTTTTAATCACAAGATGAATTAAAACTCATTTGGTTTTGATTTTCAAGGTAAATATTCACTTTTAAAATGTTTAAAAACAATTAAAAATGAATTTATTCACAAAAATACTAATTATATTAAATAAATAATATAAACTTGATTTTCTTGTGGAATAAAATATTTGCTTTTAAAGGCTTGCCTTGTTTTTGGCCTGACCCAAGGCAAGGCAAGGCAAGATTTTGGTTAGAAACGTGAAGGCCATAACTTTCTCATTTCTCCATGGATTGGGACAAAATTTAGGTCTATCCTGCCTAGAATTTCACAAGGAATCCAATGGCGGTGGTATTTTTTTCCAGATCATGCTCCTATTGAAAAACCCAATAGGGGTTTTGAAATAGGCCATGATTTGCATTTTTTGTGCTATCTCTTGGTACAGACATGAATTACATGATGAATTGGTTCAAACACAACACATATAACATGTACAAGATGTGCATGATCAGTGGAACTCAAAACAATGCATATTTCAAAGAGTTCAAGTTGAGATGCTTACCTCTTTTTGGAGCTTTTATGCAATCTGCCAAGTGCTTTGTTCCAGAAATGATTTGATGCTTTTTACACCCTCAAATGATATCTTAGAAGCTTTTAGGATGGTTAGAATCAGCTGGAAACCTCGGGAACAAGTTTGAGCTCTTTCTTGCAAAAGGGGCAAAAGTGGCCAAAGTAACAACTCTCTCAAATGGTGTTCCAGATGTGGGGAACCATTTGGGATAGTTCAAGGATGATATTTGGAGTGTGTTTGAGGTTTTATCTAGTTTGGAAAGTGACTGAATCAAGACATGGCTTGAAAAATGCACAAAAGTCCAATTTTGAGGTTTTGAGAGGTGACTTTGTGATTTTGGTGTTACAGGTCACTTGTGAGTGTTTGGATCACCTCTATATGATGTTTATGAGGTGTGTGTGTGATTGGTTTGATTAGAATTGCTCTCAAACTCAAAAACTCAGAGTTACCCTGCTAAAGAAGGTATTTTTGCCTAGAAAAAGAGATTTTGAGGAAAGAATCTGTTTGATGGTTTTGGTGTACTCAAACTGATCACAAATGAGCTCTATTTATAGTATAGCAAGTTTGTTTTGGGAGCAATAGTGATTGGCAACTGCTGCAGAGGTTTGGCCAATGTTGATCAATGAGAATCCAAGTCTCCTCTAGCCATTGACTAGAGGTTAGGGCACAGGCTGTTGGTTCCCTTGGTCTTGGATATGTCTTGACTGAATTCAGTTGGAAATGGCTCAATCCATGCCACCTTGGTGCATCCATTAAATGCTCCAAACCAAAATTGGAGTCTTGTCCCTCTTTTAGGCATCTCTAGATTTGGCATGCTACTTTTGGTTCCAAAGACTTGGGAGGCTTATGGATCAGTGTTTGTCCCTCCTTGGTCTCCGCCTGAGGTATTCAGATGGATAAGTTTGCTTGTCATTTGCAAAAATTTGGCAAATCGAGTAAAATGCACAAATCTGCCTTGCTTTGACTGTTTTCAGCAAGGCATGTTGCCATTGTCATATCTCATGGCTCAAGTGGACTTTGATGGAGTTCTTGGCCATTTAGGAAAGCCCTCATATGATACAACAACTGTTTGATCATAATTGGTTTTGATAATTTTTGGATCCAAGTGAAAAATGCCCCTACATTTGAAAAAAAGTGAAGGCAGATTCTGACTTAGTGAAAATTTCACTAAGTGTTGGAAAAAAGTGACATTTTCACTTTTTGTGATTTTGATCATTCCATAACTTAAAATCCATGAGGAATTGGAATGAGTTGTTCTTGAAGCTTTTGTAGAGGGCCATGAGAGCTACAAATATAGCTTTGAATGGGGAAAAATGGCCTTGTGGTTTAGGAGTTATGATCCTCCAAAGTTGGTACCCTAGCCACTTTGTTCCATAACTTAGAAAAATTTATAAGTTTTTATGGTTACCCCTTTTACAAGTTATCCCACTTTTCTTGATTTTTCTTGATGAATGATGATTCCAATCACACATTAACATCATTTTACGGTTAAGGAACCATAATTGTGAAAAATCTCAAAAAGTCAAAGTTGACTTTTGTGCACAGTTGACTTTTTATCAGATGAATTCCAAACTGTGCGATCCTCTATGAAATCAAGTCCTTGACCTAAATCAAACTTGATGGATTGATTTCATAGGTGTTATAGGGTGTATTAAATCATGTCCCAAGGTTTGGGAGCATGCCTTGGTCAAAAGTCAAAGGCACTGTTGACTTTTTCCTCAAAACCCTAATTGTGGTTCTGATGAAATTGAAACTTGTTGCTCAAGCTTCTTAGATTATTAATCCATTGTTGCAAATGGATCAATATGGTGTATTAGAGACCCTCAAATCCTCCTTTCAGGTCTTGGCTCATGTTTTGTCCCAAAAGTCAACTTAGGGGTGAATTAGGTCAAGAAACCCTAATTCCTGATTTTTGGTGAATGCATCCCCTGAGGCTAAATTGACCTTATGATTGGGTACATGAGGTTCCATGGGGTATATTAGGTTATACTTTGAAGTATTAGCTCATGCCCAGAGGAAAATTCCCATCTGGAGACCCTGGTCGACCAAAACCCTAATTTGGTGACACTGGCGATCTTGAGGCTTGATCCACTGGGACTGTTGCAGCCTTGTGCTTAATCCTTGAGTTGGGAGTCCTCTTGATCCATTGGGGATGTTTAAGAGGTTTAGACAAGTTAAAGATCATGTCATTCCTTGATTGATCCTTTGTCTAAAGCTCAGAGAGGGCTTGAAACCCTAATTCTGATTGTAGTGAAGGCTCACCCATCTTTGGGGAGACTAATGAGGCATGATGGTCCATCCATTATGTGATGATGATTTTCATAATGATGGGAAATCTTAGTGGTCAAAATTTGGGGTATGACACGCGTCAGGGGCTTATGATGTTTTTGCATGTACTTTTTGAACAACCGGCTTTTGCCCGATTTGAATGCATTGTCTTTCCTTTTCCTGTGTGTGATGTTTGTATGTTGATTATATATCTGTTTCGTTTTTGTCTAAGTATTTTGGGGCCTTTGCTCGACTTTGTTGATCCTCGACAGTGTAGGGAACTGGTCGAGTGGTCGGAGATGTATTCTGACCTTCGATGAAGCCAAGAGCTCGGTCGAGGTCTTGCTTCACGGCGTGAACTTTCCATCGCGAGCTGGGTGTCCTGCCTAGTTGGCATGACGACGGTGGAGCTCGGTCGAGGTATCCCCGTCGGATCAAGGTTCCTCGCACACACACAACGCGGGCCCTTGTCTTCTTGTCTCGAGGAGGGGAGTCGCGCTTGTACCTTAGTGCGCCCCTGTGGTCGCGACACAGATGGGTTGTGGGAAGTGTTTAATAGTAGTACTGCTTAAGTTTGTCAGCATTCCATGGTCGAGCAAGTTCCTCCCCGTGTAGATTTTTCAGGTAGTAGGCTCTCGTCCCCGTTTTTGCGCGGATGCGATAAGGGCCCTCCCAGTTCACAGCGAGTTTGCCTTCGCGCAAATAATTTTGGTTCCTTCGTAGGACGAGGATGCCTACCTGGAATTCACGTTTAATAACTTTGTTGTTATGGCGTAAAGTTATCTTTTGTTTGAGTGAGGCCCTTGCGGAGGGACGCACCCGAACGTATCTCTTCGACCAGGTCGAGCTCCTCCCAGAGGGCCTCATCGTTCATCTCCTCGTCGAGGGGAGACTCAGTCCTTCTCGAGGGTTCTCTTATTTCCACTAGGATTACCACCTCAGTTCTGTAGGTTAGTCAGAATGGGATTTCCCCTGTATTGGAGTGCAGGGTTGTTCTGTAGGCCCAGAGGACGCAGTGTAGCTCCTTGACCCACCTTTTCTTGGCGTCGCCCAGTCTTCGTTTTAGGCCCCGCAGGATCACGCTGTTTGCGGCTTCGGCTTGCCCGTTTGTTTGTGGGTGTTCGACCGATGTGAAGTGTTGCTTCGTGTCAAGCTTGGTGACAAAGTCCTGAAAGTTTTTGTCGGTGAACTGTGTCCCGTTGTCGGTGATGATTGCCTGGGGCATTCTGAATCGGGGAAGTATATTCCTCTTGTAGAAACGTAGTATGTTGTGGGCCATGATTTTGGCCAGGGCTTCGGCCTCGATCCACTTAGTGAAGTAATCAACGTCGATGATCGGGTACTTATTCTGGTATGACTCCACGACGAAGGACCCGAGGATATCCATCCCCCACCAGGCAAACGACCACAGAGACGACAACACTTTGAGCTCACTGGGCGAGGCCAGGTGCATGTCCACGTGTCGTTGGCATCTATCACACTTTTTGACGTGCTCCTTGGTGTCCTGCTGCATAGTGGGCCAGTAGTATCCTGCTCGCAACGCTTTTTGGGCTAGGGATCGTCTGCCCAGGTGTTGTGCATTGATCCCCTCGTGGATCTCTTGAAGTATGCTGGGGACCCTGGACTCCTCGACGCACCTGAGGAGAGGGATCGAGAAGCCGCGTCGATATAACTTGTCCTCGACAGTCATATAGGAGCAGGCATGTCGCCTAACTACTCTCACGTCCTTAGGGTCGTCAAGTAGTTGTCCTGTGGGGAGGTACTTCTATACTGGGGTCATCCAGCAGTGGTTGTCTCCAATGGCGTTCACATCGGCTCGGGGAATGGTTTTTTCGATGCTCGGACGTGGAAGCACTTCTTGAATGAAGGACTTGTTTCCACCTTTTTTCTTTGTGCTCGCGAGCTTTGACAGGACATCTGCGCGAGTATTGTGTTCGCGTGGGATGTGACTCACTTCCGCCGAGGTAAACTTTTTCATCATTTCTTTCACCAGAGCCAAGTACTCGATGAGGTTGTCGTTCTTGGCTTGGTACTCTCCTCGTACCTAGGAGGCCACAAGCTGGGAGTCGGTGTATATTTTTACTTCCTTGGCGCCGAGATCCCCGGCCAGTCGTAACCCGACGAGGAAAGCCTCGTACTCGGCCTGGTTGTTTGACGTTGGAAAGGATAACGTGAGGAAGACCTCAACCATGATGCCCTCCTTGTTTTCCAATATGATGCCCGCTCCGCTCCCTGTCGAGCTGGATGCCCCATCGACGTAGATCGTCCATTTTTGGGATCCGTCGGTCAAAAATTATGGGATGGTCATCTTTGCCACGAAGTCGGCCAGCACTTGAGCTTTCAGGGCCTTTCTCCCCTCATACTGGATGTCAAACTCGGCAAGCTCGAGCGACCACCTGAGTATCCTGCCCGCAATGTCTGGCCAGCTGAGGAGTTGTCTCATGGGTTGCTCGGTCCTCACCATTATCGTGTGGGTCAAGAAGTAGTGTCGCAGTCTTCTGGCCGTGGTGACGAGGGCCAGAGCAACTTTCTCGATCTGCTGGTATCTAAGTTCAGGACCTTGGAGGGCTTTGCTGGTGAAGTAAATCGACTTTTGCCTGTCGGAGGTTTCAAGAATTAGAACCACGCTGACTGCTTCATTCGTGATGGCGAGGTATAGGAACAACGTCTCCCCGTCCTCTGGTCGTGAGAGAACCGGGGGTTGTGAATGGACTTGTTTGAGGTGGAGGAGTGCCTGTTCGCACACCTCGGTCCATTTGAACGTGGATTTCTTGCGTAGGAGTTTGAAAAATGGAAGCGCGTATTGTGCTGATTTGGCCACGAAGCGGGAAAGCGAGGTCAGTATCCCATTTAGTGATTGTATCGACTTCTTTGAGTTCGGCGTCGAGAGTTCGGAGAATGCCCTGCACTTGTCGGGGTTCGCCTCGATCCGTCTTTCTGTGAGGTATGAAATTCTGGTATCAGATGTGTGATGTTAAGTGTGATGTCACAACAACACAATCTACTAAATGAACAAGGTAAAAACAGCAGTAAATAACACAAAGAATTGTTCACCCAGTTAGGTCTAACTACCTACGTCTGGGGGCTACCAAGCCAGGGAGGAATTCCACTATTAGTAGTATTAATTTACAGACTCAACAATTCCAGTTGACATCTACTAAACTTAATCACTATCCAATGAACCTTCTACCTAAGAAACCACTTAGATATGAGAAACCACTCACTCCCTAAATCACCACAGTGACACGACTCAAACACACCTTGATTCTACTTCACAGCTTTGATCAAGACCACCACACTCTTGCTTAAAAGCTTTAGAGTAAATACACTTTTACAACTCAAAACAGTAACACCAATTCACACACGAATGGTTTACAAAAACACACACGAAGACACAAACGACACTCAGTCTCTAGCTCCCTTTTCTTCGTCCCCCTTTATCTTAGGGTTGAGGCTGCTTTAAATAACATTCTGACTTGGGCTTGGACCTGCTCCCAAAATCCTGATCTGATTTGTTTTGAAACCAGAAAATACTGCAGATTTTATCTCCCAAATCTTTCCAAATCAGCCCTAATGTTTGATACATGATTTGCTCCATAATTTGCTCCATATTTGATTGGCAATATCTTCTCCAAGAATTTCGCATCCAATCTCTCTAACAAATCTCCTCAAATCAAACTAACACGCGCAGCCCTAAACATCACAAACTGATGTTCAGATGTTCTGGTATAGTGATGTCAAGACATTGCATGTGACATCAGTCTTCAGAACTTTAACTCTTCAACACCTTAACATTCACTAATGTTATAACTCAATGTTAAGACATCAGACACAAGACATCAACATTGATCAACATTGTTTTACCAAAATTCTAGCCAATCCAAGAACTAACAATCTCCCCCTTTGGCTAATTTTGGCTAAAACAATCTCTGTTAACATCAGAGAACCCAGCAGCGGATAAAAAGATAAAGCTTGATAAATTTTCAAAACACCTAGCAGCACCTCTTCAACAAACTGCACAAACTCACAAACCAACAACAAAAACCAACAAGTTGCAGAAATCACCTTTACAGCAGCATAGGACAAACTCCTCCTCAAACTCCCCCTCAACACAAGAACTAACTCACAGCTGTTCATACACTCTCCCCCTCAACTTCTGCACCATATCAGAAAAGAGCTTCACAACCACACCTTGATAACTCTCACAACCACACCTTGATAACTCTCTCCCCCTTTTTAGCCATAATTTGACAAACATCAACCTGTTAGTCCTACTAACTACCAGATAGTCCTAAGCTAGCTCTCATTGTCAGTCAAAAGTCAGCATTATGTGACAAGACAAATCACAGAACATAATCCAGAAGTACTTAAAAGCAACAATATTCAGAATACATAGCAAGCACACTAAGTGCAGAAGAAAAAATAAACTACAAAAATATAAAATAGCTAAAGAAATAGCAAATTAATCTTCATCAGCATTAGAGCCATCAGAACTGGCTGTAACATCTTCATCCTCAGTGCTAGGGTCACCTTCTTCAACATTGTCCTGGAGATCATCATCATTTTGGCTAGCATTGACTGCTTCAACTTCTTTTTCTGCCAACCTCAGAGTCATGAGAAGCTTTTCAAATTTTTGCTTTCTTTCAGTACTCACTCTGATGACTTCATCCAACTCCTTGCAAGCCTCCTCCAATTCAGAAATCAACCCAGTTTTGGCAGGTGGCTGTTGTGATGTTGAAGCTGATGTCTTGACAATGTCAGGAACATGCTTCCCTTCAAACAACTTATAGTGGATTGACAAGGCAGATTCCCTCTTACACACCACATCAGATTGATGAAGGATGCCAGGATGTTGTGACAAGATGATCCCACAAATGAGAAAGGGAAAGGCAATAGGCAACTTCACTGCATTGGTAGCAGCATGCTTAATAGTCTGATCATATATATAAACCCCATAATCAAATAACCTCTTTGTCCCAACAGCATAAATCAATTTTCCCAATCCAACAGAGATAGTTGTCTTGTGATTGGTAGGGACCCAATTAGCTGCTCCTATTCTGTGCAGAATAGCATATTTGACACTTAACAAACTGGCAGACAACTTTCCTTTTAGAGGCCAGACTTTCACTTGCCCTGCTGTGATTTCCTTGCACACAGCATTGTCTATTTCTTCTAACTCTCTATACTCCTTCTCATCCCTTCCTAGGTAAGTGTTAATTACCTCAGGAGAACAGTTCACACATTGACCTCTCACATAAACCTTCCTAAAATCCATATTTCTGCTGTCATTAATTGCCATAGGAATGTTGACAATAAATTCTTTGACTAATCCATCATAGCACTTGGACAGTCCAGACACGGTCTTCATTAACCCAACAAATATAATCAATTCAATGACTTCCTTAAGATCCAAAGCATCTCCACCAAGTTCTCTTTCCAGCGCTAGTCTTCTCTGACATACAAATTTCCACATGGATGCACTACTAGCATAGTGGAATGAAATATTGTCAACAGGGATATCAAGAATCTTATCAGTAATTCTCTTTAATATAGACCTTCTCACAGGAGTGATGTCTTGAACATCATCCTCAACATCAAATTCAGACTCTGAATCCTCCCTCACCTTTCTCTTTTTGGTATTCACAGCAACTTTGCTCCAAGACTTGGTTGGACCAACAACAGAAGCCTTTTTCTTCTTGCCTTCAGTTGTCATCTTAGGAGAAGATTCCACTGTCTTTCCTTTTCTAGTCTTCAATCTATTAGCAATCCCAGGAACAACACTACCAATTACTTCATTATCAAAAAGGTCCACAACATCCACCACATCAGCCTTCTTCTTTCCTCTAGGAGTAACATCCCTAGCATGTGATGTTCCAACATCATGTTCAACATCACCCTTATCTTCAACATGAGTATCCCTTTCTCCTTCAGCTTTAACTTCATCTTCAATCTTTGCATCTTCAATGACTGAGACAACTAATCTATGAAGATTGGTGTCAGCATTCTGCATGTCATCCTTTTCAGCTGACACTTGTCTAAGTGGAATAGAAATTCCTTTTACAGATAAACCCTTATCCAAAATTTTGGTGGCAATCTGATTAAGACTATGATCAACATCAAACCTCTCTTCAACAGCTTGAGGGGTGGAAGACCCAGATACATATTTATCTTTAAAAAGAATGCTAGTGACTAATCTCCTAGTTTCACTATCATCAATTTTAGGTGTAGGCCTTTTGGGTTGAAGTTTGGAAGGTCTTGACTTACCAGATTCAGGAACCATCATGGAGATGGGTGCTACATTCAAAGCTTCTTCAACAGACCCCGTTTTCGTCAAAACCCTAGCTTTTTCAAGAGAAGAACTTTTTGAGGCAGACTTTTTTGAAGGGGATGATACTTATTTTGACATTGTTCCAGTGAAGCAACTGAGGATCAGGGAAAGATTGCTACTTCTGTTGATGGAGAAGGAGATGAACCGTCTAGGGGTATGGTGTCTAATGAAGCGTGTGATAACTACAATAGGAAATGATAGCCTAAAGTATGGAGCCTGATTTTGTGGATCACTTAAACGCTAATTAATGTATTTTCCCCTCCAAAACACATTTCCTTTTAAATTTTTGAATTTTAATAAATTCACTCCATAAGCCACTAACTTCAATATGCTCAATTTTCTGCTTAAGTCTTCACAGCTAATGTTACTGTCTGATGCAACAACATCAACCTTAACATCACTTGATGGGCTGGACTCTTGAGGTACCCATAGATAACAGTTATCTATGGATCTGACTCCCTTCATAACACCCTCATTCTTCCCATTAGTCACTAAGCACTCCTCTTTAGTGTAGCTGACCTTGTATCCTTCATCACATAGCTGACTGATGCTAATCAAATTAGCAGTCAATCCTTTGACAAGAAGAACATTTTCCAAATTTGGTCCATCATGACACCTCAATTTTCCAACTCCTTTTACTTCCCCTTTCTCTCCATTACCAAAAGTAACATCAATTGTGGAGCAAGTCTTGATATCCACCAAATGATTTTTGAACCATGTCATATGCTTTGAACAGCCACTGTCAAAGTGCCAAACATCCTTAACAGAATGTCTATCAGATGTGTGGGCCAATAGACATGTAACAATAGCTTTAGGAATCCATTGTTCAACAGTCTGAGGCCTGTCCTGCTTCTGGCTAGGTTGAGGAGCAGGCTTGGGATAACCATGCAGTTTAAAGCAAAAATATTGCATATGGCCAAAACTTCCACAATAGAAACACCTAACTCTTTTAACCTCTTCTCTAAAGTGATTAAACTTCCTGCCACCTTGATGATGAAACTGCTGTGGCTGCCCTCCAAAGTACTGGGGCTGTATTCTTCCATAGTTAGCCTGTCTTCTGAAGTGATGATTCTGTCTCTTAGGCTGTCTTCTACCATGATGATGTGGCTTTCTCCTACCATAATAATGAGCACTGCATTATTAGGTCCAAAGCCATACATATTCTCTTGATGTTGAGACGTCTGATGGAACATGTTAAACCTAGAAGCCTGCATACTCCTATGGTATTGTGGAGGCATATACTGCCTAGCTCCAGAAGCCCGTGCCTTCCCATGATGAGGACCATGAGCATACCCTTTCCCAACATTTTGAGGAAGTTGATGAACAACCTGCTTAGGTTTAGGATTATGTCTTCTTCTGTTATGTTGAGACACTGGTTGAGACATGTCCCTTTTGGTTCCAGAAGTACTAGCTTCACCAGACCTTCTCCTCAACAACAAATCCTAAGCCAGACTTGTCTCCTGCCACCTTTTCAGCCTAAAGAATCTTATCAAGAGTATCAGACCCACTGTTCAACATTCTGACAGACTTGGTCATTTGATCAAGCTGGGACTTTAACAACAAAACTTCATTCTTAAGTTCCTCTTTTTCAGTCTCAAGCTGTACAATAATCTTCTTTTGCTTCTCCCCTTCTTGGAGTACCTCTTCACTCTTCAGGCACAGCTCTTGATAAGAGGCTTCTAACTCCTCAAAAGTCAATTCCTCATCACTAGATTCTCCATCAGAAATACATGTTCCTGTCAATGCCCTAACATGCTCGGCAGACTCTTCTTCACTTTCACTGTCAGTATCAGACCAGGAAACAGCCATGCCCTTTTTCTGCTTCTTAAGGAATGTAGGACATTCTTTCTTGACATGCCCATAGCCTTCACACTCAAAGCATTGAACACATTTGTCTTGAACATTCTTCTCTTCATCCTTCTCTTTTGACTTGTTGATGTCAGAGGAGATGTTCTTAACATTAGGTTTGTAGTTTCTATTCATCCTCTTAAACACCTTGTTAAACTGTCTTCCCAACAGAACAATAGCCTGAGACAGCTCCTCCTGAGACTCAGCACCATTCCCCTTCTTCTCTTCTTGAGTATTAGATACCAAAGCTATACTCTTGGTCTTCTTTTCAGGTTCCTCTTCACTCAACCCTAACTCAAAAGTTTGAAGAGATTCAATTAGCTCATCAACCCTCATTTTGCTGATGTCTTGAGCTTCTTCAATTGCAGTCACCTTCATCTTATATCTCTTGGGAAGGGATCTAAGAATTTTCCTCACCAGCTTTTCTTCAGTCATCTTCTCTCCCAGAGCACTAGATGCATTGGACAGCTCAAGAATATTCATGTGAAAATCATGAATGGTTTCATCTTCCTTCATCTTTAGGCTTTCAAACTTTAATGTCAGAAGTTGAAGTCTTGACATCTTAACCTTGGAAGTTCCTTCATGAGTAGTCTTTAAAATGTCCCAAGCATCCTTTTCCACTTCACAAGTGTTTACCAACCTGAAGATGTTTTTATCAATCCCATTAAAGATGGCATTCAAGGCCTTAGAATTGCCAAGTGCTGGCTCATCCTCTTCCTTGGTCAACTCTTCTTCAGGTTTTAGCTTGGTGTTTCCTTCTTTATCAGTAATAACAGGGTGCTTCCACTCTTTTACCACAGCCTTCCATGCCCTGCTGTCCAAGGACTTTAAGAAGGTAACCATCCTTGGTTTCCAATAATCATAATTAGAGCCATCCAGAATAGGGGGTCTATTCACAAATCCACCAACTTCATTGTCCATCTTACCAGAAAGTATCAGCCCTAGATCTCACCCAGATGCAGAGCAGGATGCCTGCTTTGATACCAATTGAAATTCGGGTATCAGATGCGTGATGTTAAGTGTGATGTCACAACAACACAATCTGCTAAATGAACAAGGTAAAAACAACAATAAATAACACAAAGAATTGTTCACCCAGTTCGGTCTAACTACCTACGTCTGGGGGCTACCAAGCCAGGGAGGAATTCCACTATTAGTAGTATTAATTTACAGACTCAATAATTCCAGTTGACATCTACGAAACTTAATCACTACCCAATGAACCTTCTACCTAAGAAACCACTTAGATATGAGAAACCACTCACTCCCTAAATCACCACAGTGACACAACTCAAACACACCTTAATTCTGCTTCACAGCTTTGATCAAGACCACCACACTCTTGCTTAAAGCTTTAGAGTAAATACACTTTTACAACTCAAAACAGTAACACCAATTCACACACGAATGGTTTACAAAAACACACATGAAGACACAAACGACACTCAGTCTCTAGCTCCCTTTTCTTCGTCCCCCTTTATCTTAGGGTTGAGGCTGCTTTAAATAACATTCTGACTTGGGCTTGGACCTGCTCCCAAAATCTTGATCTGATTTGTTTTGAAACCAGAAAATACTGCAGATTTTATCTCCCAAATCTTTCCAAATCAGCCTTAATGTTTGATACATGATTTGCTCCATAATCTGCTCCATATTTGATTGGAAATATCTTCTCCAAGAATTTCGCATCCAATCTCTCTAACAAATCTCCTCAGATCAAACTAACACGCGCAGCCCTAAACATCACAAACTGATGTTCAGATGTTCTGGTATAGTGATGTCAAGACATCGCATGTGACATCAGTCTTCAGAACTTTAACTCTTCAACACCTTAACATTCACTAATGTTATGACTCAATGTTAAGACATCAGACACAAGACATCAACATTGATCAACATTGTTTTACCAAAATTCTAGCCAATCCAAGAACTAACAAGGTAGAAATCGAGGAACTTGCTCGCCCGAACGCCGATGGTGCATTTTTCTAGGTTGAACCTCATCTTGCATTTCCTCGCCGTGTCGAAGACCCTCTTGAGGTAGGCCACGTGGTCGACTTCTTCTGCAGACTTTATAATCATGTCGTCCATGTAGACCTCGAGCATGTCGCCGATCTCTCCCCGGAAGACTTTGTTCATCATCTGTTGGTAGGTCGCGCCGGCGTTCTTCAGGCCGAAGGGCATTACGTTGTAATAGTAATTGCCCGACTCAGTCATGAAGGCGGTGTGCTGCTTGTCGGCCTTGGCTATGGGGATTTGATTGTACCCCGAGTAGGCGTCCATGAAGGACAATAACTTGAAACCTGCAGAATTGTCGACCAGTTGGTCGATGTTAGGTAGTGAATAGGCATCTTTCGGGCATACCCGATTAAGATCAATGTAATTAACACACATCCTCCATTTTCCATTATGTCTCTTAACAAGTACAACGTTGGACAGCCAGGTTATGTACCTGGCTTCCAAAATGAAATTTACCACTAAGAGGTCTTTTACAGCTTTTTCAGCAGCCTCCGCTTTCTCGGGAGACTGCCTACGCCTACGTTGCACTACATCCCTAGCGGCTGGATCTATAGTAAGTTAGTGACAGGCCACCTCTGGGCCGAGGCCGGGCATCTCCGACGTGCTCCACACAAACAAATCAGCATTTTCTCGGAGGTAGGCCTTCAACTACTTCCTTGCCAGGTCCGGGAGCCTGGTACCAATCTTCACATTCCTGTCTGGATCATCCCCGAGATTGATGAGCTCGAAGTCTCCATCAGGAATGAGGCGCGTTGGGTAGAGAGGCTGCTTGTTGCCTTCAGCTGGGAGGTCGTTGTCCACTGCTCTCCCTTCTTCCTGCTCGCTGGGGAAAAGACTGTTGAAGTCCACCGTGTTGACGCGCGGGAGTGGCTTCTGGTTTGCGTCTGGGGCTAGCTTTTCTCCAGTCTTAGGCTTGACGTTGATCGAGCTCAGACCTTTAGTTGCAGCTTCGAAGCATCTCCTAGCAACTTCAATATCCCCGTGGAGGGTGACGACCCGGCCTCTGTTCATGTATTACTTCATCTTCAAATGGACTGTAGATGGTACTGCCGTGAGTTCGGCCATAGTCGTTCTTCCAAGGATGCACTGGTACAGGGAAAGACACTCCACCACCAGGAAGCATGTCTTGACTTGTCGGGCAGTCTCATCACTCCTGAATGTAACCATTAGCTCGACATAGCCCCACAGGCTGGTGGTGGTGCCGTTGAAACCTTGTAGGTCTGAGCCCACGTAGGGGGTCAGATGTGTTTCATTGAGCTGGAGGGTCTCGAAGAGGTGGGCGTACATGATGTCCACCGAACTCCCTTGGTCGACCAGGATTCGGCGGACATCAAAGTTCGCCATCTGCGCCCTGATCAAGAGAGGGATGGTGGAGTTGGGGGCGCCGCCCGACAATTCTTTGAGGTAGAAGGTAATGGGGTTTGACTTCCCTTGTACCTTCTCGAAGGTAACAGTCTGTGTCAAGCTCGCGTCGATCAGTTCGTCGAACTTTCGCTTGATCGACCACGGAGACCTTGTTGAACCCCCCGCCGGATATAACCATTGCGACGGGGAAACTTTCCCACGGGCTACGAGCGGTCACAAGGATCTCCGGGTCATCGGGGAAGTAGAAGTCCTTTGGTCCAGTGACACTCAGAACGACTTGCCGTCTGTTCTCTCCAGTGGGAGGAGCCGTCTCCTCGACCCTTTGCGTCTCCCGGGCATCCTGTCTGGGGGCGTCGTTCCTCTTCGTGTACTGCTTGAGATGCCCCTCCTTGATCAAGATTTCTATCGCATCCTTGAGGTGGATGCAGTCCTCGGTGACATGCATGTGGCTCCTATGGAACATGCAATACTTGGACTTGTCAATGTTTGGTTTGACCGTTTGAGTGGTGTTAGCTTCGGAAAGCGGACACCTCCTTTCTGGAATTCCGAGTTGATGCACTCGGCCAGAATTCGCTCGCGGGGAGCAGTGAGTAGCGTGTACTTTGTGAACCAGACAGCTGGACCTCTCGGCTCACGTGAGTCCCTAGGGCGGTCCTCTCTTCTTTGTTCTCCCCCTCGCCGGGGAGCGGTAAAGTCTTCGTGCCTGGAGCTTCGGGGGGGCTTCTTAATGCTGCGAGTCACAGGCACAATGGGCAGCCTCTAGCTCCTCATACTGAATGTATGCTTGGGCCTTGTGGAGGAGCTCTTCCAAGTTGCGGGGCCTTTGGATGCCCACAGCCTTGGCGAACTCAGTACGAGGTCGTAGTCCTCGCTCGATCAGAAACTTTTTCATTTCGTCTGTGGCGGCTACCTGGATGGCTTCCCGGTTGAATCTCTCGATGTAATCTAGGAGAGATTCGTCCTTTCCCTAAATGATGGCTTCCAGGGAGGCCACCGTCTTCGGGTGGCGTCAGGACCCAGTGAAATGCCTGGAGAACTATCTCTTCAGTTCCTTCCAGGCGGTGATGGACTCTGGTGCGAGGCTCTTATACTACATCATGGCACCCTTCCGGAGGGTGGTCGGGAAGACCCTGCACTTGATAGCTCCCCAGACATTCCTGTAGTCGAGCATTGCCTCGAAACTCTCGACGTGGTCGTCCGGGTCGGTGGTGTCATCATACGTCACCAAGGGTGGAGGCTTCTCCATCCCCACGAGCAAAGGGGTCTCTATAATTTTCCTGGATAATGGGGTACGCTGGTCAACTTTGTCACTCCTAACTGGTGATTGTGATGGGGAGTGGTCGCCACGACCATGCCTGTTTCGTCGGGGGGGACTCCTTAATCGGCTCTCGGCTTCTCACTGTAACCGTCAGATTTGCTCCTCTTTTGGACAGGGGAACGTCGTTCCTTCCGAGGAGAGGACCGGTCACACTTCTGGGCGACCACGGGTTGGGGTCGTTCCAGACGTTGGCGGCGCCCCGCAGGTTGGGGAAGGGCTGTGAGAATCGTCTTGTCCTATCCTCCGCGGGGGAGGAAAAGGACTGTGAGATATAGGGCGCCGATGTCTCCGCGGGGGAGAACGCTGTTGTCGCTCCCTTTCGAGAGTTCTTATCTGCACGTTCTGTTGGGAGATCAACAGGTTGGTATGATTGATCAGCGCGAATAGAGCCACCGTGTTCAGATCAACATTCGGTGATGAGGGGATCGGGTGGTAGACAACCGGGTTACCATCATGTTAGGCGGCGTTGAAGGTCGCGTCATCAGAGGAGAGAGAGGCGGTACGCCCATCCCTCTGGTCGCCTTCTTCGACGTTAATGACCATATTGGGCTCGTGGTCGTCTCCATTGTTGAATGGGCGAAGGCGGTGTCCGGAGTGTTGGCGTCAGTTCGAGGGCTGGCCATAATTGTCAGAAAGTAAAAGCTGCTTTGGTTTTTATGGTAAGAAAAATGGGAAAGCAAAGGTTCCCACATACGGCGCCACTGATCGTACCTGATAAAAAAGTAGATCAGTGGCTAGCAAACATCGTGAGCTCCGCTACTCTGGTGGTGGTGAGACGGTGGGGGGTGTACCTACAAGGTACTCCGATGCTAAAATCAGGAACGGAGCAAGCAAGTACATAAAGATAGTGGGAGTGAGAATTAGAATACCTGACCCTCTAGTGAAAGAGGGTATTTATATTGTGCCCCCGGCGCTGGGCCAACGGTCGTCTGCACTGGGTAGGGTTACTAGGCCCAATGCAGATAACTGCCAGGGCTTACGTGGTGTAGAGAAGACCAGTATGTGGTCTTCGCCCTGGAGTAACTGCCCCGAGATCTCCGGAAAGTGGGTTTACTAACTCTTTCGGAGGTGGGTAGTTACCTGCTGTCGTACCCCCGCGGGGGGGGGGGGGGGGAGGGGGACACGTGGAGTATGTAGGGAGGATGTTCGTTTTCTCCCTGGTCCATGTAGTGTCTGCTCAACGATAATGGGATCTGGATCTCGACGAGGAAAAGGATTGGGCCTTAATGGGATGCGTAGTGTGATATTGGGTTGGGCCTACCCGACTGATGGGCAGACGCTGGCCCAGTCCAGAACATAAATTATAATACAATGCTCAAAATGTGCGCACAGTAAAGTACATTGTACTCTACAACAACCATTGAACTCACACCTAAGAAATTAAAAACCAATACTTTATATACTATAGTATTTGTCTAATGATTTTATTAAATCAGAGAATCAATAGAAGCTATGAACTTAATTCCATATTGTTTTTTTTAAAACATCCAAAAATGTTATGCAAATCGCGATGAAATCCCATCATTGTGCGCTTATAGACGAGGGAAAGAAAATGACAAGCAATAAAAGAGAAAAACAATAATTTTAAATGAGTTTCGATCACAATTATTTGATGTAGAAAAATTCCACTATTAATTTTAAAAATCATTTAATCAAAAATTTAATCGTAGAACAACGTTTATGTCCAAAATAACGATTTAGCAGGTAAATTACAAATAATTGAGAATAGTTAATGTCCATAAAATTAAATGAAATAGGACGATGACATTAAGAGTCTCACCATTATACGGAATAGGACGATGACATTCATATGTCTGTGTTCATATAAAATAACAAATAATAGCCATAAAATGTATGTATTATGCTCTGATACCAATTGAAAGATTTAATAAAATTAAATTTGAAGACTCTAAAGATTTGACTTAAATTTTGGTAAAACTCATTGTCAAACAAAAGGATTCAACATCAAGAAATCTGCCAAACACAAAGATATCGAAGGAGATGTCACAGCATGAAGACTCGACATCTGGACTGCTATAACAGATTGTTTAAATCTGTTTCAAATATGTTCCAACTTTCTAGGCGCGTTTAGCAGTGGATCAAGGAAAGATTTGTTTGAAGATTTGAAGCCCAACTGAAGACTCTATAAAAGAAGACTTCGACCTAGGATTTGATATGCCTTTTGTAACCTAGTTCTCTTGTGTAAAAATAAGGGTTTAGGGTTTTGAGAGTCATTGGTTCTCTAGGTTGTAAGTCTCCCTTTGTATCAGTTGATGCATTGTGGCAAATATAGGTGTCGTACAGATCCATAAGCCTTTAGGCATTGGATTGTGTATTGTTCTTGGATGAAGCTTTTAAGCAAATTCGAGTTAGCTTGTTTGTGAAGTATGCTTGACAGAATTCTATATTGACAGGGATGATGTAGAAATCACAGGTGGTAATTAAGGGAAGTGAGTGGGGTATCTCGTATCAAAGAGGATGTTCTTTGATAAAGATTTCATTGGGTAGAGATTAGGATATAAAGTTGTAAATGGGGGAGTTTAGCTTTGTAACAATTCTACAGATAGTGGAGTCTTCTTCCTGGATTGGTATCCCCCAGATGTAGGTGATTTGCACCGAACTGGGTTAACAATTGATGTGTTCTTTATCATTCTGCAGATTTACTATTCTGTTAGGGTTCATGATAAACATGTTGGAACAGATGTCGTAACATCAGTGTTGTTGTAGTTCTGATATTCAGGTATCAGTCTGCTATTTTCTGTTCCTTGTTTAAATGTTTATGCAGAACAATGTCTTGACATGTGTTAGGACATATGTTGTCTGCATTGCCAGAATTTCAATTGGTATCAGAGTAGGCATCCTGTCTGTTTCTGGATAAGATCTTTGGGAGATACTTACTGGCGTTTAAACAAGGAGGAGTTTTGAAGATTAGATCAATCAACTCAGACATATTCAAGGGTATTAATGGATGGGATGGATGTTCTGGATCGAAGGTAACAACCCGGTGGTTGTTCATGTTGCTGAAGAGGTTCTACAACAACTGCAGGAGAAGTGGCTAGTTCTCTTGTTGGGGTGTCTTATAAGATGTTTTGACATCTTATTAGGGCAGGCTGAATCTGTTCCTTGGTGGTTTTGCTGCATGTGTTTCTGATGGAAGAACTCTAGAATTTTGGGATTAAGGAGTTGTTACTGAAGATAGATGGTGGAAGGTCTCAATTGTCAGCCTATATAGTTGAAGATATCTGCATCTTTTTATTCCAAAGTCGTGAGCGATGGAATGGAAAGAGTTGTTGGAAGATGTCTGTTATGGTGACTTGGTACTTGGAAGCTTGGTTCCATGGTACAGTTTGAAGTCAGTTGAAGAGGAGAGGAGTTGAGTTTAGGTTTATCAAGTTCTTGCTCTGGGAGTTTGATAAACTATTGATCAGCTAGGTTGTCAAAGATACTTGAGAATTCTCAAGTCCACTCATAAAGGCGTCTCAGTCGTGCATCTGGAGTCTTCTAGTTATTCTTCTGACCAGAAGTTGTTTCTATGAAACACAACCTAAAGAAAGTAGAGGTGATTTATTTTCACTATCCAAAACAGCAAGGAAGGATTCATCTCTCTTAACCTTAAGGGTGGATCCAATCTGATTGGAGTTATCAGAATTGTTGAGGTAAATAAGGTTCGTTCAAAGAGAATCTTAGTTACTTGAGTCATGGGTGGCAGCCTTAGTATCTCAACACTGTTTGTCAAAGAAGATACTTGTAAAAGATTGAATACTTGATAAGTGTTCATGAACTGATCTGGCAGAGCTTAGCTATAACAGTGAAACAGGGTTATTGGACAAGGATTTAAGATAAATTGCTATTTGTGGAATTCACAAGTATTTAATTGATTATCCTTAAAAATCAAGATTGCTGATGTTCAACAAGATGTTGGAATATCTCGTAATCAGAGTTTATGGAGAATCATGGGAGGGGTACTGCATACACTTTAGCATCTGTTTTGGTCTTGGGTGTTGACCTAAGAATCTGCTTCAGTCTGGTGTGACAGAAGCATGTGATCTCTGGAGAGTTTCCTGGCAAGAAACTGGTCTGGACATTAGTGTTGTTGAAGATGAAGACATCATAATCTTGATGGTTATTGCTTGGATCATTTTATTTCTGATCTAGGTACTTGGGAGCATATGATCTTGCTCAGTTTGAAGGTCAAGGTTAAGTTATCTCTGACTTTCTACAGACTGCTCTACTAAGGAAAGTGGCATTCTTTGGTAAGGCTATGGTGTAGTCTATGACTACTTTATCTTCTGAAGATTCAGACGTGGCAGGTGTGAAATCTTTGGAGTTTCAAAGCAGGATGGAGGTTGTCTACTCAAATTTGGTTGTTGAATCAAGTCTATGAGAGCATGGAACTCTTGATATGTAATAGGTAGGAGGTTCTTCTAAGTGGCGGAAGGAGGAGCTGAATTTAGCAGCTGGATGTCGTATCAGAATGTTCTGACATCTAGCTTAACATCAAAATCTCAGCTGGTGATGTGGCACATCAGCTTAAGATAAGGTGATCTACAGGAGAATGGAAGTTATGGATGCTTTAAAAAGGTCTATCTCATGCAGTTTGCGGGAGCTGTGGTTTGAGAAGATGTTACATGTCTAGAGGCTTGGTGGATCCAAGATGTCTTGCTATGGGGCAAGTAGTTCATGTGACTTGAAGATCAGATTTCATTGGTGGATCGGTGTATCTTGTGGGAGTTCTGAAGAAGAGTTAAGATTAATCAAACAGTGGCATTTGGTTGATCTTTATTGTGCATTTAAGTAGGATGCTTGAAACTGATTGCTCTTGTGAAAAGGGTAGTTGGTTGAAAACGTAAGGAGGATCTGGTCTAACTTGGAGCTTGTGGTAGAAGTTCTAAGTAGAAGATAGAAGTATGCCTTATTTTGGTGGATGAGAGTTTATTTCTCTCTGGGTTTCTGAAGTTCTCTTTGTTCAAGCTGGTGGCATAATGTTGTGTGAAGATCTTCAGTTGGATTACTATGCAGATAGTAACTCCAGTAGTGGAGCATATCAAGAACCATGGTGTGTGGTGTCTATGATGTGTGAAGGATGTCCTAACTAATGTTAGAACATTTTCTGGGTTGGATATCCTTGGAGGAGAATTCTTAAGTTCCAGTCTAGGAACTTGTTGCCTACATCGTGTCTAAGGAGTATCTATTTTGTCATACGGGAGTATGATGGAGTAGAAGAACTGCCTTGGAAGGATGGTGTAGAGAAGACTGAAGTGGATCATGTGTTGATTGCATGGAAGTCAGAATATGGATATTCACCAGTTGATCAAAAGTATTCCAGGTAATCATACAGGAGAATGATGAAGGAATGACTGTCTTGGATTGTTGGGTGTCTATCTATTGATTGACCTTGCTAAGGTCAGATGAAAAGCTTGCGGAGGGGATAACATCCCTATTGGTAAGTCATGCTAAAGGGAAGTGGATCAACTTGGCAGCTGTGAAGTTCTGAAGCATGTACAGTATCTGACACTATTGAAAGAAAACAAACTAAGAGGTATGGTATCTCTTTGAGGAATGTGGATCATTTCAGATCAATTGGATTTTATCTCAGGGAACAAGGAGATCTATACATGAGAATTCAAGAGGAATTCGTTTGGTGCATGGATAGTTTCTAGAAGAGGGTGATCAATGGAGCTTTGATCTTAATCCAAGAGTTTGTTAATTTAGGATGGTGATCCTAATGAGTCCTCACGGGAAGCATGATGGTGTTCATGTGTGAGTGATTATTGGTTCTTGTCAGAAGAAGCAATAAGTGGAGTTGATGATTGTGTTCAGCAGGTAGGTTGGATAGAGGGTGCTCTCTTGAAGACATGAAGATGCGTCTTATGTTTTCCATTCATCAGCATAAGTGTTCATTGGAGGAGCACTGGTTATCTTAGATAGGGGGAGTTGCTCCTTGATCTAAAATATATTACTGCAGGGGTGCAGTTCAAGATCCAGTTTGTATTATGCGTCAAGCAAGCTGTGATTATATTTCCATCCTGGGAGGATGAGATGTCTAGAAGGATGTCTTGACATTGCTCTGTTGCTGCAGACTGTTAAGGTTTTGATCAATACAGAAGTTTTTGTTGGTAGACAATGTCTGACTCATGACAGAACATTGTTAAGGACATGTGATAAAAGTAACTGGACTTGTGGTCGGTGGAGAATTTGCGCATGTAAAACATATTCTTCGTTCTTAGAATTCCTTTTGGACGGTGCTCTGTTAATGCTTTAATTGACTTGACTGTTGTCATTTCCAATGGCTCGATGATTCTTATGTGAGTACTTGGGTATTTAAAGGGGCATTTCCTGTCAGGGTCTGGATACGTTATACCTGGATATGAAGTTGCTCTAGACACCTTTGTCAATTTTTGACTAAAAAGGGGGAGAAAAGGAGTTTCTGCAGTGTTTCTGCAGTTCCATTTCTTCGTGTCCTAAGTGTCATTTGTGTCTTGTGTCCTGAGTTAAGAACACATTCATGTGTTTAGGGGGAGTTTTATCCTCCTCCTCATGTACACCAACATAAGGAAAAATTTATTTAGGATTTCTGGAGTCTCAGTCTCAGGAGTCTTAAATTAATACTTATGAGTTGGTTATTCAGGTTGACACGCATTCAGGAGAATCATGGCTTTATTATACAAAATGAGTTTTAGCCAAAATTTGTCAAAAGGGGGAGATTGAAGACTCTAAAGATTTGACTTAAATTTTGGTAAAACTCATTGTCAAACAAAAGGATTCAACATCAAGAAATCTGGCAAACACAAAGATGTCAAAGGAGATGTCACCGAATGAAGACTCGACATATGGACTGCTATAACAGATTGTTTAAATCTATTTCAAACCTGTTCTAAGTTTCTAGGCGCGTTTAGCAGTGGATCAAGGAAAGATTTGTTTGAAGATTTGAAGCCCAACTAAAGACTCTATAAAAGAAGACTTAGACATAGGATTTGATATGCCTTTTGTAACCTAGCTCTCTTGTGTAAAAATAAGGGTTTAGGGTTTTGAGAGTCGTTGGTTCTCTAGGTTGTAAGTCTCCCTTTGTATCAGTTGATGCATTATGGCAGATACAGGTGTCGCACAAATCCATAAGCCTTAAGGTATTAGATTGTGTATTGTTCTTGGATGAAGCTTTTAAGTATATCCGAGTTAGCTTGTTTGTAAAGTATGCTTGACAGAATTCTGTATTGACAGGGATAATGTAGAAATCACAGGTGGTGATTAAGGGAAGTGAGTGGGGTATCTCATATCAAAGAGGATGTTCTTTGATAAAGATTTCATTGGGTAGAGATTAGAATATAAAGTTGTAAACGGGGGAGTTTAGCTTTGTAACAATTCTACAGATAGTGGAGTCTTCTTACTGGATTGGTATCCCCCAGATGTAGGTGATTTGCACCGAACTGGGTTAACAATTGTTGTGTTCTTTATCATTCTGCAGATTTACTTTTCTGTTAGGGTTCATGATAAACATGTTGGAACAGATGTCGTAACATCTGTGTTGTTGCAGTTCTGATATTCAAGGTATCAGTCTGCTGTTTTATGTTCCTTGTTTAAATGTTTATGCAGAACAATGTCTTGACATATGTTAGGACATCTGCTGTATGCATTGCCAGAATTTCAAAATTGATACAAATCATAGCATATTATTATTACAAAGTAATCAAGAATAATTAGAAATAATTAGAACGGTGTACCTTATAGGATTGGAGAGATTGTCGTCAGAGAAATTGAATATGAAAAGATTACTACCCTCATTGCAGTCTAGGATTTTCAGAGTATATTAATTGTCTAATAGGGAGACACTTAAATTGTTAAACGACTGAGGGCAGAGACCTCTCATTGGGCTTAACTGAATGGTTCAACCCATCACGGTCCATTCGGGCACAAAAGCCAATCAAATAATTCATCTATTTAGTATTTAATAATAATAGACCATAATATAATTAATTAATAATTAATTATTTCATCCATATTTGATTAATTAAATAATTAATCTAACAACTGGTTCAAGCTTTGTTCGTTGTTTGGATAAAATTTATACTTAAAACTTCAATTCCTTATACAAAGGGGTTCGTGGGCTTAACATTCTAAAAGCTTTCAAACAATAGTTGATACTCTCGAGATCAATTCTTAGAGAGAGGAGTATGTTACTTTATTAGACCAAATCCCTATAATTCTCTGATGTTGTTTTCTCTTCCTTTAACTATTTTATTTTCTACTTAATTTCTTTACTTTAAATTTGTGCTTTATACTTATTCAAAGGGTTTTGATAAAATGTTTTCAAACTCTGATTTCGAATACAATTTTGATTTAAATCAACGATTTTCAAACCTCTACAGTTCAAATGGTGAATAATACTCGATATGACCATTTGTTTCGTCTCAATAATATGTGATCCATATAACCTTCAATTCTTCATCAGTATTATTAATTTACTTGCGCCAGACCCTTCCCTTTCCTCTCCCTCCTTCATTTTCTACAAAGTACTAAAAAATAAGATCACTTAGGACTTCTAATTAGGAGGTACTGAAGGCTAGGGATGACGACATTGATAACGTCTCGGTATCATACCCCAATTTTGTCTGAACATTTAAAAACTTTCATACATCCGACTTTATTTTTAATTTGCATCATCTCCATATCATGAAATGCATTTCAACACGCATAATGCATAAAACGTCGACCATAATAAATTTTCGGATATACAGGCAGACTGGTTGAATTGTTTCTCAATTGTACGTAAAATAAGCAGGCAAAAAGTTTCAAAATTGAGTTTGCAGACGTCAATATTATTAATCTACGGTTCGTGTAGTTTAACTTGGCGTGCTCGTTTTATTTTTTCAACTACTTTTTCGATTGCATTGTGATCAACCTGAGCCTTTTAACCGATCAATTTTTATTTCAAAATTGGATCAGAACCTATATGTTTCCGAGAGGTTTATTTCGTGATGATCATTTTAGTACATTCATTTTAATTTTTCGAACACTTTGGCGCTTGACTTTTATTCATATTCAATCATTTTATTTTTATTCTTTCGTCAAAATATACAAAAAAAATTAAATAGAATTTTTCATATTTTTATTTTATTTTATTTCATATTCATTTAAGAAGTTGTGAATTTTAGTTATTTTAATTGATTTAATCTCATTTAAATTAATTTAAGCTTCTAGAAGGGGAAACTTTGACAATTTAAATTAGGCATGCCTCTTTGATTTAATCTAGATCGTCGATTCAAATTTAATCAAAGGTCCGCATGCATTATCCTCACTTTTTCCTTTTGACCAATCAAAAATTAGGGTTTGATTAATTAATTAAATCATAACATAGAGAATTAAATAAATAAAATCAAATTAAAATCAGAAAGAGGAATCCATTGGAATTTCTTCATACACAAGATGACACGTCCCCTATTTCACATGGGATCCTCTCACGCATTTTTTAGACCCTATCCACATAAGTGCCAGTGCATGAATTCTGAAAGATGAAGAGCATAAAAACGGTTATTTTAGATCTGGAGAGAAAAACAAAAAAATGTCTGAACGTAGGGGGCCGGGATTTTTTGTTTTGTTTTGGGAGAGGATACTTCACAAGGCATATACTCTCTCTCTATCTCTCTCTCTATCTCTCTCTCTCTATCTATCTATCTATCTATCTATCTTTCTCTCTCTCTCTCTCTCTCTCTCTCTCTCTCTCTCTCTCTCGTTAAAAAAAGAGTCTCTACATCAAAACGAGCAGACCCTTTCAACATTTTATCTTGACCCCTCAACCCAAATCACCAAAATCCACCATGTAAAAACCACTTCATCGCCTCCATATCTCTCCCTCCGTATTCACTCAGCCTTCACTGATCCACCACCCTTTTCGTTCCAAACACTTCCACGAATCAACCACAAACACAGCCTAACATCCACACCCAACTTGAACCTCAAAACAACACGTTAAACTTACATCACCATCTCACCAGATCTCTCTCATCTTCCATTTCCAACGAGAACCATTACTCTCTCCACCACGGTACTTCCTCCTTCTTCCTCTTAAACCACACATCACACAGTCAAACCTTCAAACAACTCACATCTACCTCATCTTCCTTAGAAATGTATTTATGGCACACAGATACCAGATGTCACAACACTGAGATCAATACAGTTTGAACACTCATAAATACGCAAAAAAATAAATGACAGAAAGATAAATAACACCAGTAGTTGTTAACCCAGTTCGGTGCAACGTTACCTACATCTATGGGCTACCAAGCCAGGAAGGAAAATCACTATGACAGTATTAGTTCAAAGCTAAACTCCCTCATTTACAAATTATCACCTAATCACTACCTTGTGAAACTTCTACTTAGACACCCTCTAAATATGAGATCCCCCTCTCACTTCCTATCAGTCACAAACTAGTGACAATTCAACAGCAACCCAAAATAGAAGTACCAACACTTCCAAGTACAATACTTATTTTTGCTTAAAATCTTTAACTAAGAACAATACACTCTTGCTTGAAAGCTTATGAGTGAACAATTAACAATTAACAATCAGTCAATCAAATGCATCAAAACTGATATAAGAGTGACATACAAAGAAAACACATTAAACCCTAAAGAACCACCAAGACACGGCTAATCCTAATTCTTCAAATCCATGCATTCTTTAGGTTTAGAAAACCCCTTTAAATAAACATCACAACTGCATGGGCTTGAACTCTCAAAATAAAACGCAAATCACCAGGAATTAGCTTTAAATCAATTGCATAATATCATGCACAATAATAGGAGCAATAACATAAAGTTTCCTAAAAAGGCTCAACGATCATTTCTAAGAAATACAATCAAATCTGTCACAACATAAGTTCCCAAAATATCCTCCCATGGATAACAATAACGTGTGAATTAAAACACACTCAAAACTCACACTTAAAATACCAAAACAGTCATGCCCTAACTTTCTGGTATAACATGTCCTGGCACATGTCACAACATCATGCTGAACATGATGTCTAACTCTCACAGCAGAACATCTGGCTTAACATCTTGCTGACAACATGTTTTACCAAAATGTTGCCAATCCAAAAACCACAGAATTTACAATCTCCCCCTTTGGAAAATTTTGGCTAAAACAATCTTAGAACAAATAAGGAGTATACACAGCAGAATCACAAACAACACAAGCCACATGAAACCATGTAAGCTTTGTACATACTGCAAACTTGCAGCAACAGACTAGACATGTTCATAACTCCCCCTGCTACACATAGACAATACTCCCCCTCAAAGGGAAAACCCAAATCACAATAAAAGAAACAAATATGAACTATCCAAGTTCACACATCACAAAAAAACACATCACAAAAAACACAATGTCAAGACATCTAGTCCGACATCACAGAACCAGTAGCAGCACAAACCCAGTAGCAGAACTCCCCCTCAAGACCTGTAATACCGCGTATTATCTAAATGCTCAATTGGATATCAGATGAGATCAGATGAGCATCTATGTGCTCTATCCTTGGTAAATTGGATTAATGGAACCCTCTAAGTACTTTAAGTATTGACTTTTGGGATCAATAGAGCAACTGTTGAACTCTGAAGAGATCAATTATTTCAATTCACGAAAGGATTTTAAGGTAACTTTAATAATTGATTAATTTGGTTGAGATGACAAAATATCAATTGGAGATATTTTACTCTATTGGATTTATATTATATAATAATAGTATAATATATGTATATATTTGGAAAGAGAAAAGAAGAAGTTAGTAAAGAAGAAGAAGGAAGAAGGAAAAAGGAAAGAAGAGAAGAGAGAAAATGGAGAAGATGAAGAAGAGGAACCCATGGATCATCAACACCTTCTTCAAACTCCTCTTCGATTATCAGGTGGTTTCTAGATAGAAACTTAAGTTTTAGAATTAGAAGTGATTTTTTTAGCTTAAGTTAGGTTTATGATAAATTGCTTAATTTGGTAATCGATGAAATTTAACGGTTGGAATGTGTTATAAACTGAGTAGTATGAGTTATATGAGTGTAGAATCAATTATGTTTGATTGTAGGATGTTTGGATATGTTTTGGTGGGGTTTTGGAACCATGGGAGATCAGCTGTTACGCTGATGAACTTTTTCATTTTCCCAGATTCACACTGCGAATCCCCCAGCGAAGGGGAAATCGTGGGCTTGCTGGCAGCTTCGCACTGCGAGTAAAGTAGCGAACGTTCGCCAGTGGTTCGCCCTGCTAACCTTACGTTGTTTTTGCCACTGCCTTGGTTCGCCAGCGTTCGCACTGCGAATGGTGCAGCGAACGAGTGTTGGCTAGGCGTTCGCTGGACGCTTCGCACTGCGAATGAAGTAGCGAGCATTCGCTGGCTTCTTCGCAATGCGAACATGACAGAACATCCAACTTGTTTCTTTTATAACTTTTGATCCGTAACTCGGATCGGGACGTTCTTGGTGTCATTAGAAAGCTATGAAAATCTTGGGTATGATGTGAGATATTTTATTTAATGGAAAATGAAGGAAAGTAATGTTTTGCGAAATGTCGGAATTGACATCTTTGGGATCGTAAATCTGATCGAGGCATATTTATAGCCGACGTAAAGCTATGGAAACATCCTACGGGATGAGAGTGAGAAATATTGATTTCGTGATCCGATTAAATGAACCGGAGGGGAAACCGAAAGTGATGTTTTATGTGATGTGTGATTATATGTATTTATTTGTAATAATTGTGTTATGCCGTATCTATTTAATATTATTGTTAAAATGAATGAGATAATATGCATGTTAAAATGAGTTAGGGAGAGTGAGGAAACTTTACCCCGAAAACAAATGGCATAGTTAAGATTGGTATAATTCTAGGTTGTAATTAGAATTGTGTTAGAAACTCTGGATGGCGACGCTCGTGCATTCATTGACGAGTTCTGGCCTAGAGTAGATAACGGAATGACAACGCTTGTGCAGAAGAGGCCGAGACGTGTGTCCATTACCGATTGATATAGAAAGAGTGAAACAATAGTATGGAACATGTGTAATTGTTATATTTTATTTTGAGAAAAGGCATAAGAGGCCTTAAGGCATTGTGGCCTTGTGATTGTCGAATACAATCCCATCGTGTATATGATCACGTAATCGTAACCAGTTATCTTGCGGTGTAGTTTCATGAGACTCGAGCACCTCCACTGAAACGTATGCACAATTACTTGGCAGGTTTGATTCCCGCGTATAGTACGAATGGAGCCTACGGGTAAAGAGACTTGTGATGGTGTACGAGTCGTGTGAAGTGACAGATCACGGTGTACGGGCCGATGATCCCGAATCCATTTCGTATATCAAGTAACTACAAGGATCCATGACTCGGGCCGACTTCTAGATGTAGAAGAGGACAGGAAAAGGGGATGCCTTGGTACGGTTATTGATTAGTGATATTTTGAGTTGATGAACTCATGACATGTTTTCATATAGTGTGAGATGGTGAGATTGTGAACTCAAAGTCATGTCCCTTCCCCTTGACTTGAGTTAGGATGGATAGAACCCTGTAAAGCCGAGATAATCTATAGGATAGGGAACTCACTGAGATTTGATGTATCTCACCCCACTATAGTTGCTTTATTTCAGGTAATTGCAGGTTTGATTTGCAAGTGGAGCAATGTTGGGATGTTTCAAGAGAAGCTTGGCTTTAGTATTTTTCGATGTGTATTTGTTGTATACAATTAAGGATATTGTATATTCTTAGATGTTATTTTTCTTTGGCTAGTTTCCATGACTTGTGCCATAGTTTGTATTTGTGTTTTAGAATGGACAAGAATGTGAACTATGCCATTAGGCACTTTTGATGTGTCAGTACCAAATAAAATGCGTGTATTGTATTATTCTAGATATATATATATATATATATATATATATATATATATATATATATATATATATATATATATATATATATATATATATATATATATATATATATATATATATATATATAATACAGGGCATTACAAGACCACAACCCACTGCAAAGAAAAATAAATTCTCCCAAACAAGACACATCATTACTCCTTATCACAAAGGAGATTCTAAACTATCTCAGAGATACATGCAGCTAGAAGATCATTCTTTAAACCACAAGCATGACAGACACTCATGTCCTCCTCAATAGTCACATACAACAAGCAACCACAAAGCACACTAAAACAAGACATGATGTCATGACACCTGATCCAACATCAGAAAAGGACACTACATCAAACACACTAACACTTTATCCCCATTTTTAGCCAAAAACTGACAAAAAATAGAGTAAATGTAAACAAACTTAAATGGAAGCACACAATAGTAATGGCAACAAACAACTCTAATGGAAACACAAATTTAAATCATTTTCAGGTAATCTTCCACATCTTTCCCCTGTCAAAGATCCTTCTACACTCCTTAAAGTTGTCACGTGTTTTAGAAGAATTAATACTAAATTCTCTTGCCACATCCTTAGAACATGTCTTCTTTAAGCCAGCCCTTCTACCTTGCACGAATCTTTTGCTCCATCCCTTAACTATAGTCATTTGCTTAGGCTTATCAAGCATCATAAAATAGAGGAAAGATGCAGTATCTGATGCATCCCTCCACATCTGTAATTGCTATAACTCCTTAATAGTACAAGTTCCAACTTCACACCTTATGTTCTCAAATAGTTTTGCATGTGAGGCTTTAGCACACATAACAATCAGTTGTTCCTTCGTGTCCACATGCTCCAAAATAACAACCTTTTCTCCAGCAAGATTCCTGATTAGTTGATTATGACTCTCAAGATTCTTGTTCCAACCATGTTGAATGAGATCTCTGATAATATACAGATCTTCACAAAGTAACGTCATGAAAGCAACCTCCTCTGATTTCACCATATTCAGCTTCAGTAGTACACCAAGAAGCACATACTTGCTTCTTATTGATCCTGGAATTTAGACTTGTCTAATAATGCAATTCAAGATCTTTTTCTCTTGAATACTAGGACTCATCCCTGGTTCAAGCTTGCAGACAAGACATGAGTTTGATATTTCCTTTGTAAACCCAGTGATGTTTCTTTCAATATAGTGTCTTGCAATGAGATCCTTGGATTGGTCTGAATGACCCTTAACAGAGAGATTTGTAGTGACTTGAGAGTTATCTAATGTAATGCTAGTGAAATTATAACTTTCTCTTCTTCCTGCCTTATCAGTTTGCACAGAGGGTGTTTCAATATTGTCTTCAACATCCATCCTTTGTTCAGTAATTGAATCATCAATTACCACATTGAGGGATTCCATTGTCATTCCAGCACTGAAGTCAAATACTCTATAAGCTCTGCTGCTAGATGAGTAACCCATAAATATTCCTTCATCACTTATGTGATCCATCTCACTTTTTTGATCTTTGTTAGCCAAGACATATCATTTACTTCAAAAAATGTTAAAGTATTTGACGGTAGGTATTTTTCCTTTCCATAGCTCATAGAGAGTAATTGAAGAGCCTCCCCTCAAGGTGACCATATTATGAATATAACATGCAGTATTCATAGCTTCAGCCTAAAAGTGATATGGTAGTCGCTTAGCATGAAATATGACTCTAGCTGATTCTTGTATATCCCTTGTCTTTTGCTCAATAATTCCATCTTGCTGAGAAGAGATGGAAGAAGAAAATTCATAACTGGTGTTTTTAGAAGCACAAAATTCAGAGAATTTTGCATTCTCAAACTCCTTGGCATGATAGCTTCTAACCTTGACAATCATACTATTTTGCTCCTTTTGAACATTTTGACATAAATCTTTAAAGACTTCAAAAGTGTCAGATTTTTCTTTAAGAAAGTTCACCCAGGTAAACCCTGAAAAATCATCAATAACTATATAGACATATTTCTTTCCATCCAAGCTGTCTACCTGCATTGGTCCTATTAAGTCCATGTGAAGAAGTTCCACTACCTTGGAAGTAATCTGATGTTGTAACATTGGAGATGACATCATAGATTGCTTCCTAACCTTACACTCGCCATAAACTTTCCCATCTTTGACCTTGAGTTTTGGTATTTGTAACACCCTTTTCTACCCCATGAATAAACACGGCAAAATACACAAAATATCAGAGTAATAATCACCTCAAAGGGTGCACATTTCTCAATAAACTCAAAATAACACAATTTCCCTATACGGCTATACACCAAGGGACTTCCATCAAAATTAAATCAAAAGCCTTCACATGGCAGCAGAATTCAAAACTTCCAATTAAAACGGTTTTCAACAAACGTCATAATAATTCAAATAAAACCACATCATCAAATAACACCGAAATAAAGAAACAACATAGTTCGACTCAAAGGACCCCAACCCGATGATACACTATCAGAGCAAGACCCTCTAAATCGACCAAAGCAAATAAACTTCAAGTCCTCGAAAACGTCCACGGCTAAACCTGATCACCTGCACGTTACCCACGTGGAGGCAACATTCAAACAGGCAGGGTGAGTAATCAAAATTCAATATAAATCATATAAAGAAAAGACATCAACAGGCAACAATTGTTTTCATCACATACTACAACTTCTCTCCCTAAACATCATATAAAACATCACATCACCAATATCACTCATATGCAATTATGCAATGCCACCAACGATGAAATGCAACGTCATAGAATGCATGTGGTACCAAATCGTCATAATAATGGACACTAGGCCATCAACCCTCCACAAGGGAGCACGTCACAAAATACTCCAATCCGCACAATGGGATTAAAGCCACCACTGGACCGAAGTCCTAAATCGTCATTGGACCGAAGTCCTAACATCATCAATAGACCGAAGTCTAAATTCTATGAATGCATGATGCACAACGTCATAATCATCATCATTAACAAAAGTTATTAAGTGCATCATCATTCATAAAATATCATGTTAATCCACATCGTCATTTAATCATCAAACCATCATGAATCGTCATCTCATAATCGTCAATATACTCATGGTACTTCACATCATCATTTTATCATCAAACATCACATACAAACATCTAATAAGCATCAATAACGTCATATCATCATGTAATTATCAAAACATCATTTGCATCACATATAACACGTCAACACATAGCAGAAATTCACCACAACATCACAACATCAATATAACACAAGACAGATATTTTTCATGAATTTTAATTCAATAAAAAATAATATTTTCAGTTCCAGGTCGTGCTAAGCACACCCCACCCACGCTAAGCACGCTACTCACTGCCTCGAAGAGGCGAAATTTCTTCAGACCGCGCTAAGCGTGCTAGACCGCGCTAAGCGGGCTCTGCGATTTCTGCAGAAAAACCCTGCGATAACTGCACTTCCCCATCTGCGATTCAACACTCCAAAACCCAGATTTTTCCTCAAATCATCACAGATTATGTTATTATGACCTATAACTATCATATATACATCAATAACAACAATCATCACATAGTAAATCATCACAATTCATCATCCCTAACCTCAATTCCTAGGTTTTCCCACAAAACCCCAATTGCCCACAACACCTAATCTTTATATCATAAATATTGTAAAGCGATACTCCCCATACCTTAGAGTTTTGCTTCTTTCGATCTTCTCTCGAAGTTTCGCCAGAAATCTTCTATGCCCTAGCCTCCCTCTCACTTGTTCTTCAGAGCACCTTTTCCTCTTCCTCAAGAAAAATACGAATAATGAGTTTCTTTCACTATTCTCTCTTAAAATACCCCTAAATGTGCTCTTCCCATCTTACTCCCACTAATTCTCCTCAATGTCCACTTCGCCCTTAATTCCTCTAATATTATTTAATTTAAATAATAATACATCATATTCCATAACATATGCTATTATTTAATTAAATAACCCAAAACTTCATAAAATCACCGACATCCACACAAATCATCGAAATTCACGAATATAATATTTAAATAAAGTAATTAAATATTCTACGAAATTTGGGGCGTTACAACTCTCCCCCACTTAAAGAATTTTTGCCCTCGAAAATTACCTCAAGGGAATAGAGTCGGATACGACTCCCTCATCTGATCTTCACGTTCCCAAGTCCAATTTTCACCAGCTGGTCCACCCCACAACACCTTCACCAAAGTCATGTATTTACCCCGCAGTTGCTTCGTCTCTCGACCATCAACACGCATCGGCAATGCTTCCACAGTCAGGTTATCCTTCACTTGTACATCATCTATCTAAATCACATGCGATGGATCTGAAATGTACTTCCTCAATTGAGACACATGGAACACGTCATGCAAATTCGCAAGTGACGGTGGTAAAGCAATTCGATAGGCTACCTCTCCTATCCTCTGCGATATCTGATATGGACCAACAAAACGTGGAGTGAACTTCCTAGACTTCAAAGCTCGACCCAGACCAGTCACGGGCGTCACTCTCAAGAACACGTGATCTCCCTCTTGGAATTCAAGTGCTTTCATCCTCTTATCATGGTAACTCTTCTGACGACTTTGCGAAGCTTTCATTCTTTCTTGGATCTTCTTAATCTTCTCGGTCGTCTCTTGCACAATTTCTGGTCCGAGTACAACACTCTCGCCCTACTCATACCAACACAACGGAGTCCTACACCTTCTCCCATACAAAGCTTCATAAGGCGTCATTCCAATACTAACATGAAAACTATTATTGTACGTGAACTCAATCAATGGAAAATGGCTATCCCACGATCCTCCATGATCCAACACACAAGCCCTCAGCAAATCTTCTAAAGATTGGATAATCCTTTCTGTCTGACCGTCCGTCTACGGATGGTAGGCATAACTCATCCTCAACTTAGTATCCAAAGTATCTTGCAAACTCTTCCAAAATCTCGATGTAAACCTCGGACCTCTATCCGACACAATACTCGAAGGTACCCCATGTAACTTCACAATCTCCTCAATGTACGTCTTGGCTAACTTCTGCATGGAATGATTAATCTTCATCGGTAAGAAATGAGCCGACTTAGTTAATCTATCCACGATCACCCAAATTGAATCATTTCCCTTAGCAGTCTTCGGCAATCCCACCACAAAATCCATGGAAATACTATCCCATTTCCATTCTAGAATCCTCAACGGCTGCATCATACCTAAAGGCTTATGATGCTCAACTTTCGACTTCTGGCAAGTCAAACACGCATAAACAAACTCTGCAACATCCTTCTTCATACTTAGCCACCAAAACAACTTCTTCAGATCCTGGTACATCTTCGTAGCACCAGGATGAATGCTCAACCCACTTCGATGTCCTTCTTCAAGAATGCTCTTCTTAATATCTGGGACATCTGGGACACACACCCTGTCTCTGAACATCATTACACCATTCTCGTCAATTCAGAAATCTCCTCTGTTACCTTGGTTGATTAAAGTCAATTGGTCAACCAACTTTAAGTCAGATTGCTATCCCACTCTGATTTCTTCCAGAATACTACTAGTTAACTTCAACATTCCCAACTTCACACTGTCAGGAGTCGCTTCACACACCAAACTCAAATCTCTGAATTGCTCAATAAATTCCAACTATTTCACCATATGCATCGACATATGCAATGACTTTTTGCTCAATGCATCAGCCACTACATTTGCTTTTCTCGGGTGATAACTCAAATCAAAATCAAAATCCTTCAACAGCTCTAACCACCTCCTCTGCCTCATATTCAATTCCTTCTTATCAAACAAGTACTTCAGACTCTTATGATCACTAAACACTTCAAATTTAGAGCCAAACAAATAATGTCTCCAAATCTTCAACACAAACACCACAACAGCCAATTCCAAGTCATGGGTAGGATAATTCCTCTCATGAACTCGCAATTGTCTCGAAGCATAGGCAATAACTTGTCCATTCTGCATCAATACTCCACCAAGGCCCATCTTTGACGCATCACAATACACCACAAAAGATTCGCTCGGATTAGGCAAAATCAACACTGGAGCAGTAGTCAATCTCTTCTTCAATTCCACAAAACTCTCTTCACAAGCTACATCCCACACAAACGCTTGACCTTTTCGAGTCAACTGAGTCAAAGGTAATGCCAACTTAAAAAAGCCTTCAATAAACTTGCGGTAATAACCCGCTAATCCCAGAAAACTTCGTATCTCAGTAGCAGACTTCGGAGTCTCCCACTGTAACACGGCATCAATCTTAGAAGGATCAACATCAACACCACCACTTGAAATCACATGGCTAAGGAAACTCACTTCCTTCAACCAGAATTCACACTTCGATAGCTTTGCATACAACTTCTTCTCTTTCAACACTTGCAACACAGTCCTCAAATGCTTAGCATGCTCTTCTTCGGATCTAGAATATATCAAGATATCATCGATAAACACCACCACAAACTTATCCAAATACTCATGGAAAATCCGATTCATGTACTCCATGAATACACCAGGTGCATTAGATACACCAAACGGCATCACAGTGTATTCATAGTGTCCATATCTCGTTCTGAAAGCCATCTTCGGAATATCATCAGGCTTAACTCGGACCTGATGATAACCCGACCTCAAATCTATCTTGCTGAACACACAGGCACCTACTAGCTGATCCATCAAATCATCGATTCTCGGTAGCGGATACTTATTTTTGATAGTCACTTTATTCAACTGCCGATAATCAACGCACAACCTCATACCTCCATCTTTCTTCTTCACTAACAACACTGGAGCACCCCACGGAGAAACACTTGGTCGAACAAACTTTTTCTCAAGCAATTCTTCCAGTTGTTTCTTCAATTCACTTAGCTCAGAGGCTGACATCCGATAAGGAGCCATCGACACTGGACTCGTACCTGGTTTTAAGTCCACTGCAAACTCTACCTCACACTCTGGAGGCAAATCATTGATGTCATCTGGAAACACTTCTGGGAATTCACAGACAACTAGCAACTTCACACTCACAGTTTCACGATCAATTTACAATGATACAAACATTGCAAACACCAACGCTTCGTCTTCCATCAGCTCGTCTACTTGCTTAGCAGACAAGAACATCAACTCCCCACTATCATCAAACTCGGGAAACTCTACAGTCTTGGTATAATAATTGATATGAACACGGTTGAACTCTAACCAGTTCATTCCAAAGATCACACTAATTTGGTGCAAGGGTAAGCACACCAAATCCATCACAAAGCTCTTCTAAAAAATCATCACAGGACATCTTAAACACACAAGGGTAGTAGTAACAGAACCATTAGCTGGAGTTTCTATTACCATATTACCATTCATATCAGATAACTTCAAACCCAATCTATTAGCACATTCAAGCGAGATAAAAGAATGAGTAGCACCAATATCAATAATAGCAACCAACTCGATATTATTAATAAAACAAGTACCTCGAATCAGGTTGTCCTTCTCTGGCACTTCGACACCACTCAAAGCAAACACCCTGCCACTGGTCTGGGCATTGGTCGTAGTCTTCTTCGGCTTTTGGCATTGAGTACTGATATGACCTTTCTCACCACAATTGAAATAGGTCGGACCTTCATCCTTGCAGTCAGTAGCCCTATGCCCTTTCTTACCACATCGATAGCACCTCACCACATTATTGGTGCATGCATCAGCACGGTGACCTTGCCCACCACACTTATGACACTTTCCAGAAGCGGGAGCCGCTCCCCCACTTGTCTTCTTCCCATCTGAAGCCTTCTGTTTCTCTTTGTCAGCTGAAGTCGGATAAGGCTTACCCCTATATTGCCCATTCTTCTCACTCAACTGCTTGTAGTGAGCAGATCGAGCTCGGTTGTCTTCATCGTAGATTCTTCTCTTGTCAACTAACTCAGCATACCTGCGGATCTGCTGATACCCAATACCCTGCTTAATCTCTGGTCTCAGCCCATTCTCGAACTTGAGACACTTAGACATCTCAGCATCAGCACGATTGTAGTGCGGACAAAACTTCGCTAGCTTCTCGAACTTCACGGCATACTCCACCACAGTCATATCTCCTTGCTTCAGCTCAAGGAATTCCACTTCTCTCTTGCCACGAGCATCCTCTGGGAAATACTTGCCCAAAAACTCCTGCTTAAACACGGCCCAAGTTATCACAGTACCAACATCTGTGAGTCTCTGACGGGTATTATCCCACCAGTCCTCAGCCTCTTCTTCCAGCATATGCGTTCCGAACTGAACCTGTTGCTCATCAGAACACCCCATCACTCAGAAAATCTTCTTGATCGCCTTCAGCCACTTGTGTGCACTTGCGGGATCATGCGTACCTCTGAAACTTACCCAAAGCTCGAAACTCATCATGAGCTCCACCATTTGGATTCAGCAGCGCCACCACATTAGCAACCGATTCCAACGCATCAGCAATTGCACGATCATTTCTTCCAGCCATCCTGTACACCACCAACACGATTAAAAGAACTAAAACATCGATAGTGTACACACACTCGTCGACTGACAGGGACAGACATCAAGTAAAAACCTGGCCGGACGGACCGACCTGCTCTGATACCACTAATGTAACACCCTTTTCTACCCCACGAATAAACACGGCAAAATACACAAAATATCAGAGTAATAATCACCTCAAAGGGTGCATATTTCTCAATAAACTCAAAATAACACAATTGCCCTATACACCAAGGGACTTCCATCAAAATTAAATCAAAAGCCTTCACATGGCAGCAGAATTCAAAACTTCCAATTAAAACGGTTTTCAACAAACGTCATAATAATTCAAATAAAACCACATCATCAAATAACACCGAAATAAAGAAACAACATAGTTCGACTCAAAGGACCCCAACCCGATGTTACACTATCAGAGCAAGACCCTCTAAATCGACCAAAGCAAATAAACTTCAAGTCCTCGAAAACGTCCACGACTAAACTTGATCACCTGCACGTTACCCACATGGAGGCAACATTCAAACAGGCAGGGTGAGTAATCACAATTCAATATAAATCATATAAATAAAAGACATCAATAGGCAACAGTTGTTTTCATCGTATACTACAACTTCTCGCCCTAAACATTATATAAAACATTACACAAAACATCACATCACCAATATCACTCGTATGCAATTATGCAATGCCACCAAGGATGAAATGCAACGTCATAGAATGCATGTGGTACAAAATCATCATAATAATGGACACTAGGTCATCAACCCTCCACAAGGGAGCGCGTCACAAAATACTTCAATCTGCACAATGGGATTGAAGCCACCACTGGACCGAAGTCCTAAATCGTCACTGGACCGAAGTCCTAACATCATCAATAGACCGAAGTCTAAATGCTATGAATGCATGATGCACAACATCATAATCATCATCATCAACAAATGTTATTAAGTGCATCATCATTCATCAAATATCATGTTAATCCACATCGTCATTTAATCATCAAAACATCATGAGTCGTCATCTCATAATCGTCAATATACTCATGGTACTTTACATCATCATTTTATCATCAAACATCACATACAAACATCTAATAAGCATCAATAACGTCATATCATCATATAATTATCAAAACATCATTTGCATCACATATAACACGTCAACACATAACAGAAATTCACCACAACATCACAACATCAATATAACACAAGACAAATATTTTTCATGAATTTTAATTCAATAAAAAATAATATTTTCAATTCTAGGTCGCGCTAAGCGCGCCCCACCTGCGCTAAGCGCGCTACTCACTGCCTCGAAGAGGCAAAATTTCTTCAGACCGCGCTAAGCGGGCTCTGCGATTTCTGCAGAAAAACCCTGCGATAACAGCACTTCTCCATCTGCGATTCCACACTCCAAAACCCAAATTTTTCCTCAAATCATCACAGATTATGTTATTATAACCTATAACTATCATATATACATCAATAACAACAATCATCACATAGTAAATCATCACAATTCATCATCCCTAACCTCAATTCCTAGGTTTTCCCACAAAACCCCAATTGCCCACAACACCTAATCTTTATATCACAAATATTGTAAAGCGATACTCCCCATACCTTAGAGTTTTGCTTCTTTCGATCTTCTCTCGAAGTTTCGCCAGAAATTTTCTATGCCCTAGCCTCCCTCTCACTTGTTCTTCAGAGCACCTTTTCCTCTTCCTCAAGAAAAATACGAATAATGAGTTCCTTTCACTATTCTCTCTCAAAATGCTCCTAAATGTGCTCTTCCCATCTTACCCCCACTAATTCTCCTCAATGTCCACTTCGCCCTTAATTCCTCTAATATTATTTAATTTAAATAATAATACATCATATTCCATAACATATGCTGTTATTTAATTAAATAACTCAAAACTTCATAAAATCACCGACATCCACACAAATCACCGAAATTCACGAATATAATATTTAAATAAATTAATTAAATATTCTACGAAATTTGGGGAGTTACAGGATTCCTCTAATGGCTCTTTCAAATATGATTTCTCTCATTCTGATGAGATGAAAATGTCCAAGTTTCTGGTGCCATAACTTCACTTCATCCTCATTTGTTACAGAACACGTGGAAGAGTAAGCAGTTATTTGAGGTTCCCACATATAACATTTGTCTTTAAACCTTATACCTTTCATCATAATAATATTTTTATCATTTTTGACAAGGAATTATGTCTTTGAGAAATTAACTAATGATCCTTGGTCACACAACTGACTAAGGTTGATGAGATTAATAGTTAGTGCTTTCACAAAGAGAACATCTTCTAAACTAGGCGATCTAGCACACACCAGCTTTCCAAATCCTTTTATTTCACCTTTAAACCCATCACCAAATCTGACAGAACCTGTGGGATGAGGCTTGATATCTACCAACAGCTTCTGAACCCCTATCATATGTCTAGAGCATCCACTGTCAAAGTACCAGTCTTCTCTAGATGAGGTCCTCAAGGAAGTGTGAGCTATTAGGTTCACATCCTTCTCTTTAGATCTTCTCTTTTTGCTTACTTGATTAACCTTGGTATGAGCTGAAGATTTTTTATTTCCATACAATTTATAACATAAAGGCTTTATATGACCATACTCTACACAATAATGACATCTCCAACAAGATTAGTAATTATTTGGAAGTTAATTATGTTTGCTAGAATGTTGTAACACGTGGTTAGACATTGTGACCATCTTCTTCCTTTAAGAAGGAAATAACTTTTCTTCAGACACTCTTCTTTGTTTATTTTCGGGTTGATAATGAACTTCTGCATCTCCAATATCTTTTATTATTTCAGCCCTATTTTTCATCCTACTAAAGGTATCTGTCATGTCATAAAGCTTGGAATTTAAGAGAGTTACCTCATTTTTAAGCTTATAAATAGTACATAAGAGTTCCTTCTTCTCATTTTCCAATTCAACTATGACCTTTCTCTGATTTGCCTCTGTCTTAAGCCTTTCTTCACATTTATCACAAGTTTCCTTGTAGGACACATCCAAATCTCCATAGAGGACATTTTCATCACAAGATTCTACTTCATCTGCCCATCTTCCAGAGAGAGCAGTAACAGGTTTGACAGTCTCTGTGTTGGATTCATCTTCTGAATCATCATTAGACCAAGATACAGTCAAGTATTTTTTTTGTTTCTTGAGATAGTTAGGACATTCTAGCCTAATGTGACCAAAACCTTCACACTCATAACACTCAATCCCTTTACTTTGATATGTCTTTTCTTCAGTTCTGGTATTCTTTTGAGAATCATAGTTATTCTTGATGTCATATATAATGTCCTTGACACCTAGTCTTCCCTTTCTATCCATTCTCTTCATAATTATATTGAATTACTTCCCAAGTAGAACAATGGTATTTGAAAGTCCCTCATCAGTATCCAGATTAGCTTGGCCCTTTTTATCTTCAACATTGGATACAAAAGCAATGCTTTTGTTCTTCTTTTCAATTCTACCATTCATGTTCAATTCAAAAGTTTGAAGTGACCCCACTAGCTCATCAACTCTTATACTGCTGATGTTTAGGGCTTCTTCAATGGCTGTTGTTAGTTCTTGGATTGGATGGAATTTTGGTAAAATAAGGTATGATCAATGTTGATGTCAAGGTACTGATGTTGCAACATTGAGATTTAACACTGGGCTGTGTTAAGTAATTAATTGCTGAAGTTGGATGTCTGATGTCACATAGGCGATGTTGTGACATCAGACCTGCAGAATTAACAACAGCAGGCTATGATGTTGTTAGGGTTGCGTATTAGCTAGAATTGTGGAGAGCAAACTGTCTCATTGGATGCGAATATCTTGGGATAGATATTTGCTGCTGCATAGAAGATCTGGTGCAGATTTGTAGGAGATTTAAAAGGTTGAAGATTTAAAAAGATTTTAGGAGAAAATCTGTTTTAAATATTCAGTTTTAAATAACAAATTTGGGAGATATTGTAGCAAGTCCAAGACCAATTCAAGGAGCTATATAAAGCGCACAAGACCAAAGGAAAAGGTACAGAAAACATTCAGAAGATCAGGAGCTGGAGGCTTAGTGTCTAGAGTTTGTTTAGAGTGCTTGTATTTACACTATTCTAGGATTTGAATATGTGTTGTGTTTTTGTCCTCTCTAGAAGCTGTGAAGCAATAGAGAGTGGTTGCTTGATCGAAGCTGTGAAGTAAGATCAAGGGTACTCAAAGTGGTTTCTTTGAGAGTTTGTAAGGGATTGAGTGGTGTTCTCATACCTAAGTGGTTTCTTAGGTAGGAAGTCATTAGTAGAGTATAAGTTTAGGAGATTGTCAACGGGTTGTTGAGTCTGTAAATTATATCTACAAGTAGTGAATTCCATCCCTGGCTTGGTAGCCCCCAGAGTAGGTTGGTTGTAACCGAATTGGGTCAATAATTCCTTGTGTTGCTTTGTTACTGTTATTATTGTCCATTGTGCAGAGTGTGTTGTTGTGACATCGCACCTTAACATCACACGTCTGATACCAGAATTTCAATTGGTATCAGAGCAGGCATCCTGTCTGTCTCTGGGTGAGATCTAGGGAAGTTACTTTCTGCTGTAAAGATGGACAAAGAAGTTTGAGGATTCGTCAACAGACCCCCTATTTTGGATGGATCCAATTATGACTATTGGAAGCCAAGGATGACCACTTTCTTAAAATCCTTGGACAGCAGAGCTTGGAAGGCTGTTATTAAAGAATGGAAAACACCTGTTGTGTGTGAGAAAGATGATGCTGGCAAAGATAAAGAAGACACCTCAAAGCCAAAGCCTGTGAAGTTGCTAAAGAAGCATGGGATATTTTGCAGGCTACACATGAAGGAACATCTAGAGTTAAGATGTCAAGACTTCAGATTTTAACATTAAAATTTGAAAGCCTGAAGATGAAGAACGATGAGACTATCCATGACTTCCATATGAATGTGCTTGAGCTGGCGAATGCATCCAGTGCTCTTGGTGAGAAAATGTCAGATGAAAAGCTTGTAAGGAAGATCCTTATGTCCCTTCCTAAGAAGTATAAGATGAAGGTTACTGCCATTGAAGAATCACAAGACATCAGCAAGATGAGAGTTGATGAGCTCATTGGATCTCTTCAAACTTTTGAGCTTGGGTTAAATGAGGATGAACCAGAAAAGAAGCCAAAGAGTATAGCCTTGGTGTCAAATGATGCAGAAGAAAAAGGAAAGAGTTCTGAATCGCAGGAGGATCTATCTCAGGCCATAGTTACGTTGGGAAGACAGTTCACCAAAGTATTCAAGAGAATGAATAATAACTCCAGGCCTAATGTCAAGAACATATCTTCTGACATCAGCAGGTCAAAAGAGAAGGATGAAGAGAAAACCACCCAAGATAAAGGAGTTCAGTGCTTTGAGTGTGAAGGGTATGGACATGTCAAGAAAGAATGTCCCACCTTCTTGAAAAAGCAGAAGAAGGGCATGACAGTTTCCTGGTCTGACTCAGATAGTGAAAGTGAAGGTGAGTCAGCAAAGCATGTTAGAGCTTTAACAGGAGCTGTTGTTTCTGATGATGATTCTAGTGATGGAGAAATAACCTATGAGGAGTTAGTATCTACCTATCAAGAGTTGTGTTTAAAAAGTGCTGAGATTTGTCAAGAAAACAAGTGCCACAAGCAACTGATTGCTCAGCTAGAGAATGAAAAGACTGATCTGGAAAATAAAGTTGTACTAGTTAGAGCTCACCTTGATCAGATGACAAAATCTGTTAGGATGATGAACAGTGGTACAACCACTCTTGATAAGATTCTTTAGTCAGAGAAAGTTGCTGGAGATAAATCAGGTATAGGATATGTGGTTGAGGAAAAGGACTATACAGAAGCTAGCACTTCAGGAACAAAGAAGGAGATGTCCCAACCAATGTCTCAGCATCAAACAAAGAGACATGATTTTGCACCTAAGAAGGTTACTCATCCACAACCTCAGAATGTTGAGAAGAAGAATGCTCATCATCAGAAGAAGGTGCAGTCTCAGGGAGCTAGTCAGTATATGCCACCTCAATATCACAAGAGCATGAAGGCTGCTAGGTTCAATCAGAACATGGTTCATCAACATCAGGGGAACATGTATGAATATGGATACAACAATGTTGTGCCTCATTACTATGGAAGAAGGAAGCCTCATCACCATAGGAGACAGTTCAAAAGACATTATCCTTACCGTAGAAGACAGTTAAACTATGGTAGTAGAAGACAACAGCCTTATCATAGAAGAAGAAATCAACACTATGGATGGCAGCACCAGCAACATCATCATCATAGTGGCAGAAGGTTTAACCACTTTAGAGATGACAGAGTTAGATGCTTCTCTGTGGCAGATTTGGACATATGCAATTCTTTTGCTTCAAGCTTCATGGTTATCCAAATTCTGCTCCTTAACCCAGACAGAAGGAGGTCAGGCCCAAAGTAGTAAAACAATGGGTTTCTAAAGCTCAGGTCACATGTCTATTGGCTCACACATCAGATGGACATTTTGCTATGGATGCATGGTACTTTGACAGTGGATGTTCAAAGCACATGACTGGATCCAAGAAGCATTTGGTTGAGTTCAATCCTTGCCATGCAAATGATGTTATTTTTGGCAATGGTGAAAAAGGAGTAGTAGAAGGAGTTGGAAGAGTGAAGAATCATGATGGTCTTACTCTTGATAATGTGCTCCTTGTTCAAGGGTTGAGTGATAATTTAATTAGCATAAGTCAACTTTGTGATGAAGGTTACAAGGTAAGCTACACCAAAGATGAATGTGTGGTAGCTGATGAGCAGAATGAGGTAGTGATGAAGGGAGTAAGATCCAAAGATAATTGCTATCAGTGGATACCTCAAGTGGACAGCTTATCTAGTGATGGTAAGGTTGATGTTGTAACATCAGATGGTGACATCAAGTGTGAAAGTATGGTGAAAAGTCAATCTGGGTTAATGACTTATGGTGTTGTTACTCCCAAGTTGGATGATGTGTTAAAAGCCAACTTGAGTAGTCAGTTATGTGAGCAAGATGAAGGAGTCAACAATGCTGATTGAAGGATCAAAAGCTGTGACCTTAAGAAGTGTTGGGAGTTGAATACTTGCAAGGCCAAGAAAGATGACAACCTGACTAATGACTCCTATAGTTCAGAAGAAAAATTTCACAAGTTGACAATCCTTATGTTGGAAGATGCAGATGCTAGAGCTGATGTTAAAACATCTCAAGTCAAGAAAGGTACTTATAGCCTTAAAATAAAGAAGAGTGATGATGAACTAATTGCAAAAGTGGTTCCTGGGGTTGCTAAACGACTGAAATTAAGGAAGAGGAAAGCTATTGAGTCACCTCCAAAGTTGAGAACTGATAAGCAGAAGATCTATGTGGATGGTACTACAAAACCCAGGAATAAAGTGTTCATCTCTTCCAGAAATAGGAAGATCAGAGATAAGTCTGATGATAATATCCAGGATATCTCTCAAATGAAGGAAGCCGTTGTTGTTAGAACTTCTAAGAAAATTCAAAAGGCCATACTAGATAACATTCCTGTGTTTTTCATAAAATGGTGGAAGTATGTTCTGGAAAAAGAATTTGGTATAGATACTTTGGATATGGTTGAGTTTGCTAGGATATGGTTCAGAGAGGGCGTGGGAACTTATGGTATTCAGGTGTGTATGAATAAGTTGCTCTGACTGTGTTTTATTGGGAGCTTCTTGAAGGACTTCTTTGTGCAATGAGTCCTTTGAATGGTGATGAGAAGCTGATGTCCCAAAAGATGTTATAACATCATGTTTGCTGGTGGTTATATCTGGAAGATGATTAAGATTGGACATGTGGAGTTGGATGCTCTAGCTATTTTGGTCAGAAGAGGTGGAGATTATGGTCATGTGTTTAGTAGTTTGTTCTGGCAAAGCATGACTACTGACTTTGAAGACTTCACCAGTTTCAACAACTACTGGTGGATGTAAGGATAGAGGAATTGTGATCTCTTGAAGAGACTGAATCTCAGTAAAGCTTATAGTAAGCTGAGAATTTGTGGAGTTTGTGACACAGTGTTGAGTTTGGATTATTTTGCTGATAGTAAATCCAGTAGTAGAGCATATGTAATTCCCTGGTGTCAAGAGTATCCTTGGTGAAAAATGTCTTTGTTCTGGATCTGAAGCTTAGTGCTTACATTATATCTAAGGAGCATCTACATAGTCATACGGGAGAATGATGAAGTAGAAGGTTTGCCTTGGATGGTGAAGATGAATTGTATGATAGCCTTTGAAGAAAGGGACAGTGGTACCAAAATGCATGTACTCAGAAAATGTGCTCAAATGTTCATCATGACAGGGGGAGTACTTGTCTATGGATTTTGCAACAAAGGTGCATTTATTGTGAAGATTGCATGCTGATCAAGCTTGTGGAGATTGGTTGCCTCTTATGAGGATATAATGTCAGATAGCATGTTATGACATTAGGCTGTTGATTGGTGTTTTGGTGTGGCTTTGAATGGTTTTAGTCATATGAAGCAAATTGTTTGAATCTTATGCGCACATGCTTCTGAGGAGATGTCTGAAGACAAGATTGAATCATGACCTTGAATAGATTGTACACTTGTCTTGGTGTGTGTTATTCTTAGAATTCAGTGGAAGGCATTGTGTGTGTGCTTCAGATCTTGTGGATGATTGTGTGAAGCCTTCATAACTGGAGGGATAAAGAATATGTCTGGATTTTCAAAATGTGGATATTGTTGGTTGAAGAAGTATGGTTTTGTACAGGGTGTCATGGGACTTACTTGTTGAGGTGTGTCTAATTGTGGCTAAAAAGGGGGAGAAATAGCCAAGTGAGCCAAGAGTATCAAAGAGTACAAATGTTAAATGCTGCTAAAGTGATGTGATGCAGAAGTGCAGAAATTCAGGGGGAGAAATTGCTGATCTACTGAATAGCTGTCATGCTGGTTCTTGTTTTGAGGGGGAGCACCATTGTTGATTGTTGGAATATGTGCAACTGTTGAAGATAATATGTGAAGCTGTTGAAGATAATATGTGCAACTGTTTTGAAGCATAATGATATATGTTGAAGTAAATTGAAGATGCTGCTAATGAGGTGCTACAATAGTTCTGAGGTGAATTGAAGATTATTGATTTAAGTTTTTTCCGCTGCTGAAGTCTCTGAAGGTGCAGAGTGCAGAGTTTGCAGAGTGCAGAGATTGTTTTAGCCAAAATTAGCCAAAGGAGGAGATTGTTAGTTCTTGGATTGGCTGGAATTTTGGTAAAACAAGGTATGATCAATGTTGATGTCAAGGTACTGATGTTGCAACATTGAGATTTAACACTGGGCTGTGTTAAGTAATTAATTGCTGAAGTTGGATGTCTGATGTCACATAGGCGATGTTGTGACATCAGACCTGCAGAATTAACAACAGCAGGCTGTGATGTTGTTAGGGTTGCGTATTAGCTGGAATTGTGGAGAGCAAGCTGTCTCATTGGATGCGAATATCTTGGGATAGATATTTGCTGCTGCATAGGAGATCTGGTGCAGATTTGTAAGAGATTTAAAAGGTTGAAGATTTAAAAAGATTTTAGGAGAAAATCTGTTTTAAATATTCAGTTTTAAATAACAAATCTGGGAGATATTGTAGCAAGTCCAAGACCAATTCAAGGAGCTATATAAAGCGCACAAGACCAAAGGAAAAGGTACAGAAAACATTCAGAAGATCTGGAGATGGAGGCTTAGTGTCTAGAGTTTGTTTAGAGTGCTTGTATTTACAATATTCTAGGGTTTGAATAGGTGTTGTGTTTCTGTCCTCTCTAGAAGCTGTGAAGCAATAGAGAGTGGTTGCTTGATCGAAGCTGTGAAGTAAGATCAAGGGTACTCAAAGTGGTTTCTTTGAGAGTTTGTAAGGGATTGAGTGGTGTTCTCATACCTAAGTGGTTTCTTAGGTAGGAAGTCATTAGTAGAGTATAAGTTTAGGAGATTGTCAACGGGTTGTTGAGTCTGTAAATTATATCTACAAGTAGTGAATTCTATCCCTGGCTTGGTAGCCCCCAGAGTAGATTGGTTGTAACCGAACTGGGTCAATAATTCCTTGTGTTGCTTTGTTACTGTTATTGCTGTCCATTGTGCAGAGTGTGTTGTTGTGACATCGCACCTTAACATCACACGTCTGATACCAGAATTTTAGCTGTGACCTTCATGTCAAATTTCTTAGGGAGAGACCTAAGAATCTTCCTAACCAGCTTTTCTCCTGATATCTTTTCTCCCAAGGAACTAAAGGCATTAGCTATTTCAAGAACATTCATGTGAAAGTCATGGATACTTTCATCTTCCCTCATCTTTAGATTTTCAAATTTGGTAATGAGCAGCTGAAGTCTAGACATCTTTACCTTATATGTGCCTTCATGAGTTGTCTTGAGAATTTCCCAAACATCCTTAGCCACAATATAGGTGTTGATCAACCTAAACATGTTCTTGCCAACTCCATTGAATAAAACATTCAAGGCTTTGGAGTTTCCAAAAGCAGTCTCATCTTCTTTCTTGGTCCAGTCCTCTTCAGGTTTCAAAGATTCCTTTCCATCTTTATCTTTAACCACATAATGTTCCCAGCCATTGACGACAGTTTTCCAAGTTTTGCTATCCATGGATTTTAAGAAAGCCGCCATGCGTGCTTTCCAACAGTCATAGTTGGTTTCATCCAAGATAGACGGTCTATTCACATTCCCCCGTCCTTCCTTGTCCATAGTGCCAAAAAAAAAAAAAAAAACCCCTGGAGCTCACAAAAAAAAAAATAGAACAGGGTGACCTGCTCTGATGCCAATTGTAATTCTGGCACACAGATATCAGATGTCGAGACAGATGTCACAACACTGGGATCATGGCAGTTTGAACACTCACAAATGCAGAAAAATAAATGATAGAAAGATAAATAACACCAGTAGTTGTTAACTTAGTTCGGGTGCAATGTCACCTACATCTGGGGGCTACCAAGGCAGGAAGAAAATTCACTATGACAATATTAGTTTAAAGATAAACTCCTCCATTTACAACTTATCACCTAGTCACTACCTTGTGCAACTTCTACCTAGACACCCTCTATACATGAGATCCCCATCTCACTTCCTATCAGTCACAAACTAGTGACAATTCAACAACAACTCAAAATAGAAGTACCAACACTTCCAAGTACAATACTTAGTTTTGCTTAAAAGTTTTGACTAAGAACAGTGCACTCTTTCTTAAAAGCTTATGAGTGAATAATTAATAATTAGCAATCAGTCGACGCAATGCATCAAAACTGATATAAGAGTGACATACAAAGAAAACACATTAAACCCTAAAGAACCACCAAGACACGACTAATCCTAATTCTTCAAATACACGCTTTCTTTAGGTTTAGAGAACCCCTTTAAATAAACATCACAACTGCATGAGCTTGGGTTCTCAAAATAAAATGAAAATGATCAGGAATCAATTTTAAATCAATTGCATAATATCCTGCACAATAATATGAACAATAACATAAAGTTTCCTAAAAAGGCTTAACGATCATTTTTAAGAAATACAATCAAATCTGTCACAACAGAAGTTCCAACAATATCCTCCCATGGATAACAATAATGTGTGAATTAAAACACACTCAAAACTCACACTTAAAATACCAAAACAATCATGCCCTAACTTTCTGGTATAACATGTTCTAGCACATGTCACAACATCATGCTGAACATGATGTCTGACTCTCATAGTAGAACATCTGACTTAACATCTTGCTGACATCATATTTTACCAAAATGTTGCCAATCCAAAAACCACAGAACTTACAGGAAACCACTGCACCACATAGACTTTCGCCTGACTCCGCTCAACATATGATTTATGATTCTTGGTTCAATGGATAAGAATAGAGACAAAATTTAGAGAAATTGTTGACCGTGTTTTTAGACTTGGGTTACGTTTCTCGGATTGTTGAGGTTGCTAATCTTGTGCTTCACTGAAAATCACAACATTTCATGTTCACTATTTCTAATTCAAGCATCACCAATTGCAAAGACGTGTCAAGCTGCTGATTGCATTGGGTTTGACATCGTAACTTCACGTTCGGTAATTTTTTAATCGTGCTTTTGTGTTCTGCAAGATTCTATTCTTACTGGGTTTAATTTTGATACAATTTTTATTTGGATGTTATTGTTTCTTCTTGCTGGTGTTTTAGTGTTGTGTTAATTTGTAAATCTGGTTGCTACTGCAAAGTTATTTTCACCTGCATTAAATCAATATAGCTATAGATAAAATGGTCTAAACTAACACCAATGATCACCGACTTCTCATTATTTTCTTGCTGAGAATGTATTTATATTTCTATTATACGCGGCTTGAGTTACATGTTTATGAATCGTAAAATTACAGCTCTGTAATGAGGGTGTCTCTAAGGGTCCGTTTAGTTCAATCGAGGGGAGGGGAGGGGAGGGATTTTTATCAAGGGGAGGGGAGGGGAGGGGAGGGGAAGAGAGGGGGGATTTTAAATATATATATATGTTTTGTTCAAAATAGGAAAGGGGAGGGGAGGGAAGGCATTTTATTTACAAATATGTTTGGTTCACAAGGAGAGAGGAGGTATTTTAAAACTAATTTACATTTTTATCCTTCTAATTTTATCATAAGACTCATGATATTTATCATTTATAATTCAAATACATATTTATTGACGAAATATAAAGTATTCAATCAGAGAGCATCTTAAAAAATTTTATAAAAATTATAACGATTATAATATATAATTTTAAGAAGATTATCAAATATAATAAAATCTAATAAAAATGATTATAAACAAAAACATTACAATAATTAAAAAGTAACAATAAAATATAATAAATAAAATAAAAGGATTTAAACACATATAATAATAATAATAATAATAAGATGAATACAAAAATTTGAACTAAACACAAAAATTATTAAATATTTCCTCCCCTCCCCTCCCCTTTCCTCCAGTTACCCCAACCAAACACACCCTAAGTTTCAGTACTTCATATTATAAAACAATGATTCAACAATTTTCAAATCATTATGGGAGTCACATATACTATACACACTTTTAAAGCCACCACACACATTCTCCAATAAAATGCCATTTGGTTTTTGGAAGGTAGGTGTTTAGTGCTTGTACATCGATAAGTTCATTCAGAAAATCAAGTTTAATTCCAAAAAGAAATAAAACATCAACAACCAATTTATGGGTGTTTGGGCCTAGTTTGTTATATATATATATATATATATATATATATATATATATATATATATATATATATATATATATATATATATATATATATATATATATAAGGCTCTAATAATAAACTTGTAAATATATAAGTATAATATTGGTGGTATTTGATCCTCATTGCATTTTAAGTTAGATTTTTAATTTGTGGATTCGAAAATTTTATGTCGTTATGTCGCCCAAATTTTGATACATCAATAGAATATTTTTTCCACGTTATGATCTTGCGTATGACATTACTCGTGTTGGCATTATGCACAAACTGACTTTGAGCATATTGTGTTTAATTCGCTTCGATCATTTTACCCCGATTTTGTCGCTTATTTCTTTCTTTGTTTTAATTAAATTAATTAATTAATTAAATTTTGTTTAATTAGTTAATTTTAATTAACTTGATTATTTGATTTAATAGAATAATTTTGATAATTAATCTTAATTATCCTAATTAAGTGATTTAATCAAACTTTAATCAATTAATTTCGTTAATTAAAAATTGATTGACTTATGTCCTCATCATTTTCAAACCAAACTCAATCATTTTCACCATCGACTTCAATACACTTCAAACCATTTTTTAAAGTCTCACATACCTTTTCTCGTAAACGATAATCAAATGGTTGATCTAACGTCAAGTCATTTTCCTAATCAAAATCGAAAACACTTAATTATTATTTAAACATTTTTCAATAAAGATGGAAAAGGAATGTGGTGCTTACCACGAGCTTCAGAAGTTAGGATTCGAGATGCTTATCTCGCCCATCCAAGCTCTCACCATCTATAAAATTTTCAATGCGAATTCTGCAAATCTTTTCCTAATAAAAACCTCAAAACATCTAATCATATTAAACACTTTTGCAAATAAGATGGAAAAGGAACGTGGTGCTTACCACGAGCTCCCGAGGCTAGGGTTCGAGAGGCTTATCTCGCCCATCCAAGTTCTCGCCAACATTCAAAATACTTCAAACACATCAAACTTTTTCTTTGCGATCTTTTAAACTTTTTCATAAATGTAAGATATTGTGTCTTGAGACGACACAAAACATTGCTTTGTCCACAAACATCCGAGTTGAGATAAACTGTGTTTTTCCCGTGAATGTCGATATGTAGAAATCCATTTAATGTGATGCAAACATCATTTTCTCACCTGTTTTGGGTAAAAAATGTTTTTTGTCAAATGCGACTAAATATCTTTCGCTAAAATCGACCAACTAAACAACATTTTCTACCCAAAACTACGTAGCCTTGAATTCTCTATTGTACTTGGAGATACGTGCGAGATTCAAAGTCTCGTTAGGCACCGTAATAAAAAATAAAACTTTTTGTCATATTCTTTCTCCCTTTTAATAACTAGAAAAACCAAACATTTCTAAGCTATCACTAACGCGCATAACTAACCAAATGGTTCTCGCTGAGTACAACAGACGTGCGGGGTGCTAAAACCTTCCCCTTGCGTAACCGACTCCGAACCCTGATTTGGTTGCGTTGACCATATCATATTCTTTCATTTAGGAGTTTTATCGATATTTTTCCTTTCCCTCTTTGGGAATAAATAAAGTTTGGTGGCGACTCTGTTAAGTCCATCCCGGGAGTGTGCGATCGTGCTTCCTGAGGTCGTTCTCACTTTTTAAGGTATGACACTCGGCGGTCTGTTAGTGTATTATAGAGATATGGAGATCAAACATAGATGCATGCCTTTTTAAGAAAGGCAGTCTCCCGTTTGCCCTTGTAGAAGACATGATCGTTGAGAGACGAAATGCGTTGCAGTACAGGCGAGGGAGAAGGCGGGAGGTTAGACATACCCAACATGATTTTTGTTTGGTTGTATTATTTTGAATTTTTGGAACTTATATGTTGTCAATATATTTTGATAATTGTTTGACTTTTTTATTTATTATTGTATACTATGTTTGAATTAATTAATCTATGTGTTTCCCTTATAATTTATGGTCTAAAATGACTTAAAATATGTTGACCTGAAAAATATAAAATTTAGTGAATAAAAACACTATAATTGAATACATATGATATTTCGGAGATGTATATCCATATACATTCAAATATCATATAGAGATGCTCTCATTTTGTTCAAAACGAGATGAATATCAAAAAGAAGTAGGCAGATGTGATTTTAGGGAGCATTTAATTTGACACCCTCCACTTGAACCTGACACCTCCCATCACGTATGAAAAGATGACAATGCCCTTACAAAATCATTTCACCCATTTTCAAAATTTATAATATAGAGGCGGGAAATTTGAGAAATCTGGTGCGATACCGAAAATTTGGAGGAAGGTATTAGAAATTTCAAAACAATAAGTTTTTTTTACCGAGAATTGCACAATTTCCGATATTTTGTATTGAAAATTTCAAAATTTCCAGTGTTTACTAAAAAAAAATTATCAGAAATGTCAAAATTTCCGATATAAAATTCCAGGAATTTACCAAAAATTTCAGAATTTTCGGTAGTTATGAAAACATAGTTTTGTACCGGAAATTTTGAAATTTTCAGTATTGACAAAAATTTAGTTTTTTACCAGAAATTTCAGAACTTTCAGTAGTTAAAAAAACTTTATTTTTTTACCAGAAATTCTGAAATTTTCGGTAGTTGTTAATTTTTATTTAATTTTTCCTTCTTTTGCAGTGAAATACAGAGGCAAAGATGACACTATTGTAGGGATATCTATTGATAAAGCGACAAACCAGGCTAGGGCTGCTGAGGTTGAGTCTTCCCAGTTACGGGCTGGACGAGTGGTCTCAACTAGTTCACACCAGAAGCGGTTGGCTGAGCAGGGTTGGTTCCACACACCTTATAGCATTCGACGCCGACCAGTACGATTAGTAGAACGACCTAGAGATAAGGTGACAGATGAGGTGGTGCAGTTGAATGCTGTTGTTGTTGTTGATTTGATGGTTGTTGATGTGGTGGTTGCTAATCTGGTGGTTGCTGAGGAGGTTGCAGATCCAGTGGTTGAAGAGGTTGTTGAGGAGGTGTTTGCTGATGAGATTGCTGCTCGGGTGGTCCCGCCAAATGTTGTTGTTCCTGATCCGATCCCATCTGTTACCACAGACACATAGGTTACAACTCCTTCTACTGAGCCTTTTATGCACACTGATGGAGGATTCTTTAGAGAAGTCATTGACCGATCGATGCTTATTGAGTATGCTGACCATGTGACGTTACGACTATGGCAGGGAGAGGTATATGTCTTTTATGTTTAACTTTAATTTGTTTATTATTGTGCCATGAAAGATAATTGCTATTTTTTTTAAATTTGTTTGTCACAAGAGTGTCCCACAATAAATGTGACATCGCATGGGTCGAAAATGAAGGACTTCCCGAAGATTCTGATGCCTGGGTAGGTTAACTGGATTATGCGGGAGTTTGAGCTCCTTAATTACCCATTGCTCCCTCACCATGCCCAACGCTCTACTACTTAATGCGTTTGTTGAGAGATGACTATCACTCTGGATGATGTCTCCTCATTGTTCTATCTCCCAATCGACGATAGATTACAGACAGCTTATGTTATTAGCATGTCGCTTGCATGCATGACTGTTGCATGAGATTCGAGAGTTTCTGAGGTGGTCGTGCATAAGTAGTTTAGCATCAACAGGGGCGCTAACCTTCGTATGTCTTGGCTTTGGAATACGTACGATGCTCCTGTAGCGGATATGAGTTATGAGGTTTTCGCTAGGGTGTACATACTACATCTAGTAGCATGTACTCTCTTTGCGGACAAGCCTGGTGTTTATATCGACGCCCGGTATGTGACATGTTCAGTAGCCTCGAGGTTACCAGTTGTGCTTGTGGATGTGTTACGTTGACCATTCTGTATACAACAGTTGGAGTGGGGACAATATTTGAGATCAAACAACTTGCTGGTTATTTGAGTCTACTACAGGTATACTTGAAATTATTATTTGTTGTTGACTTCCTATTTAATTGTTACGAATAACATTTCTTATTTATTATTTGTTATGTTTGTGTTTTGATATCAATGCTGGATATACGAGCATTTCGACACCATCTATGACAGAAGGGTGCAACATTCTCTCGTGGGGTCCTCGCGAGCTTGGAGATGGAAGGCCAGGCAGGCACATCCCGATGGTGTTGCTAAGTACATGAGAAGGCTCGATGCACTTATAGTATATGATGTCATCTAGACACCATACAGAGGCATGGATGACACTATTGACAGAGCGCTAAACCAGGCTAGGGTTGCTGAGGTCGAGTCTTCCCAAATACGGGCTGGACGAGCGGTTTCAACCAGTTCACACCAGAAGCAGTTGACTGAGCGGGGTTAGTTCCACGCACCTTATAACACTCGACGTCGATCGATACGATTAATATAACAGCCTAGAGATGAGGTGAGAGATGAGGTGGTGCAGCTGAATGTTGTTATTGTTGATTTGGTGGTTGTTGATCCGGTGGTTGTTGAAGAGGTTGCAAATCCAGTGGTTAAGGAGGTTGCTGAGGAGGTGTTTGCTGATGATATTATTGCTCGGATGGTCTAGCCAGATGCTGCTGTTGCTGATCCGATTCCATCTATTATCACAGACACAAAGGTTACAACTCCTTCTATCGAGCCCTCTATGCATACTGATAGAGGATTATCTGGATGAGCCATTGACTGTTCGGTGCTTACTGAGTATGCTGACCATGTGACGTTACGACTATGGCAGGGAGAGGTACATGTCTTTTATGTTTTACTTTAATTTGTTTATTATTGTGCCATGAAAGATAATTGCTAATTTTTTTAAAAAAATTTGTTTGTCACAAGAGCGTCCCACACTGAAGGTGACATCGCACGAGTCGAAAATGAAGGACTTCCCGAAGATTCTGATGCCTGAGTAGGTCAATCGGATTATACGGTAGTTCGAGCTCCTTGATTTTGCCCACTGCTCCCTCACCATGCTCGACACTCCACTACTTAGTGCATTTGTTGAGAGATGACACAAGAAGACATCTTCATTTCATCTTCTATTTAGGGAGATTACTATCACTCTAGATGATGTCTCCTCATTGTTCCATCTCCCCCATCGACGGCAGATTCTGGACGACTTCTGTTCTTAGCATGTCGCTTGCATGTATGACTGTTGCACGAGATTCAGGAGCTTTTGAGGCGACTGTGCAAAAGTAGTTTGGCATCAACAGGGGCGTTCACCTTCGTATGTCTTAGCTTCAGAAGACGTACGACGCTCCTGTAGCGGCTGAGAGTTATAAGGTTGCCGCTAGGGTGTACATGCTACATCTAGTAACATGTACTCTATTTGCAGACAAATCTGGTGTTTATATCGATGCATAGTATGTATCATGTTCAGTAACCTCGAGGTTACTAGTTGGGTTTAGGGGTGTGTTGCGTTGACCATTCTGTATACAACAGTTAGAGTGGGGACAATATTTGAGACCAAACAACTTGCTGGTTATTTGAGTTTGTTACATGTGTACTTGAAATTATTATTTGTTGTTGACTTCTTATTTAATTGTTACAAATAACATTTCTTATTTATTATGTGTTGTGTATGTGTTTTGATATCAATGCTGGATATACGAGCATTTCTCCACCATCCGTGACAGAAGGGTGCAACATTCCCTATTAGGGTCCTCATGAGCGAGGAGATGGAAGGCCAGACAAACACGTTCTGGTGGTGTTGTTAAGTACACGAGGAGGCTCGATGCGCTTACAGTAGATGATGTCATCTAGACACCATACACTGGTCATAGAGTCCACCGTGACTTCGATGAGTCTTCATTATATTCAGGTTATATGTGGTGGAAAACCATGGTTGCCAGACACTTGCTTGAGAGGTGTCTGTGACACTATGGTTATGTTCAGATTATTCCATGACCAGGTTCAGATATACCATCTACATGCATTTATTGGTGGTTTCAGAGTATCTTCATCAGCTTTGGTCGTGCTATTAGAGATCGAGCAGTTACAGCTTAGCACCCCTCGTAGTGTGAGGATGGTTACTTAGAGTGGTACCTCATTGTATCACACCATCACATCATCCCACCTATAGCTGATGCTAAGCCTTCTGATGCTGGAGTACCTGTTGATGACGTGTCTCTGCTGCCTCCTCCAACTGATGCCGATGACCAGTAGCACCTCTAGATGATTGCAATTATATGGATAACCTCATGAGTTTGGTAAACCTAGATGACGAGGTTTATACTGGATTATCTCGCTGCACACATAGCCCTGTGACAGGCTTATTTAGACATCTTTTGTATATCATTGATTTGGTCTATTATGTATTATTTATATTATTTATATATTACTCAGACATCTTTATCACAACTTTTTATTATATAATATTTTTGATCTTCCATTTATGCAACATCAACATTAACTAACATTTGATCATGGATTGCATAACTTAAACATAACTTAAGAAAATAATAATAAATAAGAAAAACCTAAACACTACCCGATGATTCTGAACGTTTCAACATCTTCATTAAGTCGTCAACAGATCTTGAAATCTTAGCATCTAACTCGATCGACCCATTTGTTATCCTAGGGTGAAATGATCTCCATATATCTTTCACATATTCGTCGGTTTCCAACTCAATAAGGTAGTATTTCACCCTCCCGTTAGTATCGATTTAATCTTCACGAAACTTGATCTTTCTCACATTTCTATTTTTGGCATCATGCAACAATTCATTCAACTTGGACATCAGGCCGACGAGAGATGTGGTGTCATCCGGAAGCCGGAACTCTACGGGAGGTGAAGCTCCGTTGAAGTACACTTTTTCCTTAATAAAAAATTTAGGAAGAGACATTTTTTGAGATGTGTTTATCAAACAACATGTAACCCCCATATTTATACAACTTTGCATTTACTTTGCACAACACAAAACTACCGGTGCAATCACAGTCATCCAAAACTGTCAGTAAAATCTTGAATGTCCAAAAAATCAAACAAATAACACTACCAAAAATTTCACTTAGATTAAAAATTCTGATATCAACTGATAAATTTCAAAATTTTGAAATTTATTGAAATATATTATAAATTTTGAAATTTCTAATACACCGGAAATTTAGAATACATTACCTTAAATTTTGGTCGGTATCAGAAATTTCATTTTGCCTACTGAAAATTTAAAACGAAAATTTCATTCAATTTTCATTTAGAGGCGGTTTTGGCAATTTGAAAGTATGGGAGGTTGCATGTTAAAATCTCGATTTTTGGTGCATTAGAAGTCAAATCCAAAAAGGCCCAGCCCAACTAGTTTACTCCACCCCACTGAGCTTCACTTCATTTCACAACCAGCACTGCATAACAGTGCATTGCATTGCACACACTGAAAACAAAAACAAAGCAAAGCAAAACTTACAGAAAAATGGTAGCCATGGCAACCACTAAGAGAATCGAAACCTACGAAGACTTCGCTAAAGTTCATGCAATTTTACTCGCCGCCTCAGGGTTACCGGAGCCACTTCACCGCCGTCTCTTCCAGAAACTGTCCACCGAGACATTTGACGGCGGCGAACACTTCCAGATCGAGCCTTGCGAAGAAAACCGCAAGAGACGCCTCGTTTTGACTTCGGATTCTATGGCCAAAGACTCCAATGTCTTCCTCATTGATCACGCTTGGACTTTCAGACTCCCCGACGCTTACAAACAGGTCCTCACCTTCTTCACATTCTTCTTCCAACTCTAAATTCATATTTCTAGGGTTTCATTTTGGTTTTTACTCTGTTAATTTGTTTGTTTTTTTTCGTGGTTTTAGCTTCGTGAAGTTCCGGGATTAGCAGAGAGGATGAGTTCTTTGATGTGTGTGGATAACGACCGAAATTTAGATGGTGAAACTGAGGTGGATGACTCTGGTGATGAAGTTTCGAGAGACAAGCTTGATGTTGTGGAAGTAGTTGAGAGTGAGGTTCGAGAGGCTAAAGAGAAAGGTGGTGGTACATTGAGATGGTTGGAGCTTGACGGTCTTGACATTGACGATGACACACTTCTCTCGCTAGACTTGCCTGCTAGATTTCCGGTTTGTAACTGTCTTTTTTTAATTGATTGATAATTGATTATGACGAAAGTAGATTCACGTAGCAGACTCACTTAGTGGAATAAGGCTTGGTTGTTGTGGTCGTTGATGATATTTGATAGTGATACTTTTTATAGGTTCTATTATCTTGATAGTGTGACATGAGCAAATAGAAATCATCTTTTGTACCCGAAAAAAGAAAAGAAATTGTGCTTACTAAACTTAGGAATTCTATAATATGATATGAGTTTAATTGGGTAGCAAGATGACTGGTGGGCATTATTATTATTTGATCATCCCTGGAGTATTAAGTTTGTGTTATTTGTCATTTATAAAAAATTGAATAATTATACACTATCCTTGATTTTCTTTGTTTTAGGATTTAATTGCGCTTAGCCTATATGAAAACAAGCTTACAAGAGCTGACTTGATTGTTAGGGAAGTTATCAAATTTAAACATCTCAAAGGACTCTGGCTGAACAATAATCCGGTTCTTAAAAATCTGTATGTTTTATCATCTTTTGAAAATTTCTTAAACCGTGTACCTTATTTGCAAGTCCTTTTGATAAGGAGAACTAAATTACTTTACCTCTAGTGATGGTGAGCTTGCAGATATTATTCTTAAGGAATTACCAGAACTGGAGATTTATAATTCAACTTTCACAATCAATTTTGGGGAGTGGGCGTTGGGCTTTTGTGCAGAGATATATGGAAAGGATAGCCCGACAAATGCTGATCAAGCTGAAAGTCCACTGCTGAGTGTATCTAATCTTGACCTTTCAGATAGAAACATTCACAATTTGATCAACAAGGTTGAACCTTTTGTTATGCTTATTTTCTATGTATTTAACTCATGTTTTAAAAGTATTGATATACTAAAATATATTATTTTAATGGAATACATTTTGATTGATGGAGTTCAAAATTCTGATAATTATGACTGTCTCATTGAGTCTACGCTCAAGTGATGCATAATGGTAAACGAATCATAATCAATAATTTTCTTAAACATAGAACATTACTAAATCATTATTTCCAATACCATATCTGCATGTTTTTATCTAAATATTTTGATGATTCCCCCATTTTGTTAGGATTTTTCACCCAATTGTTTGCCATCCCTTTCGTACTTGAACATTCGTAGAAATCCATTGGAGCAAAACTCAGTTGCCAACTTGTTAGGCCTGCTGAGGGGATTCCCTTGCTTACATTCATTGGAGGTACTTTGATTCATATTATCACAATTTTTCTATCCCCAAATTGCCTGTTATTTATTTAATTTTTTATGTTCATTCTCTGGTAACCAGTGTTTTGGCCTTTGGGAATTTGAGCAAATTTTTAGGTTGATATTCCTGGTCCTCTTGGAGGAAGTGCCGTTGAAATTCTAGAATCTCTTCCAAACATTTCTGAACTAAATGGTATTAGTACATCCAAAATATTGGAATCTGGAAAGCATGTTATTGATTCAGTGCTTCTTCCTCGCCTCCCTGAATGGACCCCTGACGAGCCTATTCATGACCGTATTATAAGTGCAATGTGGCAATACCTAATGACATATAGACTTGCGGATGAAGAAAAGTTAGACGAAACCTCTGTGTGGTATGAAATGCATTTTACTTGTTTTTGCTTTCTTGGTTCTAAGGCAGCACTAGGTTTCTTTTGATCAGTATATGCTTTTAAGTTATGAGTTTTTGCATGTGTTGTTTAATTACTCAATTTCATCAAGGTTGTCTGGTTTGTAATGTATTATTGTGATACTACTTGAATCAATGGGTCAATGTTGGACCATTCAAATTTTTGGGTTCAGTACATTATATGAAACACATGATCAAATTGGATTTTCCCAACAATAAACAAACTGACATCATATTGTTTTGAATATCTTTAGGTATGTGATGGATGAATTCGGTTCTGCTTTACGGCACAGTGATGAGCCAAATTTTAGAGTGGCACCTTTTCTTTTTATGCCGGAGGGCAATCTAGCATCAGCCGTGAGGTTTTCTTCTATATTTTTCTTTTCAAATCTGTGCTATGATGTTGAAGTCACGTTTTCGTGATCTAAGATTCTTTTTGCTTTACTATATGATTGAGCTTGCATAATTTGTAATATTTTTCTTTATCATTTTTTTGTTATAAGTTTTGCTCATCAATTCATGCATGCTCATTAATATATAATTTAAATACTCGTGTAGCTCGTGTTAGTGGCATGTAAGTGTGGAACTTTTTCTTGCTTCCTTTTAATGAATTATGTATGTTATCCCATGACCTCTGGATTTGTGATAATTCAAAAATTTTCACTGTACAAGTAATAACTCCCACTTTTCCCAGCTATTCTATTCTATGGCCAACACAGAATGTTTGGAAAGGTGATGAATGCACTCGTGACTTTCTTCTTGGTATTGGTGAAGATAAACAACGCTCTGCCAGACTTACTGCCTGGTTCCGTACGCCAGAGAACTATTTTATCCAAGTATTTCTTCTATTACAATAATAGATTATGATAAAAATACATCATACAGAAGTATTAGGGAAGTTTGAAACTAATTAATTTACTATTTTCAGGAGTATGAGAAGCACAATCAGAAATTGCAATCCACAAGTTTATTACCACCCACTGTGCAGTCTTCTGAGAGTAAAAGTATCCGTCCACATGATGGACGTCTGTTACGGGTTTACACAGATATACCTCAAGTGGAGGAGTACTTGACACATCCTGATTTTGCAATCAGTAAGTGGACTGCATGCAACTGATAGATACTTACTTAAATTTTATTGCATATCCTCCTTAAAACTATTTAAATATTCATTTCTAACATTGGTTTTCGTGTGTTCTTCTGTTTTTTTTTTTTTACTTAACCCCAATGGCATTGGTTCTCGATCTTCAACCCTTAAACTTTAGTTTCGTCATCCGAATATTTCAGTCCCATATGTTGGACCCATATTGAAGGGTTCTTATCAGGATTGGGTTGGAACTGCTGGAGTATCACCTTTCTCATAAGCTTTCCCAGGTTTCCTTAGGATTTTGGGTTTAGGATTGTCAACCCCCTATCACTTGTACCAGTGTAGGAAGTAGAAATGTTCTTCCAGTGCTTCCACAACCATCATTTTATGTGTGTTGAACTGCTGCTCAGAATGGATCATCCACCCATACTCCTTTAAATCTGCAATCATTATCTGTTCCTCCTTGAATGCTTCCCATATGCTTGCAAATGTCCTCTGCAAAACTTCTTTAATTTACTTGATCAGTCCACACTGTTCCCCATTTCTTGGGAGCTTCAATACTAGGTACTGGTTTAAAATATGGAGGCAAACAAAAAGAGTATTAGGAAATTTTATCATAAATCCTCCACTAACTCCATTCTGGATCAATTGTTATCCAGGTCAAGAAGAGCAGGATGACATATAATGATGTCTTCCCTATGTATTTGATCTGGTCTCTCCCAAGGCCCACACAAAACTAATTAATCAACTTCCTCTAGCTTCTTTGCCTCTATTAAACAGCCTAAACTTTAACAGCTTTCCTATCAGAGACAGTGTTCGGATTTAGGAACCTTTCTTTTGGTATATGGAAAGAAATCACACAAAACTGGACATAATTGAAGACACAAGATATTGATTTTAACTAGAATAAAGATTGATCAACAAAATTGAGATAAAAAGAATTCTTTGAACATCTTGTTGCTATCAATTGAATGGGATACTAGGATTGAAAGAGAAGATACAAAAGGTATACAATGAAGATGATAACCCTGCACTAAGGCTCCCCCAACGGAGCACTCTCTAGTCACAATTTAATTACTCAAAGCTATCTTTCCCCTCCACCCATTGAAGGCTATTCAAAGACTTTTTAAGAATAATCAAAATAATTTATATGAATAATCAAAATAATTATTCTTAACAACCACCTTGCAAGCAAACTTATCAATTTACTTGGTAACTTATAACTACTCTAATTATCCAACAGTCTATATCCTAACATGAGGTGCTTGGCTAACAGGGTTCCTTGACTTAAATGATGTAAGCTCTCCTACTTGGGTCTGCTCCAAACATCAAACATCATGCTTAAACTTGATAGGGAAGAGAGGGAGAATATAGAGAGAGGATAGAGAACAGAGATAGGAAAGAAGAATTTTATTCATTCATCAAAATATATACTGAATGGTTAGTTTCTAACTATATAGTAACAACATTTCCCCCTATAACTGCCTAACAGTTATAACAACCCAATAACAACTATTAACATCTGGATACAACTAACATATGCATCATATCCCGCCCCTTAAAACCTTCTTTGTCCTCAAGGAACAGCTGCAACATCAAAAATAAGGAAACTGGAGCTTGAGTCTGTATAGCAACTCCCAAGTAGCTTCTTCCATAGCCTCTCCTTTTCACTGAACCAAAACCTCAGTAACCGCTCTATTGTGCCTCTGAATGGAGCGCCTCTTCAAAATCTTAAATGGCTCCTTAGGATCATCCAAACTTCCCCACTCCTCAGGGAGTGCAACCACGGGAATGTTCTCATTAGGACACGGTTTCAAAAGAGATACATGGAACTTAGGATGAATCCTCGAAGTAGATGGGAGATTCAAGGTGTATGCAACCTTCCCTACCCTATGTAGCACCTGATAAGGACCATAAAACCGAGGAGAAAGCTTTTCAGAAGCACGGTATTGAGCAGAAGATTGTCTATAAGGCTGTAACTTTAAGAAAACCCAATCTCCTTCCTCGAATTCCCGATCACTACGATGATATTATACTCACTGGTTTCTCACCTACTATGATTCAGCAACTCATTACCAAACTAGACAGTGTTTTCTCTCTCAAACAACTGGGTGATCTAGACTATTTTCTTGAAATTGAGGCTAAGCGCACTTTCAATGGTAATTTACTGCTGTCTCAAGGAAAATATGTGAGAGATCTCCTACAGAGAGCAGAGATGGATGGTTGCAAAAGTATTACTACACCTCTCCCTGCTACAGCTAAACTCTCTAAAGCTGGTACTGATTTCTTTGAAGATCCAGCACTTTACAGAAGCATTGTACGTGCTCTACAATATGTTACAATCACCAGACCTGAGCTTGGTTACTCTGTGAATAAGGTGTGTCAATTTATGTCTCAACCTCTGGTTTCCCATTGGTCTGCAGTAAAGAGAGTTTTAAGGTATCTTAAAGGTACAAGTGATTATGGATTGGTGTTCAAACCAGCTAGTTCTGTTGCTCCTATTCACTTAAGGGCCTACTGTGATGCTGATTGGGCATCAGATATGGATGACAGACGCTCAACTTCTGGTGCTTGTGTATTTTTGGGACCTAACCTCATCTCTTGGTGGTCTAAAAAGTAAACTCTTGTTGCCAAGTCTTCTGCTGAAGCAGAATATCGCAGCCTTGCTCTTGCTGCCTCTGAAATTCTTTGGGTTCAATCGTTGCTTCAAGAATTGTGTTTGCCTATTCCTACTCCTGTCATCTATTGTGATAATCAAAGTACAGTTGCTCTTAGTCACAACCCTGTGTTGCATTCAAGGACTAAGCATATGGAGTTAGACATATTCTTTGTCAGGGAAAAAGTACTCAACAAATCTCTGATAGTTGAACATGTTCCTGCACAGTTTCAAATTGCAGATATACTCACAAAATCTTTGGCTCGTCCTCAATTTTGTCTCCTTAGAGACAAACTCAGAGTGTCAAACACCACTGAGTTTGTGGGGGAGTAATAGAGAATATGATGAGTCCTACTCCTATTTCACATTAATAACCTAGATTTAATTTTCAGTTATATCTTAGGATATGAAAGATCTGTACTATCTTAGAATAAGTAAGGCCAACCTTAATTTAATAGAATAAGAAAGGTCATCCTTAAATGTAGAACTTGAATGTTCAACTCTTCTTGTATAAATAGAGCATCATGCTCCATTCCAAATCAATCAAAAACAGATTCACATAATACAAATTTCTGAATCTATTACTCTAGATACCAATGATAGGGAAGAGGGGGAGAATATAGAGAGAGGATAGAGAACAGAGATAGGAAAGAAGAATTTTATTCATTCATCAAAACATATACTGAATGGTTAGTTTCTAACTATATACTAAAAACATTTCCCCCTATAACTGCCTAACAGTTATAACAACCCAATAACAGCTATTAACAGCTGGATACAACTAACATATGCATCAAAACTCTTATATGTTTGTTCTTTCTTCAATTCATAGTTAACAATTAAGCTATCTTGTAGCTTGGATCACTTTGAATATAAGTCAATCTTCAAGTGAAGAGCCGAAATTGATTTTTCTCTTTCTATGCATAATTGCCATTTTGATGTTTGTCATAAAATTCCCTTGATTTTGATTTTATGGTTGTCTCCACTTTTAAACTTAGACATATTCTGACATTTTCCCTCTCGTTTTGAATGTGTTTGGCTACAGTAAAGGACCCAAAAGATGCAGATATAATATGGACATGTGTGCAGGTAGATGAGGAATTGAAGAAGGCCACAGGATTAACAGATCAGCAGTACATTAATCAATTTCCATTTGAGGCTTGTCTTGTCATGAAACATCATTTAGCAGAGACAATTCAGAAGGTGATATTATAGTTAAGTTAACATTGTATACTGATGTAGATGATATTATCGCAAATGTCTGACATGTTTCCATTATCCTTTTCTATTGAAATGCCCTCACACCCTCGCAGAAATATGCATTATATTATACTTGTTCATCCTAGCGTTCTGCATTTTAATTCTTTTTTTCAAGTCACTTACAAATAAATTGAAGTGTTAGTCTTTCTTTTCTCCTTCGAGGCTTTTTAAATAAGAATCATTTTGGGGTTGGGGTGGTTTTCCTTGCTACAGGCACATGGATCTCCTCAATGGTTGCAGCCTACTTATAATCTTGAAACTCATCTGGGTCAACTTATTGGTGACTATAACGTACGCAAAAGAGAAGGACTAGACAACCTTTGGATCTTAAAACCCTGGAACATGGCCCGAACAATTGATACTACTGTAACTGATAATTTATCGGCCATAATCCGACTAATGGAAACTGGTCCAAAAATATGCCAGAAGTATATTGAACAACCTGCTTTGTTCCAAGGGAAAAAGTTTGATCTCCGTTACGTAGTACTAGTTCGGAGCATGCATCCTTTGGAGATATTCCTGTCAGATTGTTTCTGGGTATACTGATTCTTCTTTCTTTATTTTATTCCTATGATCTTAAATGATTAAATTCTAAGGGCAATAAGTTTTATGTTTTATTTCAGGTAAGGATAGCCAACAACCAATATTCTTTGGACAAAAGTAGTCTTTTTGAGTATGAAACTCATTTCACGGTTATGGTATGTTTGGTTAAAATATTGAATATTCGAGTGCTTTCCTTTTTCTTATCAACTTTTAACATATTCAATCAATGCATGGATCTCAGAATTATCGTGGAAGAATAAATCACAAGAATATTAAGGATTTTGTGAGGGAATTTGAGGAAGAACATCAAGGTAATTGGGACTACCACCTGTATATCATCTGCCAATTCTAAAGATGAAGTTTTAGAGGCTTCCAGAGCATACTCTACATTTTGAATGGATTTTTGATACAAATGCATGTCCCTGTATCTCTTTCAGTTAAGTGGTTGGATATACATGCAAGAGTAAGGAGTATGATCCGTTCAGTGTTTGAGGCAGCTGCGGTTGCACATCCTGAGATGCATAGTCCAACATCAAGGGCAATTTATGGCGTAGATGTCATGTTAGACAGCTCTTTCCAACCTAAGTTACTAGAGGTTGGTAACTGAATCAACAAGTTTTATATTTTACCTGAACTCCTTGATTTTAGGATACCGGTCTAAATTGCTATTTGTCTAATGCAGCATTATTTGTTTAGGATGTATTTCCCTATGCGAATTATTGAATTACATGTATAACTTGTATTTTCTATTGCAGGTAACTTACTGCCCTGATTGTACGCGAGCTTGCAAATATGATATGGATATCGTAGTTGGAGATGGAGGTGTTGCCAAAGGTTCTGATTTCTTCAACAATGTGTTCAGGTGTCTCTTTTTGAATGAAATTTCTCAGGTTAGTCCATTGTAATCTAGTCATCATATAGATTCGACACTTTTACCTATAGCTTTCTTCCTCCGACACTGGCTACAGGTTCTTGGAGGAATGCCTGCAATTACATGTATAACTTTGATTTCTTGTAATTTGTATTCTAGTCATCTTGTGTGATGTATTTTTCCTCCTGTGCTGGACGGGTGGTGACAGGGAGAATAAACAATTTTGAGCAATGTTTGATTGTTTGGCTGGAAATGATAAATATGGATATACTATCACTTGTTAAATCGTTTCTCCTTAAAATTAGCCCCAGGTTTGGTCATAATAAGTTTTGATGGATAAGTTCCTCCTTGCTTTGCCCTAAGTTCTGTTTCATTTATTTATTGAGTAAATCAGTAAATTAATCCATGACTCTAGGATGCAAATATAGGATGCATAAGTTCTCTGTGCTTGCCAAATCAGTTGTTGATGAAACAAATATTAGTAAATATTTTAAGGTTGTACATAAATTTACATTGCGAGATGTCATGCTAAAATAAATTTGTGGTCAAGTTGCTTAGTTAGGTTTTGTCATAGGTTTGATTTGGGTTTCATTCAATAGGAGAAAATATTTATTACGTTGAGTTATAGAAAGTTAAAACGTAGATGTCTATTCAGATTATGTGGGTATCACATGTCTTCAAATGTTTGAAGTCTTTCTACTGTGTGTGAAGTATGACTTGAATCATAAGTTAGGAGGTCATCATGTTGCCAGACATTTAAATGTTGAAGAGAAGAAACTTCTTGTTGAGATGACAATGTACATGATTTTTTTTCAAAAATATTGAAATACAATATAGGCTTAATACATGTTTTAGTTCCTTAACTTAATTTAATATTTCGTTTTAGTGCCTTACCTAAAAACTGTTACAAGTTTGTCCCTTAAATTCATTTCTGTTACACTATTTAGTCCCTTTTGTCAATTTATGACAAAAATTCGGAACAACACAGTAAAATTTGGTCTTGTTGTATTGTATTGCTTTTGTACTATTATCTTCAAACCAAGTTATTGCAATATTGTGGGTTAAATCCGAGAGGATTTTGAAATAATAATATCGTCATCAAAATTTATTTAAATAAGAAAAACATTGATAAAATATTTTAAAACAAAGATTTTTGAAATCAGATTTAGAGTTGATTATGTGTGCAGAAGATATTAGCTCTTTATAACAGCCACTTAAAAATATAATTACTTCTAATTAATTATGCTAAATATGCATAGAGGAATGCATGAATGCTACAACTTAGTTTTTCCGTCTTGTAAAAAAAAAAATGACAATTTTTATTATTTTATAGTCATGAAATACGAGGTAAACACAAGAATATATATGCAATATGAATTTTTTTATTTTACATGTAAAGGAAATGTAATATTCTTTATTATTTTTTTGTTTTTTTTTATACATATGAATGAATATAAAAAGGAAAAAAACCAAGTTTTTCCTTTTATGACCTATACAAATTTAATTCATAACTTAAAGATCTATGAGTTGTTTTATTATTTTTTTTTAACTCTAGACCTAACCGATCACAAGAAAGAGACAGTAGTTAGTATTGGGAAGAAAGAGAATCTGGTCCCTGATTTAGGTTCAATGCTTACACCCCTCTGAACATGTCGAGGGAGGGAATTTGGAAGGAGTGCACTAACACGAATTTCAAAGAAGAGGAATACATAAATTTTACCCAATCAAAGAATCACTAAGGAGGATAGATATAAGTATTGCCATTTTCATAAATGTCATGACCATAACATGAATGATTGACTTCAACAAAAAATTGCAATCAAAGAATTGATCAAAAAAGTTTGTTTGTCTGAATACACTTAAGAAGACGATTGAGGAGATAGTTGAGGAAAGGAAAAGAAATCGAAGAGTCATGGAGGCAGAAACGACCCCCTTAAGGGAGAAGCAAGCCCCTAAGAAAATCATAAAAGTCGTGGCCTGAGGCTAGGAAAAGCAAGGCAACAACAGGAATGAAGAAAAAGAAAATTGAGGGGGAAACGCCATACATTGCCTCTATCACATGCTGTATCTCGAGGCCAAACAATACCTCCAAGGGCACAATTAAGATACACGTTTTTAAATTGATGGTCGTCACTAAAGAAGAAAGAGAAACGTCAGTCGTCAAGCATTACATTCATCTGACGGTTGCAGGAGACCACTCTAGATGAATATTGTAGTCGGGCCACAACTACTCACCTCGACGAGTCTGATGATGATAAGCTGTGGATAACCCACCTGGTTATATTTTTTTTAATCTTCAGCAACTTATCAATATTATGTAATCATATCTTTTACAATAAAATGAGATTATTTTCACTAAACACTTTCTCTTGTGATCACTAAGCGCACTCACATACACGTAATGCGGTCGCGAATGCCTCAAGCATATTGTGATCACTAAGCGCACTCACATACACGTAATGCGGTCGCGAATGCCTCAAGCATATGACGAATGCAATAAAGCCCACAATGCAAGTACACGAGTAAAGCAACACATCATAAAATATTAAATAAAGAATTCACCCCCTCTTGATAGCTAGTCACTCTAAAGGACGAGATGAACTCCCATGACATCAATCTCGAATAAGGTCTTTGCTTGGGGGTAGAGAAGGGGTACTAGCCCTTGATCGAATGAGTAATTGTCTCAACTTGAATCTTTGTTATTTCTTTGAAATGGTTTATCGTAATTGTTATACATGTAGTTGAATATTGTAATCGTAGCTCACAAAAGACCAGGTTTGGACGACTAAATTATCGGTGGCTTAATACATCTTATATATTTCTCCAAAACTCTGTGAAAAATCGAAAATGCCCCTTCGGACGCAACCTTGATTTTTTCAAAGTAAATTCTGCAAGTTTTGTTATTATTTAACATTTCCTAGTGATATACCTATGGAATTTTCGTAGGTAATAATATCGGACAAACAAAATAGAATAGGATGAGTCTGAAAGTTAACTTCTCGATATCAAGATTTTGTGCGGAAATTCATACAGATTTTACTACGCAATTTTCTGTAGATTGTTATTTCGTAGAAAAATTTGCAGTAATGTCAAAAGTTTACCATTTTCTACGGATATATTTGATGTTTTTTCGTAAATAATAGTATTTAAATGTTAACCTTCAAACACACAATTTTAATCATTTTTTTCAATGAAATCATATAAACAACATAGTACATGGTTCGAAAATTAACTTTTGCACAAGGGTCATTTCAAACATTTATATGGTTTAAGAGAATACCTAGGGTGTAATGAGAAACCACACTAAATTAGGGCATTACTCATTACACCTCATGTCATACTCACACACCTTAGCAAAATTCCATAAATACCCTTAAAATTTAGATTTTGAAATTCAGACATACAAAATACACAACAATATCTCTCTGAAGCAAGGAAATCATAAGTAAACATATGTCCGGATTTTGAAATCTGAATAATCAATATAAAAAATTGAAACCCGGACGCACCTCAACATACCACCCGCCACCCAATCTCAGAACCAGGTAAAATCAAAGTTGAAGGGTTTGTCCGGATTTCAAAATTCGGATTCTACCCTATTATCACAAAAACATAAATGGAAACTTGTAGAAGTAACACCAACAATTTCCATTAGTGGCAGCATTTACTTGTCGATCTTATATGCTGGATCAATTATCCACAGTGTAAAAGGTGTTGAACAACTTGATGGAATCAAAATGAGTCTAAAATATATTTTGAATAGTTTTTACACCCTCACACACTCTTTGCCTTGATAAATAATGATCATCATCCAACATCTTCAACAATTGTTGTATTTTAGATCTTTGACATCTTATCGCCTTGTTGTTTTGGGTGCGAACATTGTACATTTTCCTAATATTTGAGACGCTTTTGATTCTTTTCCTTTTCAAAGTGGATAATATGTTTCTGGATTGACTCATGTTCAATGTCATGTCAGAAATAAGTTGTTTCTCTTCATAATTCAAACAACATACAATCAGATTGACCGAAAAACTTATGACTTAAAACATGGTTATATATAGCACAAATCACATTAAATATCGATGTATGATTCACCTTGAGGTATCCGCGTAACTTAAAAGGACATTCACATTTTCTCGACCCGACGTCATCACGTTTCAACTTCTTGATAAGTTCTTTATACTTCTAATTTCTTTAGCATTTCATTGTAAGAAATGTCTCTTTTTTATCAGAACCAAAATCCGACCTCCTGATAACAATGTCGAACCTTAATTTGACAACTTTTGTGCGGACCGATTGAAGCATATGTTCATGTATAGCAAACTCTTGTTTATTGGTAAATAATTTTCCAACATCAACCTTGACATCACCTGGTTTAATATCCTTAGATGTAGTAGCTTTGGTGACGACATTAGGTGCACCATAACTACGACCAATAAAACATAAGATAATTTAAATTTACCATTATAACAATCAAGATTTCAATTCCTGGAACATTCTTAAAAGAATTCAGATTTTTAAATCTGAACTCAACGTTCATATTTCAGACAAAACTAAACCATATTTTTCTCATCAATGATAAATCAAATACATGTATAGTATCCGTGATTCCATATTCTTTTGCGTGTTTTGATGCCAAAATATAATAGAATGTTGCTTGCAAGTAAAAATCTTGAATAAGAATGAAATGAGATTTTGGTAGGATTTTTCAATATTGTGTTATGATCATAGACACATACATGCAAGTTCATTTTCCCGCTTGGTGTTTCCGAATTTCAATCTCAGAACTGTGAGAGTATATTCAGATATTAAAATTTGAACATGTTTTTAGAAAAAACAAAAACGTCTCTTTGATTAAATGATTTTGTTGTAAATTATGAAGGCATCAGGTTTCTATGTGATGTGTGATCACTACATGTGATGTAGTGAACACCACCCTTAAATTAGGAAGTTGCTTAAAGCACCCTATATATTGATAGTGCACCATCGTGAAAAGCCCAAAATACTCATAGATTTCGAAGATGTATCTTCGGACGGACCCCTGAACACACCAAACGATGCTGATTTTGAGTCAAGCCCCAATCATGTGACTGAATTTACTTAGAAAATGCATTTTTGTAAGCTTATAGAGATGTATTTTCGGATCATACCGAACTAGAAATAATCACAGAAACAGAAAGATGCAAAATGAAAAATAAAATTAACATTGATAATATAAAAAAATGAAACATTACATAGGTAATCATTAACATAAATCAAACATTACATTTCAATATTCAAGTGAACATTCCAACATGTTTATAATATTTTCGGTCGATCTTGCAATCGTCGCATTCAACTCGATCATAACTTTTGTTTTGTAATAGAGAAAAGTATTCCACATAACCTTTAAATTTGGACATGTCTTTAGCTCAAAGTTATTGAACTCATTCTTCTCGTCGTTGTCAATCAGGGGTGAACGGTACTGGAGCTATGGTAAGAGATTCTCCAGTATGTATTTCATATATGCAATAGGGGTGTACTCATTAAACTTAAATTCAATTGAGTGATTCACCTTGTTGAAGTAGACATATGTGACATGTCACTTGATATTCATTCTGGTTTAATGCGATTTGGTAAGAAATATGAGATGAGAGTCATGTACTTATAGTAATTCTAGGCCAATATGGACCTTAAAAATTCTATCTTATACCAGAGAACGTTCCAAAGATACATTTCCGGTACCACCCTATTATGTTATTTTACAGATGTGTTTCTAGAACTACTCAACACTGAATAAAATTCAGAAACAGACAAAAACATAACTTGTATTCATCATCAAACCTGAGTCTTTTCGAATGAGTGAAAATCTCATCCATTCATGTCGGGCTATCAAGTTCCACCCTTTTTGAAATTATACAAGCACGTGAGAGCCCATACGTTTTCCCAAGTGTGCGACCACACTTTGAGCTACCGGAACCTACATTTTCAGCTTGTTTCACTTCATGCAAAATAAAATCTAGTCCTCCTCGGGATATTTTTCGACCAACTAAGAATATAGATTGTTGCCTTTGAATCTGTGTTCTAACACTGTGATGTTGCGACTAAATGATGTTTGTATCTCATTATCCTGATTTTGGATCAGTCAGTTCACAGAGTCTTAATCTTTACACAAATCACTCTTACTATTTTCTAACCAATTCTTCAATGTAGCATGGGCACACTCAACTCGGTTAGTTGTTGTATTTACAAGGTGTCTAACCTCATTGGTCCAAGTATAAATAATCTTTTCCTTTACTTGGTCCAAAATTTTACTTTCAACATATTTCAACAAGTATGGATATTTCTCACAAACCTTCCTAAAATGTATAACACGATCGATATATAATTATTTTGTAGAAGAATTTATTATAATATTTCGTGCATCCATTATTCTTTCCACTATCATGCTAGCTTTGACAATTATTCTATCTTCTCCTTTAATTTGTTTCGTCCCTATCGCGAGTTTAACCCAACTTCTCACATTCTTTGTGATGTGATACCTACAAAGTAATGCGTAAGAAGTAGGAAAGACTTTTGCAACCGAATTCATCAAAGTGGTACCGCGGTCAGTGATAATTACTTTCGGTGTGTCTTCTTTGTATTTCAACATTGCCCGACACACTTCTAAAGCCCAAGTAACATTTTTCTCTTTTTCCGCTCTCTAGAAATGCAAACCCAACAAAATAAGTCTTCTTAGTATAAGCAACACCAACAATTTCCAATAGTGGAAGTATGTACTTGTTAGTCTTATACGTTGAATCAAGGATGAGTACACTAGGAAACATGTTAAACAACTTTATGGAATCAAGACGAGTCTAAAATATATCTTGAACGATTACTCCATCCTCGCACGTTCGATACCTACATACATAATTGTTATCATTCACAAGTTTCAACAGTTGATGCATTTCAGATCTATCCCCCCCAACGCCTCGTTGCTAAGGACACAAATATTGTACACTTGCTTTATATTTGAGATATTAGAGTCTTCTTTCATGTTTCAAAGTTGCAATTATGTTTTTGGGTTGCAACATATTCAATGTCATGTCTGAAACGATTTCCTTATCTTTCGACCTGAGGCGGCATGTAATTAGCCCGAATAACTTTTCACACATGTCATGGTTATGTAAACCACATATCACATTAAATCTCCATTTGTTATTTCACAAAAGATAACCACACAACTTAAAGGAACATTCACATTTTCTTAAACCTGTGTCATCTCATTTGAATTTTCGGAGAGAAGTTATATACTTCCCACTTATTTTACATCTCATTGTCACAAATTCAACTCTTATATCTGAACCATTATCGTCATTCCGATTACAACACCAAATCTAAATTTAGATGCCTTCGTGCGAATCCATTAAAGCATATGATCACGAAATTCAAACTCTTGTCCATTTGTAAATTGGTTGCCAACATCTACCTCCTTTACATCAACACGTTTGGCATTCAGAGGCACAATATGTTTGGAAAAACATCGGGGTGCACCATGTCTAATGCAAACAATAACATAAAATATTCAAAGATATATTCAAACACAATTTGAAAATGAAAACAATTAGCTCTAGAAACGCACTTTCGGAGGAATTCATACAAAATCCAGAAATGCATTTCTGGACACGACATAAATTTTTCATCTACAAAATAAGATTAATGTGAGCAATGAAGAATGAAATAAACGTTATTTACCTTGAATTACAACTTCTTTTACTCATTTTGATATGAAGAAACACAAGATTGAAGTTTTGGAGTGCAAATCATGATTGAGAATAGAAGGGTTTTTTTTGTAACGGTTTTGAGAAAAAATGGTTATGGAGTTTTATCATGCAGGTTGTTGTTTTATTAAAAATCACGTTTGATATTTTCGAAAATGCATCTCCGTAAATGGCTGATGTTCAAAGGTGGTAGGATTTCCAATTCTCACTTCAAAATTTCAGAAATGTACTTCCAAAAAAGTCATTGGATTGTTGTTCTGGACTGGACCAATGGCTAGACATGGCCCAATCCGCTTCTACTCCAAAGCGGCCCAAATTGCCTAAGTCCAATCCATAAAGGGGCAAAAGTTACCTTTCTGCCCCTCCGACCGGGCAGGGACTGCATCGCTCCTCCCCGGAAACGATGCCCGTTACGCACGGCTCATCCACTCCCCGAACAGCTATGGGCAGGTGCCCGGAACTATGCCTATGCCCGACATAACGGCTAGTTTTGGGCACCCTTCCCAACATAATGGCTAGTTTGGGTAGTTACCTATTCTTCGGGAAAATGGTTATTTCGCCCCGAAAATAGGACCGTTGGCCACGCGTTGGGGGCTCTATATAAACCCTCTCGCTTGAGAGGGTCAGGTATTCAATATTCACCCTACGAACTAACACTTTGTACTTGCCCCTTTTCTCTGACCGTTTCTTACTTGAGCGTCGGAGTGCCTTGCAGGTACACCCCCCTCCTCTCCATACGACCAGCATCCCAGACGCACTTGGTGGCCCATTTCTACAGGATCTGATCCAGCCTTCACGATCAGTGGCGCCGTCTGTGGGAATCATTGTTCTCCCCATCTTTCTTTCCCGGAAACCAAAAATCAAAATAATTTTCAAAGATCATCATCGTCATGGCCTCTCAAGATCGTGCCAAGGATGCTCTCCAAACCACCATCCTCCCCGTCAACAAATCTGACGTTGACGACCAACCATCTCTCCTCAGAGATGCCCGTTTTCTAAGGGACGGAGCCACTGCTTCTCCTTCCCCTACCCCCGCTGATCGCAACAACGATCAGTCTTCGTTTGATGTCCAGCCCGTTCCTGTTCCGCCCAACGCCGACCCGGCCGTGGCAGCCCTCCTGGAAGCGATCAACAAAACCAACACCCTGATCCTACAGTAGAACGAGAGGATCGGGGGGTTAGAAGAGTCCAACCGTCCAAGATCCCCTCCTCCGCGTAGGGGCCAGCGACGATCAAGGAGCCCGCAGCCCCGGAGAGACATCGACCGAAGACTGCGCCAAGAGCCTGACCCTCGCGCAGCCCGGAAGCGTGACCAGATCTCCCCGCGTGACCAGCACTCTCCCGGCCACAAGAGGACTCAAAGGAACGAGCAATCTCCCCCGGTCAAGTCTAAAGGTCGGGCCCGTTCACCTTATCCCCGAAGGAACCGCTCACATTCTCCTTGAAGGAACCGCTCTCCTTCTCCCCGGAGGAACCGCCGCCGTGAGCGTCCCCTTCGATCCCCATCGTTCACCAGTTCTAGCAGCGACGACGAGCCTCACGACCCGTTATCCCAGGAGATCTTGGCTACCCGTCTCCCCAAAGGCATGGAGAAGCCCCCGTCACTGGGCACGTACGACGGGACCACTGACCCCGACGAGCACATCGAGAACATCGATGCGCTGCTGGACTACCGCGGCGTACGAGGCGCCATCAAATGCCGACTATTTCCTACCACACTCCGAAAGGGAGCGATGACATGGTACAAGCAGCTGCCCGAGGAGTCCATTACCTCGTGGAGACAACTGGGCAGGATGTTCTCTCGGCATTTCACAGCATCTCGCCGTCACCCCAAGACCGAGGCCTCCCTTGGGGCCATAATCCAAGGAAAAGACGAGCCTCTCCGTACATATATCGAGAGGTTCAACAAGGAAGCAGTACAGGTCCCTACAACGGATGAAATGAAGAAGTTTCTGCTCGAGCAAGGGCTCTGCCCGGGCTCTGAGTTTTCTAAAGCCATTGGCCTCGCACCACCGAGGAACTTAGACGCCCTCCTCCTCAAAGCCCAATCGCACATTCAGTACGAAGAGAAGGTTGCGGCCAACAACGTCCGAGCATCACGCCATCAGGAGAACGCTCGGACCTCCAGAGGAGAGGAAGCCTCGACATCTCGTCGGGGTGAACGGAGGCGCGAGGACCGTCCCCGGGACTCCTGCGACAGCAAGGGACCCTCCGGGCGTTTCCATGACTACACCCCCCTAACCGTCTCCAGGGAGAAAATATTGTCTGAATGTGCCAATTCGGAGTTCAAGCAGGCAGGGGTCCGCTTTCCCAAACAACTGCCGGCCATACCAAACGTGGACAAATCAAAATATTATCGTTTCCACAAGAGGCACGGCCACACTACAGAGGACTGCATCCACCTGAAGGATGCCATTGAGATACTGATCAGGGATGGCCACCTGAAACAGTTCGCGAAGAAGAAGGACACTCCTCGGCAGGACGCCCAGGAGTCCAAGAAGATAGAGGAGGAAGTACCCTTCTCGGAAGACTCCAACATACAGGTCGCTATGTCCATATCGCGACTTGAGGACTTCTACGTCCCGGACGGGCTCAGCGCCCCTGCTTATTTCGCGGCCCACAGCCCGTGGGAGACTTTTCCCTCCGCCATGGTCATCTCTGGCGGGGGCTTCAACAAAGTCACTGTGGGCTCCATGAAAGGCAAATTCGAGCATCTGATTAACACGAGCTCCAATAAAGTGACAACGCTTGACCAGGCCCAGAAGGGCTCCGTCCCTATCTCCTTCTACCGGGAAGAGCTCCTCGGCGGATCCTCGAACTCGAGCATACCTTTGCTCGTCAGAGCCCGAATGGAGAACTTCGACGTTCACAGAATCCTCGTCGACCAGGGCAGCTTGGTCGACATCATGTACTCCCAGCTGTTTTCAACATTTTAGCTGGACGAATCAAACCTTACCCCCTATGTAGGGTCTGATTTACAGGGATTCAACGGATCAGTGACCAAGCCATGGGGCTACGTCGAACTGATCATAACCTTCGGATCAGCTGAGATGGCCAGATCTGTCAAGGTATAATTTTTGGTGATCGACTGCCCGTCGCTTTACCAGTGCATATTCGGAAGGCCAACTCTGGCCGAGTTGGTAGCAGTGCATTCAACATTCCACCTGAAGATGAAGTATTACACTTTAAGAGGGATGGTCGCCACCCTCCACGGTGACATCGAAGTTGCACGACGGTGTTTCGAGGCAGCTACAAAAGGGCTCAACGCCATTGTGTCCAAGCTAAAAGTGTCGGGCAAGCCAGCATTGCCAAGCAGCTCCGAGGAAGCCAAGCCTCTTCCCCAGGTCGACTCCATCGACCTCGACAGTCGCTTCCAAGAAGAAGACCAGCAGGAGGAACGAGCAACTTCAGCCAACCCATCCACATCGTCCAGCAGCAGCTCCTATCTGATGCGCCCAATCCCAGATGGCAACTTCGAGATCGTTCTGTTCGGCAACGACCCTCAGCGGGGAGAGAAGATTGGAGCAGACCTACCCGACATCGCGAGGAAGTAGCTCAAAGTATGCCTCCGTGAGAATGCCGACCTCTTCGTATGGACCGTAGCCGAAATGCCCGACTTGGATCCGTTCGTCGCCTGCCACCGGCTGACAATTGACCGGCCGTCAAGGCCGTAGCACAACGTAGGAGAAAGCAGTCTCCGGAGAAAACGGAGGCTGCTGAAAAAGCTGTAAAGGACCTCCTCGAGGCCAAATTTATTTCGGAAGCCAAGTACACCACTTGGTAGTCCAACGTTGTACTAGTTAAAAAATCTAATGGAAAATGGCGCATGTGAATTGATTACACCGATCTCAATAAGGCATGCCCGAAGGATGCCTACCCCCTCCCCAATATTGATAAACTTGTTGATAATTTTGCCGGTTTTAAACTTTTACATGGACGCCTACTCGGGCTATAATAAAATTCCTATGGAAATGGCCGACAAAAAATACACGGCCTTCATGACCGAATCGGGCAATTATTACTACAACGTAATGCCCTTCGGCCTGAAGAACGCCGGAGCAACCTACCAAAGAATGATGAACAAAGTATTCCGGGGAGAAATCGGCGACATGCTTGAAGTCTACATGGACGACATGATCGTGAAATCCCACGAGGAAATCGATCATACTGCCCATTTGAGAAAGGTCTTCGAACAGGCCAGGAAATACAAAATGCGTTTTAACCCCGAGAAGTGCACGTTCGGTGTCCGAGCGGGCAAATTCCTCGGCTTCTACTTAACGGAATGAGGAATTGAAGCCAATCCCGATAAATGCCGAGCATTCTCTGAGTTTCCTACGCCCAAGTCCAAAAAATCCATCCAGTCTCTCAACGGGATGCTCGCGTCGCTATCTCGTTTCGTGGCTAAGTCCGCCCAGCACGCTCTACCATTCTTCAAACTCCTCCGCAAAGAGGCAACATTCGAATGGACCGAGGAGTGTGACAAGGCCCTTCTCCATCTGAAACGAGCACTCTCAGAGCCACCGGTCCTCTCTCACCTGGACAATGGCGAAACATTGTACCTGTACCTCGCCGTAGCAACCGAAGCAGTGAGCGCCGCTCTCATCCGCGAGACACCTGACGGGCAGAAACCCATATATTTCACGAGCAAAGCGCTGCAAGGACCAGAGTTAAGATTCCACTTCAACGTAGTAATGATTATCAACGTAGCAAGAAGATTAAGACACTACTTCCTAGCTCACACGATCATGATTCGAACAGATAACCAATAAAGCAGCTACTAGGACGACCAGACATGGCCGGTCAAATGCTCAAATGGTCGCTAGAACTGTCCGAATTTGACATCCAATACGAAAGCAGGAAAGCTCTCAAAGCCCAGGCTCTGGCATACTTCGTCGCAAAAATGACATTCGCAGACTCCCCTGCGAGCGAAGCACGCAAATGGACCATTTTTGTGGACGGTGCCTCCAGCTCGGCAGGAAGCGGTGCGGGCATCATATTGGAAAGCAACGAACGAAACATCGTTGAAGTATCACTCACCCTGTCCTTCCCAACCTCCAACAACCAGGCTGAATACGAAGCCTTCCTAGCTGGCCTACGCCTGGCCGAGGACCTGGGCGCAGAAGAAGTTGTCATCTGCACAGACTCACAACTCGTGGCCCTCCAAGTCCGGGGAGAATATCAAGCCAAAAACGACAACCTGGCCGAATACTTGGCCTTGGTCAAGAAAGAGATGGCAAAGTTCACAACAGTGGAAGTGAAACATGTTCCCCGCGAACATAACGTGCGAGCAGATGTACTATCCAAACTAGCCAACACAAAGAAGAAAGGCGGAAACAATTCCATCATACAGGAAGTACTTCCTCGACCCAGCATCGAGAAGGCCTCCCCGACACTCGATGTGCAGGTGATCAGCGACAACAACTGCTGAATGACCCCTGTCTACAACTATCTCGCCAAAGACGAACTTCCGTCCGATCCAAAGGAGGCCAGCACAGTCAGGCGAAGAGCCTGCTCTTACGTCTTGGTCGAAGATAAACTCTACAGGCGGGGATTCTCCATTCCGCTGCTCAAATGTGTCGAGGAGGAAATGGTCGCGCACATCCTGCGCGAAATCCATGAGAGAATCAACGCTCAACATCTCGGCGGAAGATCCCTTGCACGAAAGGCTCTCCGAGCAGGATACTACTGGCCGACCATGCAAAACGACGCAAAAGAACACGTGAAGAAATGCAATAAATGCCAACGACACGGGGACATGCACCTAGCTCCGCCTAACGAGCTCAAGCCTATGTCCTCCCCGTGGCCATTCGCCCGGTGGGGCCTAGACATCCTAGGACCCTTCGTGGTAGGATCAAGTCAGAACAAATACCTAATAGTGGGCGTAAACTACTTCACAAAATGGATAGAAGCGGAGGCTCTAGCCAAGATAACTGCCCTCAACATCCTGCGTTTCTACAAACGAAACATCCTTGCACGTTTCGGCATCCCCCAAGCGATAGTAACGAACAATGGGACGCAATTCACAGACAAGAAGTTCCAAGACTTCGTCGCCCAACTAGGCACGAAGCAACACTTCGCATCCGTAGAGCACCCTCAAACAAACGGACAGGCTGAAGCAGCCAACCGAGTCATCCTTCGAGGCCTCAAGCGAAGGCCGGACGAAACAAAGAAGGCATGGGCCGAGGAACTGCACAGCGTACTGTGGGCATACCGCACAACTCCACACTCAACAACCGGGGAAACACCTTTCCGTATAGCATACGGGACCGAGGCCGTAATCCCCTTCGAAGTTCACGTGCCCTCCAGGCGGACAGAGTCGCTCCTAGACGAGGAGATGAACGATGAATCGTTGAGAGAAGAACTCGACCTCGTCGAGGAAATCCGAACCGGGGCAGCCCTCCGCGAAGCCTCGCTATAACAAAAAATTACCATCAGGCACAACACCAAGGTGATACGACGAGAGTTCGACGTGGGAAGCCTTGTTCTAAGAAGAAACCACAAAGACTCTCATGAAGGCAAACTAGCAGCCAACTGGGAAGGACCCTATCGCGTCCGAGCAAAAACGGAAAATGGGGCCTACTACCTAGAACATCTCACCGGGGAAGAACTTGCTCGACCATGGAACGCTGAAAAGCTAAAACAATACTACAACTAAATTCTCGGTTCGACCCCTCGCGACGACGAACGTCAGCTACCGACCACTGTGCACGTCTAGGTATAAGCGTCGCATACTAATAAAGCAGAACCCCGCTCAATAACGAGCCGGGTAACTGCTCGACAGCGGTCCTCGATCGAGCATCGCTGTCGTCAAAGTACCATGACTGGCAGAACCCCAGCTCGCAATGGGACGTTCACGCCGCGAACTCAGGCCTCAAACGCGACCTGAGCTCTGCACCCCGCCAGGATTTCCCCGGCCGTTCGACCAGTTCCCCTCACTGCCGAACACATCTACAACAAGTAATCCCCCTTAAATATTTGCACAAGTCAAATACTCCCAATCACGGGCAGACATACATTCACAACGAGCATGAGTACAACACTTAGCAAAAAATAAAAGCAAGTAAATTCATGCAGATAACAGAATCAAACATATAATAATTTAACATAATAAGTGGCCACAAGGACCATGATTGTACTGGGTTACATCAAACGGGGGCCATGCCCCCCAAAAAATAAATTACAAGCAATTACTCGGCATGCAGGCCGGATAGATTACAACGGCATCAAAAACACAAACTCCTCACTCATCCACGTGCTCGGCAGGCTCGGGCTGAGGCCCCTGGTCTTCCTCGGGCTGATCCTCGTTATTCCCTCCAAGGAGAGCATCGGGCATAATGATCCGGCCATCCTCAACGTGCGCCAGATAGTGGGTACCCTCGACAGAAAAGTCAAGCTCAGGGTTCACCACCCGCAGTTGAGCCACGGCGTTCTTGAAAGACTCCTCCGCGACGACAATACCATCATCCTCGGCCATCAGCAAAGGAGCAACCAACTCGGATCTCGTCTTCAATTCCTTCACATCTTCCGGCTCATCATCACCCGGGGCATTGGCCGCCCTCAGCCACTGGACCAGCTCCTCAGCAACTTTCTTCTCTGCCGCCAGCGTGGAGTTCTCCTTCTTCAACCGAGCTACCTCCTCCTTGGACTTCTTCCGAGCATCATCGGCACCCTTGAAGTCTTCCTTGAGGGACGCCATGGTAGCACGGCCAGCATTAAGTTCGGCCTCAGTTGCAGAGTCCCCTTCAGCATAAACGACTGCCATCTCCAACATCCTGACCAAGGCAGAAGCTTCTTGAGCCACCAACGCCCTCTTGCTCGGGCGATCCATACTTTCCAAGCGAAGAGATTCTTCCCGGGGCACGACCAAAGAGTTTCCCTCGAAAAACCTCATATCGAGGATACAAGGAGGAAGCTCGAACTTCCCTTTCTCAGCCACCCGAGTGAGGTCCACAGCTTCAGTAACCCTTGGCCGTTTGGATCGACCGGTCAAAGGAAGAGGAGACCCCCGGGGAGCAAGAGTAGGAGAGAAAGAGGTCCCCGCAGCGGACTGCGCCAGAGGAGGAACACAAGCGCCAGCAAACCGAGACTTCGGAGGAACTGCTCCGGCCTTGTTCCTCGCAAGAGCGTTCCTCACAACCCTGTCATGGGCCTGAGGCATCTCACCTGCACAAACAAAATACGAGCATGTTAGATACGAGGAAAAGAAATAGCGCAAACAAATCTAAATAACTAAGACTACTAAGCAGCTTCTCGGCATCCTCGGGAGTCTTGCACTCCAACAGTGCCTTAATATTGATAAATCGACGCTCAACCCTCTGACTCCCGTCCTCCTCGAAGACCGGATTACCCTTGCTCATCCAGTACTTAGCAAGCCGGAAGGAGTTGACCCACTTCACCAGCACCTCGTACGCCACGACGTCCTGCCCGCGCAGTTCGCTCGGTTGGAGAACATAGCCACTAGGCCTCTTAGAGAAATGATCGGGTGCCCAATGGATGTGGAACTTATAGACTCTCCACCCAATAAACTTCCCATCCTCGTCGCGCAGGTCATTCCCATCCTCGTCAACTTCGATCTCCCAGACGTATGTGTTATCCTGGGCAGCTTCGGACAAGGGCTCGATGACATAATACCGCTCTTTGAACGTCCGTATCGACTCCGAGAATGGCTTAAACAACTTGCGGGGCTGCTTCAAAGACACCCAGCCGTACTTCCTCCCCGATAGCTGCCTTTGAAGATGGGAGACAATGAAGAACAGAGGGAGAGTAGCCCCTATGGAGAGATGCTCGCATACCAGCTCGAACGCCCGGATGAAGGCCAACGAGTTAGGATGCAGTTGCGTGGGGGCCAATTTCAAATGCACGAACACTGACTGCTGAAAATCAGTGAACGATAACCTCAGACCCAACTCCTTAAAAGCATATTCCTACACCGTGAAACGGTCCCCGAAGTTCGTGCAGACCTGCTCACCCACGGAAGGGAAGTGCACCTTCCACTCTCCCTCCGGTCCAACCTCCGTAAAAACGTCCCCCAAATACTTCGCAAAAGTAGACACGTGCTCAGCGGGTTCGGCCACCTCCCACTCCTCGGCGGAGTCCACGGCGACGCCCTCGTCCATGTCGTCCAGCTCCTCTTCCTCCCCAACATCACTGGAGGAACTCAAAGCCGTCGAACTCGAAGCCGTCGAATTACTATTGTCCTCGGAGCCTGTTTCTTCCTCGGACGTATCTATGATAACCTCTCTATCTGGCCCCGTCGCCATAACAATCACTTGAAAAGCAGAGAAGAAAGTGAATTCGACAACAAATTAAATCCACCCTTCCACCGCTAAGTCAAGTGAAAGGGTGCGCAAAGGGCTAAGGACAACGTCCCCGACCTAAGCCCTAACATCAAAAGGAAAACTGAAACCTCCCCGCGAGGAGACGCTCGAAACAAACCATCCCCAAGCGAGGAGCTTCCTCGTACTCGTACCCAGTTTCCGTTCGAAGCTTCGCCGGAAGTCGCAAAGCTCCACCGGAATCTGGGAGTGTTCTACCAAAAAACTCATCACCCACTCAGAAGAAGGACAGATACGACGGTCACACATGCATAGCTGTCACGGCGACGCCATGAACCGCCCTCCTCGCTAGAACATACTAACACGTCCGGCGACATGTCGGAAGTGGAAAAATGGCACAACCACCGTCCATCACCAGCAAGCACCAGAAATCCACCTATTTCGTCCTCTAAACCTAGCCCTAACCACATGCAATCTACCATTGACGACAAAAAGGAGTAAAACAAGCACAGGATCAGGAAACTTACTTGATTTAAGAAGATGCAAGTGGCTGCTCGAAGCTTGGAGCGGTGGTCGGAGTAAGCAGACGGTGGCAACGGGCAGGAATGCTGAAGGAAACGAAGAGAAATCAGAGCAAAAAGTCCCAAATGGAACGATTTCCCCCTTTTTATACAAAAGGGGCACGTGCGAACACGCGCTCGTAGGCCATGATGGCTATCCACTAGCCATCATTGCCTAGTAACTGCTACACGGAGCTCTAGGCACACGTGGCATCCCAACGTTTCCAATTCTATCTGACCATTAGTCTCCCCGAACACCGGGCAACAAGGTCACGGCCACGAATCTCACGGACACCAGGGGTCACAAGCACATTGAGACAATCCTCATCGTCTTCAAACGACGATTCCCTGCTAGCTCCTCGGAGCAACGAACTGCCCTTAAGTCATCACTCCTATGCTCGGGAGCAACGACTTGGGGGGCTCCTGTTCTGGACTGGACCAATGGCTAGACATGGCCCAATCCGCTTCTACTCCAAAGCGGCCCAAATTGCCTAAGTCCAATCCACAAAGGGGCAAAAGTTACTTTTCTACCCCTCTGACCGGGCTGGGACTATATCGCTCCTCCCCGGAAACGATGTCCGTTACGCACAGCTCATCCACTCCCCGAACAGCTATGGGCAGGTGCCCGAAACTATGCCTATGCCCGACATAACAGCTAGTTTTGGGCACCTTGCCCGACATAACGGCTAGTTTGGGTAGTTACCTATTCTTCAGAAAAACAGTTATTTTGCCCCGAAAATAGGATCGTTGGCCACGCGCTGAGGGCTCTATATAAACCCTCTCGCTTGAGAGGGTCAGGTATTCAATATTCACCCTACGAACTAATACTTTGTACTTGCCCCATTTCTCTGACCCTTTCTTACTTGTGCGTCAGAGTGCCTTGCAGGTACACCCCCCTCCTCTCCATACGACCAGCATCCCAGACACACTTGGTGGCCCACTTCTACAGGATCTGATCCAGCCTTCACGATTGAAGTTTTGGAGTGCAAATCATGATTGAGAATAGAAGGGTTTTTTTGTAACGGTTTTGAGAAAAAATGGTTATGGAGTTTTATCATGCATGTTGTTGTTTTATTAAAAATCACGTTTGATATTTTCGAAAATGCATCTCCGTAAATGACTGATGTGCAAAGGTGGTAGGATTTCCAATTCTCAATTCAAAATTTCAGAAATGTACTTCCGAAAAAGTCATTGGGTTGTTAAATTAGAAATAAATTGCTAAGGGGAGTTCGGAGATACATATTCGAAATAAATTTTGAAAAAAATATGGAATGAGTCTCAGTTGGGGCATGTTTTAGTGAGGCAAACGGTGCGTTCGAAGATGCATCAGAATAACATTTTTCGAATTGTCATAGGATGTTTTTCTATCTCTTAGGGTGAGATTAACAATTCCCTTAAATTATAGCAGTTTAAATTCTAAGTTTTTCTAAGTTTTTCGGTCCAATTTGTAAAAGGTCTGATCCCATCACAAGCTGGTTTGAAACGGGTCAGGTAGTTTTGTCAGCTTTCTCATGGTATCAAACATCAAACATTAGTAGATATTATTTACCATTTCACTATTAAAATTATGGGAATTTTTCCCACCCTTATACTTTCTCACAAACCTTTGGTAAAAACAAAAAAATATCCATAGAATTCAGAGATGCATCTCAGGATGCATCCGTTTCTCATAAAATTGAAGGCAAACGAGTGATTCACTCCTATTATACTTAATTTCGGAGGTGTATCTCCGGATACACCATTTTTTTTACGAAAATTGTGTTTTCGGATGTGCATATTCGTAAAGTGTCTTGTTGTTTTAAAAAAAAAATTAGTATGAAGTGTATTCAAATAGGCAAAGATAGTAGTCATGCATCAGCAATGCAACAAATATGTAAATACAAACAATATCTCTATTGAGAAAAACAATTGGAAAATAAAAAAATAATTAAAATAAAATTATAAAAATATGAAAATACAACTAAAAATCAAATAAAATCAAATTAATAGTCTACAAATATTTTGATTTTTTTCGAAAATATGAAAATACAACTAAAAATCAAATTTAAGAGTCTAAAATTTTTTTCAAAATTTTTTCAAAAATATGAAAATAAAAAATAAATAAAATAAAATAGAAAAAAAAAGGATGGTGTCCCATATTTAATTTTTAAATATGGTACTTTGATCATTGATTTTTTTTTTCTTATGAAATGACATAGTAAAATTGATTCAAAGTCGATTTTCTAAAAAATTGAATTTTTTACGCTAGGTTGCATAAAGGCCAAAAACACAGGAAGGCAAGGGCCAGAACACGAGTATGCAATTCCCATGACTATATTGGTTAAAATCGGACAGAATTCCCGACAACGACGCCAATTTCAATGAAGAATGTGTAGTAAATGAGAGTTGGAGTTTTTGAAAATACATCTCCAAATTCATCCTTGAAATTTTCAAAGATACAATTGACAAAAATAAAATAACTGTTTAATCTATAAAAGATGAGATGATTCAAAGTGCGTCTACAGATGCAGGACCACACCACAAGGATGGAAAAAGAAATTGGCAAAATTATTAAGTTTTAATTCTAAGACTTGTTGCGTCAGTCAGTTTATGATTCAAACATGAGAGCTTCTAAAGAACCATTTATTTAAATTATCTAAAAATTATTTTTAATATAAACAATTTGAAGATTATATTTTAGATATTTGAAAAGGAAAAAAAAAAAAGTAAGTTATGATTGAAAAACTGAAAAACATTTAAGTTATGTCCACATATTTATCACTTATGTTGTAAAAAATCACATTAAGCTGTGATAGATTTTATTTTTTGTATTTAAGTTAAAACTGAACTTATAATAGAAAGAAAACAAATTAATTGATGAACATATTTGCCTCAATGACTACAAAAGTTAAATCCTGTTTGAAACTGATATAGTATGTACAATGGATCTTCACACAAGAGTGATGGTTCTGCGGATACAATTTCACTGTATGTTTTTAACACAGAGAACAAAGTGAAATGCTCCACATGAACTACTTAGTGAATTAACCTCCTTGATCAGTTGCTTCTACTGACATATGTGTTTGGCTTCTTAGCGTTGAAATCTTCCTTTGTAATTCAATATTTGACATCCGCTCGGTCTCCAGCGCTCGCTCAAGCTTTCAAAATATCATTAATAAATGGTTTTAGCAGAACATCTCAACAACCATAAAGCTCAAATGATTATTCTAACATTTGATGGATATTTGTGTATTACACTTATTTCGAATAATACCTTGGCTGCTCGGGTGCTCCATTCTCCTAAAATTGCTCTGAGTCTTTCATTCTCTTCTACATACTGTTATATGATAATAGCCAGAATTCTACTATGAGCATCAAATTTAAGAGTATTGTAGGAATAAAAAACATATTAACTCCTTTTTAGTATTAGTAAAACCTGCAAGATACCTGATTGTTGGTCATGCGAACACGTTGGGTCTCTGAGTCCCTTTCAGCAATTAAAGACCGTGCAAGCCTTAGTTCAGATTGCATTTGGTTCATCTGTAACATAAATTTCAAGCGAGGATACTTTTAGTTTTGAGCAAATAGAGTTGAATATCTGATAACTGAATTCATTTTGTTAAATTCTTAGAATTTAGGTTGGACCCAACTCAACCTTACAAAATCAGTTTGTAAGATGATGGATGTCTCGCACTTATAACATTTTATCATGCTATATCGCATGCAATGTGTTACTCTGCTAATTCATGTAGATATTCAAATAATGAGATGGTGGGGATAAGAGATGTCGTTCAAAACACTGATTTATTGATTCAGTATTAAACTCAACAATACACGAATTTCTCAGATAAATAAATGTCAATATTTGATTGATCATAATGTTTAAGTATATTACCGAATTTGATGTAGCAGCAAAAAATCATTTTCTTCGGAAGTTAACATAAGTAAAACTAAGTTCTGAAAAAAAAACTGTGGTCATAAATATCTAGAGCATAATATTTATCTAATTGCTCTATTTGTGTATATGGGATCTCACAATTCATAGAATCTCGTGATAAATGGCGTCCTTGGAACATTCCAGACTAGCCATCATTTTCAGGTTGGGATCGAAAAAAAGATCACAAGCTGGATTAATCAACTTCAAACAACTAACTTAGCTTTCACCCCTTAACTGTCCAACCTACCTTAAGGCTCTACATTTCACTTAATTGTCCAACCCAGTTACTAGAGTTATCTTAATGTTAACATATTGCAACCTAGTTAGGAAAGTAAGCTGGGTACTTGAAGTTGTCTGCAAGAACATTTAAAATTAAAACAGATAATAGTTACCTCTGCAGAAATTGTACGCAATTCTTGATCACGAGCTGCCAGTAGATGAGCAAGGTCAACCTGAAATATAAGCAATTTATTTCCTCAGAAAAATCTGGAGCCACAAAAATCAAGAGTTGTTAACAAGTATGCATGTATGGAGATTTTCACTGCTTGCTTATGTGAACTGTATTGACTAAACTATACAATTCAAACTTAGCTAATTGTAATTTGGCCTACAAGGCTTGAAATTGAACAGAGTTCAAGCTTGGCTTGGCTCACTAAGCTTGAGTGACTTATGAGCTCAAGTTCAGAAATTAGGCTCAAATTTTACCAGGTTTATCCTGACATGACATGTAAGTCTCTCAAGTGAGTTCAAGCTTGGTTCAGTGAGCTTGAGTGGCTTATGAACTCAAGTTCAGAAATTAGGCTCAACTTTTACCAGGTTTATTGACATATAAGTCTATCAAGTCTACACTCTGCTAAACTTGAGACATTGTCATTCCTATGCAAAATAATGTTTCAACTCATCAATGGAGTAGATGACAATAATAGGTTTAAAGGTAATTGAAACAAGATTTATGATATCCCTCAACTATAAATATATTCCAAAAATTATTAAATAAAATGAGTATGGTTAAAAAGCAATAAAAGCAATTTGCTCCCTATTAATGGAAAAATTGGTTGTAGAGCTACGAGTATCAATTGAAAACTAGATGCTAACCAATCTTCAAAATCTCAACTGTCCATGTTGAATATAAAACTGTATTTTAGCAGGAAGGCTTTTGAATAGAATATGAATAAACTTCAATATAGTACTCTGGTTTACATCACAAGATGAATTCAGATTGCAGTGTATCACTACAAATCTAATAATTCAATAGACCTTTTTTATCTCCTATTGAATATTCTAGCTGGATAAGCCACAACAACACACGGTCACTGTTAGAGACATAGACATAATGTTATAAAAAAGAAAAGACAACACATAAGAATTTAAAGTTAAGTTGACTTAGTAGAGAGACTAGAAAGAGAACTAGTTTATGTGTCCATTATTACCTGAGATGTACTCCGATCTTCGGTTCGTTCATATTTACTTAAAGACTCTTGCAAACGAAGAATCTGCAAGACAAAATGTTAATTAATTTATGTGCAGTAAAACATCTACACTGTCAGTACAAGTTAAAGGGTACAAAATCAAATAATTAACGAATGCTTCAAATCCTGAGATACCTCCTCACTCAAAAAATGAAGATTTTCACGCTGATATTGCAACAAAGCCATTTGTTGATCAGAGAGCCTACCATCATGGTACCTGTAGCATCAAGATATACTAATTACACAGTTTACATTCTTCACAATCCAAGAACCCAGTGTTTCATATGTGTTTGCAAATGTAATTTCGATTTTACTGTGTAACATGCATGAATGAAATGCATAAAAGGTAGATTGGTGTGCATTCAAAAATACTATGGTTTGCCAGACAACGTCTCAAATTTTGTGGTTCTTCACAATCCAGGAATCCAATGATTGATGTGTTTGCAAATGTGATTTGCATTCGCGCTTTTGCATAACATGAATGAAATGCCTAAAAGGAACTAAGTAGACCATGCATCCAGAAGTATTACAGTTTGCCAAAAAAATTTCTAATTTTGTGGTTTGAGAATTTAAACATGGATATTGAATTATGAAGTCAATTACGAAAGAAACTAAATTACAAAATGTTTGCCTTAGACCCTCCAAAGAACTTGCTGGTTGTAGTGGTGAATATAAGGACTTCAGAACATCAGGATGGGAGTTCAATGAATTGTACTGGTGTATGTAACCTGCATGTACAAAAAATGCACATAGATTACATAATACTAAACTACAATAACTACTATACAAATGTAAGATCTTATAATTATAAAAGTAAGGTGAATTTGAACAAAATACATAAACATTTAACTCAACCAGTACAGTAGATGGGTATAATGCAATAAATATTTCCAGATTTTTCAGTCAATTAGGGTGCTGTCCTCCCCAAGACAATAAATGTTTTTCAAACAGAACAATAAATGTTTCTATATATAGTAGTTTAAGATTTCTGAATATAATTTACCACATATCAATAAATGTTCCCAGTTTTATCATTCATTCAACGGCCATGGCAGCACCTGAAGGCTGAAAGCATTCCTTTAAGTGTCCTTATACATGTTTCACATTTTTTATTTTTTATATAATTTTCGGCACCATAAAAGAAGTTAATCTTAATAGGAAATTTCTAGCTAAGACCCTCCAATAAAAATACGAAAGGATTATAATTTACCAATATAAAGGCTCATAAAACATCCAGCACATAATGCTTCGACTATCATAATAATCCTGCAGAGTTTTCAGGCAACCAAAATAAGACAAACACCTCAGAAGGTAAATGTTGCAGTTGTGAAGTTTTAGATAAAATGATAAGAGAAATATAAAGAATTCGAATAATATTGATAATATCTTGATTACTATCAACTTCATACAAAAGACTACACTAATCCCTATTCATAGGGATGTATATACTCAATCCTAAATAAATAGCAAAATCAAGAACAGCCAATATTAATCAGAAAAAAAATCACTGCATGATATGAAAAATCAAATTTCATTTGATTACGGCCAAGTTAAAAGTACAACTACTAACAAGCCTAAACAAGAGGAAGTAAACAACCAAAGTCTTGATCCTCTACCAAGTATGTTGCAGCTAAAAGTTCCAAAAATTGCAATGTATCAACATCACTATCTACTAGCAAAGTCATCTTACTATAAATACTACTATAAGATTAGGTAAACTCATTCAATCAAACATGCAAAAAAGCCCCATTGTCTTTGTTGTACTTCATGGCAACATGCACTGTCTCCAATAAAAAAAATAATTTGTAGCATTAAATCATCAAAAAAATTTATAAGAAAATTTTCTATTGATAAGATTCACATTAACCAGTCCTTCATATTTAGAAGCAACATTTTCTTGCTGATATTCCATTTCTTAGTTCCATTGAATATATCCCATAGAAAATGTCTTAAATGGACAAGTATGACCAAATGATGATAATACCTCAATATTGCAGAGATTGACAGAAAACCAGTGTAAGGTTTCCAGACTATAACAAGTAGCATTGCAGCAGTACCTGGAATTAAATCAATTTGTTGAGAATACATGCATTATAATTAAGAACTCATAATATAAACTATGCATGTTGAAAACATTCATGTGCCTCCAACATTTTAAGCTTTTGGGTTAATTTGGAACTCGACACTTGTCACATATGTATCAATTGACTTCATAAGGTAAGTATCATCTAAAAGTTAAAAAAGTCCAAACACTGAAATGCGTACCATAAGCTGTAATGGCAAAGGGTATGCGAACAATAAATTTCAACTTCTGGCTGAAACTATAATAGCCCTGAGAAATCACATCAATAATTAAAAACAAATTAAACAGGAAAACGATAAATACAAAAGAAACCTTCAAAGATCTTTGTAGCAAAATTTATTTTGGTAATTTTATTGCTTTATAGATCTAACTGTATTTAACTTTCAGATTTCAGAGTTCTATTTTATCAGTTAATGCTTTCAAATAAAAGCCCTTGGGCGGCATGCACATGAGAGATAAACAAAATAAGATGCTACCGTGACAAAAAAGTACTAGAAATTGAATGAATTACCTGCAACCGTATCTTATGCACTTGATAAACTAGATATTGTTGAAAGATTCCTGAAACAACAAAGGCACATCATATGAACCCCAACAAAAATATACTTAAAATCTAAACTAACAGAACTGAAGAAGCTTTTGATGCTTAGTAAAATAACATTTATTAAGATTATTCAGCTAGAAAAATAGTATTACTTTTACACATTATCATTGACAAACACAATAATGTAAACTCCAAAGGGGCTTTTAGCCCATTTAATCCACCCCAAAAAACGTAAACTCCAAAGCATTGTTTGCACTTGAGTTTGGACTCCGTATGGATTTTATTAGGTTTTACAAATCTCAAAGTGACTATATCGAATATTAGATTTATTAAGTAATAGCAGGTCAATACATTAAAAAAACTTCAGTAGTCTATAGGTATTTACTCTCATACTTGTTTCCTTTTTTCCATGTAACCTTCTAAATAAGGATTCATCAAATTCATTAGGTGCCACTCTTACTATACCATGGGAGGATATTCACCCTCACGTTCAATTATTGGACAAAATAGCTATAGTGAAAAAAATCAATCATAAAGTTATATAATTTTTTTCCTTATTACTAGCTTCTCTCTTTCAAAAAAAGCAAAAAGGGCACAACTAGTCAGTAGCCATATCAATGTATTATGCAATGAATAGCGATTACATATTTCTATCAAATTCAAGCTATGAAGAAAGACACGAATATAGTTTTAAAGTTTTGAGGTCAGGGGGTGCATTTGGACTCAGATTTGCTAGACTGTCACATCACCATCACCATTCTTTAGTAAATAAAATACTCTGCAGAAGTTCTTTTATATTTTAAAGTAACAAAATTTAAAATCGGAAAACATTTATTAGTTATGTGAAATTGTAAGATCAAAGTTTGCAGCACACATTAACAGAAACAACTTTTTGAGCTTAACGAAAAAAATACTTTACCAACAGTGGAAATTTTTTCAAGAATAAAACAGCAACAATGCAGAAAAATATTATCCCATTACCGAAAGAACGAAGCACATGCAGTGCAACATGCCAATCAGAAAACTAGGCACATCCAAAGAAAAGAACTAAGAACAACTAAACACAATAGTTCCAGTTCCAGTTCCAAACGCACCTGTCAACAGCATAAGAAGAACATCACAACTGCATAACACGGGAGAAATCAATCCTTGCACGGGACGAAATATCCATTGAGCTCCTACAGCCAAAGTAGTATAACCTGCCTAAAATGGAAGAAACAATAAGCAAATCATCACACTATTATAGTATTCTTAACACAACAAACCTATGTAACACACACTTCAGAACAAAGGCATGTGTGATGGTTATATTTAATCAGTTTTTTTTCTTAAATTATTATATATGATGCACGGACACCAGAAACACAACACTAACACGTCATACCTATAATAATTTAAAAAATAAATAAACTAAGCCTAATCACAATCAGTGTCGGTTATTCGGTTTCAGACACCGACAATGACACACATTTTTTTAGAGGTGTATGTGCTACCGAGATTATTATCAGAGGTCAACCTATCTTGTATGTGCTTCATAGCAACCTATGAAACACCGACACCTCTGAAAAATAGCGTGTCCGTGTCCATGTCGGGTGCCGATACCTTCACCGACACTTGTAATTACCTTTAATTTCTTCATTTTTCAAATTATTATAGATATTGCCGTGTCGGTGTCGGTGTCGTATTTGGGGTGTCCGTGCTTCATAGATAGCAACACACTATCAAATTCAATAAAAATTTAAAAAATCGGCATCAAAGATTATCAAATCAACCATATATAAGAAAATTTCAACTTGCCAATATCATGCAATAGAAAACACTTCCAACAATTCTTGCAGGCTTGCGATGAGCAAATAAAGGAGCTTCATGAAGTATATCCAGAAAGCTACATGAATGCAAAACACGAAACATCAAATCAGAGAGTTTGATTTTACAAATTGAAAATTGGGAACTAAAAAAAGAAATTCGGAGGAGCGTGTTTACTTACAGAGCGTTTTCCTCTTGCGATGTGGCTGGCGGAGAAGAGAATCTCTCCGTTGCCATCGCCGTGATGCGTGAGTGAATCGGTGAATTGAAATCAAGGGTTCGGAAAAAGGAAGGTGGAGTTAAGAAGGTTCTTGTAGATTAATGAACCGATTAATGTCATTTGTGAATATGGTAAGCTATCTGGATTTTGTTATTGCTATGTTAATCTAATAACATCATCATTAAGTATATCAAAACTCACTTGTAAATTTTCTAAAAAAAAAAAAACTCACTTGTAATAGTTTAAATTAATATATATATATAGTTTACGGACAATGTCAATGCAATCGTCAATTAATACTATAGAGACCATGTTTCGCGGACAATTTGTTTATGAGCGATTCAAGTGAGAAACATTTTATTTTTTTGATAAAAGGGATGGCTTAAGCCCAAAAGAAACTACACCGGAACAAATCTAGCAACAAAGGTGCATGCTAAATCATCCTCATACAAATGGGCAATAGACGTGGGACACGAGTCAAACAGACAAATGCCCATAGAATGATGGATTCCTTGTTTTGCAAGAGCATCAGCGTAAAGACTAATTTCACAATACACATGCATGACATGTATATCCTTGTCATGTTGAAAAAAGGACCTTATCTTCGCAATGAAGTTTCTTCCCAATATGTTACTAGCTTGACTAGTATTAACATCTTGGGAAACTTGTTGGGAGTCAACATAGATATCAATATTAGTAAATCCCAACCCAATAGCAAGTTGAAGGCCTTCTAACACTTCCCATAATTCAGCTATATACACATCACAAAATCCAACATGCTTTAAGAAGCCTCCAATTCACTCTCCTTTAGTTCCTCTAATAATGCCTCCACAACCTGAATCCCTAGTTTATCTCTGGCCCCATCAGAGTTCAACTTCACTTTACTCACACTAGGGGCTTTCCACTTAATAAGGACCCAATCCCTTTGATGTGTGCTAGTGACAATGGTTGAAAGCTTTTCCTGGTTGTAATCTTGGATTTGACTGTAGATTTGGTTCATCATGTTCGAAGGTCTTGAATAATTTTCAATATGAATCTCTTTATTGTGCCACCTCCATAAATTATAATACATCGTGGCCCAAAACATCTTCCAATCATAATTTGAGTTTCACCCCATATTATGATTCATATTGTCATCAACCGGTGGACATCGCAACCATTGATTGAAACAAGATGAAGGAGAAGGCCGCAAGTTTGATAAAACTTTGTTTTTTTAATGACGTGATGAATCATATCTTGGACCTCACAATTCCGAAGGATGTTTCGGATAAATTGGAAAATCAATACATGTCCAAGACGTTCATAAATAAACTGGCCGCGAAGCAGCGTCTCTATAGTCTAAAGATGTAGGAAGGTTGACGATGAGGATAAAGTTATTATTTTGATGTGCTTTTTACCATTATCTTATGATCACTTAGTGACCACTCTCCTATACATGAAGGAAATCATCACGATGGAGTCTATTTTTTCTACCCTTTTGCAACACGTACAACATCACCAAAATAATGTTTTTGAATAAAAAAATTGGTGATCTTTATCACCCTTTTAAAATGTTAGATCCCTAGAGGGATCCTTGTCGCCATTTAAGGCCATTAAAATGTTAGACCATTATGAGGGATCCTTGTCTCCCTTTGAGACGATTCAATTTTAGATTCTTGCAAGGAATCCTTGTCGCCCTTTGAGGCGATAAAAATGATGGGTCCGTACGAGAGATCCTTGTAGCCCTTTAAGGTGATCGAAAATGTTGGGTCCCTAAGAGGGATCCTTGTCTCCCTTTAGGGAGATCTAAAATACGGGATCCTCTTATCAAGGTCCTTGCCACCCTATGAGTTAATCAAAAGCACTAAAACATCAACTAATGGCCCAGATAGGGCTCTAGAGCAATCATATAGTGACGTCTAAGAAAATAGATAAATTGTTAAAGTAAATACACTTAAAAGGTGCAGCAGTTCATGTTTTTATGGGGAAAAACATAGGGGAAAGAATACAAGAAAAATCCACAAAGGGCCAAAGAAACAAAAAACAATAAGCCCACCCATCGGGCATCCTCCAGGGTTTCCTCATCCACGAGTACTTCCTTTAGGTGAGGAGTCGCTGACTCGCATCCCCCCATCGTCACATCACGAGGGCCATATTGAGTGCATACGGCTAAGGGAGATCTGTCAAGCACCTCCTTGTCATCCACAAACTAGCCATTGCGAATAACTTTTAAAACATTAAACACGCTCAAGTGTAATTCAGGATAGAAGAAGAACATGTGTTCCTTCATGCAAACGAAATAAGTAGTAGAGGTCTCCACCAAGTCATCCCTGAGCTCTGACACCTGCCCTCTAATTCCTTCTTAGAGCGGAGACCCTCCTCTAAATATAACCTCAAAAGCTCCTCTTAGGCGACGATTTACTTTGTTTTGATCTCTACAATGGCCAGCTTATTCGCTCAGGACTCCTTATCCTTTTGCAAGGGTTCCAACAACTTCTGGATTTTGGAGTGACCCTCCTCATATTCGGAGTTTCGACACGGTCCAACATCACCCCCCTTAATAAGTGATTCTCCTTCATGTCAGTGATCTTGGAGAACGACTTAGATTTGAGGGTCTCATAGTCTCCAGGGAACTTCTCAAAGAAAGGGAGGCGAGAGCCAATAAACTATACGACATCAAAACTAGAGTCAGTCAACAAATAAGGCTGTGGAGGCGGAACCTCGTCACCCGGGGACTTAGGAGTATGGATCTATGTGCTTGCAGGTATAAATTTGATAATCTCACAAAATATCCTTTCTAAAGTTTTGATGACAATAATGTCAATAATTGTTGAAGTCCTTGGCAATAGCTTTCAACTATCTAATGATGGTGAACCAAATAGAAAAACATCTTAAGCCTCTCAAAAAAAGAGACTCAAGTTTGAAGTGCTTATATGATCATGTATCTGGCAAAGAATATTGGAAGCTCAGAGTAATGAAAGAGATGAAGTGCGGAAGTTTCCCAGGTAGTATCTGTCTGAGTGGCCATAGTTTTGTAGAAGTAAGGAAATAGATCTTAAGCTCCAAGGAAATTCTCTCACACACACACTTAAAATATTTTTCTAACTTTATTATCTCTCAAATTTTTTTCCAACTAATACTTCGTGAGAAGGGAAAAATACTTGAGTTGAAACACTTTGTCTTTCTCCAAGAGTATCCACTACTTCCATGAGGTTTTGATTTTCAATTTTAAGGATGGAAATGATTTCTGTAGAATTGGAGACAAGTTATTTAAGCTTACTTGTTTTCTTGCAAATAGGAAACAAGTCATGATAAAAAAAAAGTGGGAAGTTACCTTGTTATCTTCGTGATCTACCATGAGACATAGATTGGTTTCTTCATCTGAGGAGTTCATGTTATTGTTGTCCCAAGCAATGTAAGATTTGTTATCTTCCTTTTGAGATTTCTTATTTTTTCTGATTTTGATTCTTCTTTTGGTTTTGAGGGAAGTTTGTTCTTATATGCCTTTTATTTCCACATAGGAAGCATATTGGAGAAGAGGATGGTTTTCCTTCATTCTTTTGCTCCTCTTATTATTTTTCCCATTTCATGAAACTCTGAACGGTCAATTTCATTTCATCATCAAAGGAGTCCGAGTATTTTTCTTTAATTTTGAGCACCAAGGTATTCTTTTTCCTGTCAACTTCTTCATCTTCTGCAAGTCTCTTCAGTTCCATCTCATATTCCTACAATTTACTAAAGAGAGTAGATGAGTTCATGGTTGGAAAATGACTATATTTAGAAATCGCAATGCCTTTAGGTTTCAATCTACAGTTTAAGCATCTAAGAAATTTTACAACCAAGTCCTCATTTTGAAAACTTTTCCAAGGGTTCTCATGTGATTAATTATGTGAAAAAAGCGTTTTTGCATGTCATAAATATTTTCTTCAGGATTCATCCTAAAAAGTTCATGTTCTGGACTGGACCAATGGCTAGACATGGCCCAATCCGCTTCTGCTCCAAAGCGGCCCAAATTGCCTAAGTCCAATCCACAGAGGGGCAAAAGTTACCTTTCTGCCCCTCCAACTAGGCAAGGAATGCAATGTTCCTCCCCGGAATTAATGCCCGTCACGCACGGCTTAATTGCTCCCCGAACAGCTATGGGCAGGTTCCCGGAACTATGCCTATGGCCGACATAACGACTAGTTTTGGGCACCCTGCCCGACATAACGGCTAGTTTGGGTAGTTATATATTCTTTGGGGAAAACGGTTATTTCGCCCCGAAAATAGGACCGTTGGCCACGCGCTGGGGGCTCTACATAAACCCTCTCGCTTGAGAGGGTCAGGTATCCAATATTCACCCTAAGAATTCATACTTTGTGCTTGCCCCTTTTCTCTGACCCTTTCTTACTTGAGCGTCGGAGTACCTTGCAGGTACACCCCCTCCTCTCCATACGACCAACATCCCTGACGTACTTGGCGGCCCAATTCTACAAGATCTGATCCAGCCTTCACGATTAGTGGCGTCGTCTGTGTGAAGCATTGTTCTCCCCATCTTTCTTTCCTCAGAAACCGAAGATCAAAACAATTCTCAAACATCATCACGATCATGGCCTCCCAAGATCACACCAAGGATGCTCTCCAAACCACTATCTTCCCCGTCAACAAATCTGACATTGACGGCCAGTCATCTCTCCTCAGAGATGCCCGTTTTCTAAAGGACGGGGCCACCGCTTCTCCTTCCCCTGCCCCTGCTGACCACAACAACGATCAGTCTTCACTTGGTGTCCAGCACGTTTCTGTTCCGCCCAACGCCGACCCCGCCGTGGCAGCCCTCTTGGAGGCAATCAATAAGACCAACACCCTGATCCTGCAGCAAAACGAGACGATTGGGGCCTTAGAAGAGTCCAACCGTCCAAGATCCCCTCCTACGCGAGGAACCAGCGACGATCAAGGAGCCCGCTGCCCCGGAGAGACGTCGACCGAAGACTGCGCCAAGAGCCCGATCCTCGCGCAGCCCGGAAGCGCGACCAGATCTCCCCGCGTGACCAACACGCTCATGACCACAAGAGGACTCGAAGGAACGAGCAATCTCCCTCGGTCAAGTCTACGTGCCGGGTCCGTTCACCTACCCCCCGAAGGAACCGCTCACCTTCTCCTCGAAGGAACCGCTCCCCTTCACCCCAGAGGAACCGCTGCCGCGAGCATCCCATTCGGTCCGCATCATACACCAGTTCTAGCAGCGACGACGAGCCTCGAGGCCCGTTGTCCCAGGAGATCTTGGCTACCCGTCTCCCAAAAGGCTTGGAGAAACCCCCGTCTCTTGGCACGTACGACAGGACCACTGACCCCGACGAGCACATCGAGAACATCGATGCGCTGTTAGACTATCGCGGCGTACGGGGCGCTATCAAATACCGACTGTTCCCGACCACGCTCCGAAAGGGAACAATGACATGGTACAAGCAACTGCCCGAGGAGTCCATTACCTCGTGGAAACAGCTGGGCAGGATGTTCTCGCGGCACTTCACAACATCTCGTCGCCACCCCAAAACTGAGGCCTCCCTTGGAGCCATAATCCAAGGAAAAGATGAACCTCTCCGCGCATATATCGAGAGGTTCAACAAGGAAGCTGTACAAGTCCCTACAATGGACGAAATGAAGAAGTTTCTGCTCGAGCAAGGGCTCTGCCCAGGCTCCGAGTTTTCTAAAGCCATTGGCCTCGCACCACCGAGGAACTTAGACGCCCTCCTCCTCAAAGCCCAATCACACATTCAGTACGAAGAGAAGGTTGCGGACAGTAATGTCCGAGCATCACGCCATCAAGAGAATGCTCGGGCTTCCAGAGGAGAGGAAGCCTCGACATCTCGTCGGGGCGAACGGAGGCGCGAGGATCGTCCTCGTGACTCCCGTGACAACAAGGGGCCCTCCGGGAGGTTCCATGACTACACTCCCCTGACCGTCTCCAGGGAAAAGATCTTGTCCGAATGTGCCAATTCGGAGTTTAAGTAGGCAGGGGTCCGCTTCCCCAAGCAGCTGCCGAACAGACTAAACGTAGACAAATCAAAATACTGTCGTTTCCACAAGAGTCACGGCCACACTACGGAGGACTGCATCCATCTGAAGGATGCTATTGAGATACTGACCAGGGACGGGCACCTGAAATAGTTCGCGAAGAAGAAGGACACTCCTCGGCAGGACGCCCAGGAGTTCAAGAAGATAGAGGAGGAAGTGCCCTTCTCGGAAGACGCCAACATACAGGTCGCTATGTCCATATCGCGATCGGAGGACTTCTACGTCCCGGACAGGCTCAACGCCCCTGCTTATTTCGTGGCCCACAGCCCGTGGGAGACTTTTCCCTCTGCCATGGTCATCTCTGGCGGGGGCTTCAACAAAGTCACTATGGGCTTCGTGAAATGCAAGTTCGAGCATCTGATCAACACGAGCTCCAATAAAGTGACCATGCTCGATCAGGCCCAGAAAGGCTCTGTACCCATCTCCTTCTACCAGGAAGAACTCCTCGGCAGATCCCCGAACTCGAGCATACCTTTGCTCGTCAGAGCCCGAATGGTGAACTTCGATGTTCGCAGAATCCTAGTCGACCAGGGTAGCTCGGTCGACATCATGTACTCCCAGCTGTTCTCAACGCTTCAGCTGGACGAATCGCACCTTACCCTCTATGTAGGGTCTGATTTACAGGGATTCAACGGATCAGTGACCAAGCCGTGGGGCTACGTCGAACTGATCGTGACCTTCGGATCAGCTGAGACGGCCAGATCCATCAAGGTGCAATTCCTGGTGATCGACTGCCCGTCGCTATACCAGTGCATTTTTGGAAGGCCAACTCTGGCCGAGTTGGTAGCGGTACCCTCAATAGTCCACCTGAAGATGAAGTATTACACTTCGAAAGGAATGGTCGCCACCCTGCACGGTGATATCGAAGTTGTACGTAGGTGTTTCGAGGCAGCTACAAAGGGGCTCAACCCCATTGCGTCCAAGCCAAAAGCATCGGGCAAGTTAGCATTGCCAAGCAGCTCCGAGGAAGCCAAGCCCTTTCCCCAGGTCGACTCCATCGACCTCGACAGTCGCTTCCAGGAAGAAGACCAGCAGGAGGAACGAGCAGCTTCAGCCAACCCGTCCACATCATCCAGCAGCGGCTCCCATCCAATGCGCCCAATACCGGATGGCAACTTCGAGATCGTTCTGTTCGGGGATGACCCTCAGCGAGGAGTAAAGATTGGAGCAGATCTGCCCGACATCGCGAGGAAGCAGCTCAAGGCATGCCTCCGCGAGAATGCCGACCTCTTCGCATGGAGCGCCGCCGAAATGCCCGGCTTGGATCCATCCGTCGCATGCCACTAGTTGAAAATTGACCCGACCGTCAAGGTCGTAGCACAACATAGGAGAAAGCAGTCTCCGGAGAAGACGGAGGCTGCTGAAAAAGCTGTAAAGGACCTCCTCGAGGCCAAATTTATTTCGGAAGCCAAGTACACCACTTGGCTGTCCAACTTTGTATTAGTTAAAAAATCTAATGGAAAATGGCGCATGTGCATTGATTACACCGATCTCAATAAGGCATGCCCGAAGGATGCCTGCCCCCTCCCCAATATTGATAAACTTGTTAATAATTCTGCTGGTTTTAAACTTTTATCGTTCATGGACGCCTACTCGGGCTATAATCAAATTCCGATGGCAATGTCCGACAAAAAATATACGGCCTTCATGACCGAATCAGGCAACTATTACTACAACGTAATGCCCTTCGGCCTGAAGAACGCCGGAGCAACGTACCAACGAATGATGAACAAGGTATTCCGGGGAGAAATAGGCGACATGCTCGAAGTCTACATGGACAACATGATCGTAAAGTCCCACGAGGAAACCGATCATACTGCCCATTTGAGAAAGGTTTTCGAACAGGCCAGGAAATACAAAATGCATTTTAATCTGGAGAAGTGCATGTTTGGTGTCCGGGCAGCCGAATTCCTCGGCTTCTACTTAACGGAACGAGGAATCGAGGCCAATCCCGATAAATACCGGGCATTCTCCAAGTTTCCTACGCCCAAGTCCAAAAAATCCATCCAGTCCCTCAACAGGATGCTCGCATCACTATCCCGTTTCGTGGCTAAGTCCGCCCAGCACACCTTACCATTCTTCAAACTCCTCCACAAGGAGGCGGCATTTGAATGGACTGAGGAGTGTGACAAGGCCCTTATCCATCTGAAACGAGCACTTTCAGAGCCACCGGTCCTCTCTCGCCCGGACAATGGCGAATCGTTGTACCTGTACCTCGCTGTGGCAACCGAAGCAGTGAGCGCCGCTCTCATCCGCGAGACACCTGACGGGCAGAAGCCCATATATTTCACGAATAAAGCGCTACAAGGACCAGAGTTAAGATACCAACAGATAGAGAAGGTGGCATTGGCCCTCATCAACGCTGCCAGGAGATTAAGACACTACTTCCTGGCTCACACGATTGTGATTCGAACAGATTAACCCATAAAGAAGCTGCTCGGACGACCAGACATGGCTGGTCAGATGCTCAAATGGTCGTTGGAACGGTCCGAATTCGATGTCCAATACGAAAGCAGGAAAGCTCTCAAAGCCCAGGCTCTGGCCGACTTCGTCGCAGAAATGACATTCGCGGACTCCCCCGCGAGCGAAGCAAGCAAATGGACCATTTTTGTGGACGGTGCCTCCAGCTCAGCAGGAAGCGGTGCGGGCATCATACTGGAAAGCAACGAAGGCATTATCGTTGAAGTATCACTCACCTTGTCCTTCCCAACCTCCAACAACCAGGCTGAATATGAAGCCTTCCTCGCTGGGCTACGCCTGGCCGAGGACCTGGACGCAGAGGAAGTCGTCATCTGCACATACTCACAACTCGTGGCCCTCCAGGTCCGGGGAGAATATCAGGTCAAAAACGACAACCTGACCGAATACTTGGCCCTGGTCAAGAAGGAGATGGCGAAGTTCACAACAGTGGAAGTGAAACATGTCCCCCACGAACATAACATGCGAGCAGACGTGCTATCCAAACTAGCCAACACAAAGAAGAAAGGCGAAAACAAATCCGTCATACAGGAAGTACTTCCTCGACCCAGCATCGAGAAGGCCTCCCCGATACTCGACGTGCAGGTGATCGACAACAATAACTGCTGGATGACCCCTGTCTACAACTATCTCGCCAAAGACGAACTTCCGTCCGACCCAAAGGAGGCCAGCACAGTCAGGCGAAGAGCCTGCTCTTACGTCTTGGTCGAAGATAAACTCTACAGGTGGGGATTCTCCATTCTGCTGCTCAAGTGTGTCGAGGAAGAAATGGTCGCGCACATCCTGCGCGAAATCCACGACGGAATCAACGCCCAACATCTAGGCGGAAGGTCGCTTGCCCAAAAGGCCCTCCGAGCAGGGTACTATTGGCCGACCATGCAGCACGACGCGAAAGAACTCGTGAAGAAATGCGATAAATGCCAACGACACGGGGACATGCACCTAGCTCCGCCTAACGAGCTCAAGGCTATGTCCTCCCCGTGGCCATTCGCCTGGTGGGGCCTAGACATCCTAGGACCCTTCGTGGTAGGATCAAGCCAGAATAAGTACCTAATAGTGGGCGTAGACTATTTCATAAAATGGATAAAAGCGGAAGCTCTAGCCAAAATAACTTCCCTCAATATCCTGCGTTTCTACAAACGAAACATCCTTGCACGTTTCGGTATCCCCCAAGCGATAGTAATGGACAACATGACGCAATTCACGGACAGTAAGTTCCAAGACTTCGTCGCCCAACTAGGTACGAAGCAGTACTTCGCATCCATCGAGCACCCTCAAACAAACGGGCAGGCTGAAGCAGCCAACCGAGTCATCCTTCGAGGCCTCAAGCGAAGGCTGGACGAAATAAAGAAGGCATGGGTCGAGCAACTGCACAGCGTACTATGGGCATACCGCACAACTCCACACTCTACGACCGGGGAAACACCTTTCCGTCTAGTATACGGGACAAAGGCTGTAATTCCCGTCGAAGTTCACGTGCCCTCCAGGCGGACAGAGTTGCCCCTAAACGAGGAGATGAACGACAAGTCACTGCGAGAAGAACTCGACCTCGTCGAGGAAATCCGAACCGGGGCAGCCCTCCGCGAAGCCTCACTAAATCAAAAAATTACCATCAGGCACAACGCCAAGGTGATACGACGAGAGTTCGACGTGGGAAGCCTTGTTCTAAGAAGAAATCACAAAGACTCTCACGAAGGTAAACTAGCAGCCAACTGGGAAGGACCCTATCGCGTCCGAGCAAAAATGGAAAATGGGGCCTACTACCTAGAACATCTCACCGGGGAAGAACTCGCTCGACTATGGAACGCTGAAAAGCTAAAACAATACTACAGCTAGTTTCTCGGTTCGACCCGTCGCAACGACGAACGTCAGCTACCGACCACTATGCACGTCTAGGTACAAGCGTCGCATATGAATAAAGCATAACCTCGCTCAGTAACGAGCCGGGTAACTGCTCGACAGCGGTCCTCGATCGAGCATCGCTGTTGTCAAAGTACCATGACCGGCAGAACCCCAACTCGCGATGGGACGTTCACGCTGCGAACTCAGGCCTCAAACGCGACCTGAGCTCCGCACCCCGCCAAGATATGTCCTGGCCGTTCGACCAGTTCCCCTCACTGCCGAACACATCTACAACGAGCAATCCCCCTAAAATATTTGTGCAAGTCAAATACTCCCAATGACGGGCGGACATACATTCACAACGAGCATGAGTACGACACTTAGCGAAAAATAAAAGCAAGTAAAATCATGCAGATGGCAGAATCAAACATGTAATAATTTAACATAATAAATGACCGCAAGGGCCACGATTGTACTAAGTTACATGAAACGGGGGCTGTGCCCCCCAAAAATTAAATTACAACGGTTACACGGCACGCATGCCGGACAAATTACAACATTAAAAATACAAACTCCTCACTCATCCACATGCTCGGCAGGCTCGGACTGAGGTCCCTGGTCCTCCGCGGGCTGATCCTCGTTATTCCCTTCAAGGAGAGCATCGGGCATTGTGACACCCCCAATCTATACCCCCAAGCTATTAAAGCGATAAATAAAATACAAAATTTCATCAGAGTATAATTAAACATGCTCGGCATAGACCGAGGGGTCACATCAATTTAAAACAAACATACAACACCTGCTCATAAAGATATGCAACGATTCAGGTAGTAATATACCCACAATCTAATTACAGAATAAAAGCGGAAAATTCGTAACTGAATATCAACATATATATATATATATATATATATATATATATATATATATATATATATATATATATATATCATGAAAGTTTGTTCGTCATATACAACCATACATGTACAATTCAAAAGATACATATACATAACACAAATAATCACACTCGATCACCCCGACTACCCGGTGTCACATATCAGAGCCGACCGACAAAAGAATAAAGACCCTAGCTTCACAAAAAGACCTTCAGCAACTCTAATCTGCAATGCCTCGTAGAGCATTATAAAACAGCAGAAGGGTGAGAAAAATAATCATAATATAGTTACATATAATTATATATTAACACAGAAATGCACAAGTAAAATATCCTCACCACAAATGCACCACAATCAAATACAACATAACACAGTACAATTCTCAAGTATCCACTACCAATACACATTAATCATACACAATACACTCATCATCAATTCAATTATACATATTCCACCTCATCGCTCACATTCACAATTCCATGCACAATTAATCCATGATTTATGCAAATGCACAGAGACCGACACAACGACTCTATGCACATGCCATGCGGTACCGACTTCCAATATTTCTCATCACTAGTTCACTCAGGAACTCTGCTGGAATCATCGCTCGTTACTAAGGATCACTCAAGTAACACCCCGTCGGGCCAACGATGTTCCCCGTCGCTTTAGGTCCTTTTGGTATAAGGCGCACGACTTTTATGGATTGCTTTAGGTCCCCTTTGTATAAGGCGCACAATCCGATCGCCCACACCCCACATGGGCACACGATCGTCTATAATCATCGCTTTAGGTCCTCTTATTTTTAAGGCGCACGATATATCAAATCACTTTAGGTCCTCTTATTTTTAAGGCGCACGATGTTATAGCAGATTCCCTCTGGAATCAATTCGTCACTCAAGACGTCACAACAATGCATATCATGATGCTTGGCATACAATGACTCATGACATTTAATATGCACACATATACACATTCATAATTATGCATATATCAACAATTATCATACATCGCATTTTCTTGCCGTAAGGCCACCAACCATCATCACAATATGTATTTCATGCAATTTCATCACTCAACAGTACACAAGTCATACAATATCCACACCAACAACATATTGCACATACACATCAAGTTCACACAATTAAACGGCAAAAGTCGACAACAAAACAACACATCTTCTAATTCCTGTCATAATTTAATCGGCCAACAATCTCCAAAACCATCATCATAATAAAGTACATTTTATAAGCTTTCTAACGCATCAAACCACGCCTCAAACCGAACCACAAATCCAAAGTTATGAATTTTCAAAGAAAAGAATTTATTGAGAAACAGCCAGATTCGCCTGGCGACTTAAGAATTCGCCTGGCGGATCCCCATTCGCCAGCCCTTCGCCATGGATTTCGCCTGGCGAATCCCATTCGCCAGCACTTCGCCTGGCGAACTAGTGGCGAATCACAAATGTGGAAAAACCCAAGAGTTACAGAAGCTACCCCATTTCTGTCTCTCCAAATTCGCCTGGCGACTTACGATTTCGCCTGGCGAATCACCCTTTGCCAGCACTTCGCCTAGCGAATGAGTGGCGAGACTCAATTCGCCTGGCGAATCCCAAATTCGCCTGGCGAATAACACCAGAACCAGAAAAATTCTGTTACGGGTTACCCTAATCCAAAACTCCCAAAAACCTCATTTTTCATTCCAAATCAATTCCAACAACAAAACAATTATCAGCAATGACTCATAAACACATGGTGATCATACAACGCAAATTATATCGATTTCCGACCGCGAAAACATCGATTTATCACAAAATTCTCATTTCCGACCTAGAACTCAAAGCTCTGGAAAAACAAGAAAACATCCAAGCAAACACATTCATAATCATACACAAACTTAGTATAATCGAGTTTCGCACCCTTACCCGATTTAATCGTGTTCTAGAAAGTCGGTTGATTGATTTCCAAGTTTTCCAAATTCTCTCTTTTTCTTCTCTTCTCCTTTTCTTTTCTTCTTCTCTTCTTTTTCTTTCTCTTCCTATTTTTCTCTTTACTCTTTCTATTCTATTATATTCTAACTTAACAAAATAAATCAAAATGCCCAAAATACCCCTACACTCAAATATCTCACAAACGTTCCTAAAACGCGACAAAATATATTCACGATGAAAAATAACATATTTTCACATAAAAGTCAGAAATAAAATAATATAATAATAAAATACTCAAAACGACTCAATTAATTAAAAAGACAAAACTGACAAAACTGACTGGGGCGTTACAGGCATGACGATCCGGCCATCCTCAACGTGCGTCAGATAGTGGGTGCCCTCGACAGAAAAGTCAAGCTCAGGGTTCACCACCCGCAGTTGAGCCACGGCGTTCCCGAAAGACTCCTCCGTAACGACAATACAATCATCCTCGGCCGTCAGCAAACGTGCAACCAGCTCGGATCTCGTCTTCAATGCCTTCACATCTTTCGGCTCATCATCACCCGGGGCATTGGCCGCCCTCAGCCGCTGGACCAGCTCCTCGGCAACTTTCTTCTCCGCCGCCAGCGTGGAGTTCTACTTCTTCAACCGAGCCACCTCCTCCTCAACCTTCTTCAGAGCATCTTCGGCAACCTTAGCTTCTTCTCTGAGGGACACCATGGAAGCCCGAGCAGCGGTAAGTTCGGCCTCAGTTGTCGAGTCCCCTTCGGCGTAAACAACTGTCATCTCCAACATCCTGACCAAGGCAGAAGCGTCCTGAGCCACCAACGCCCTCTTGCTCGGGCGATCCATACTTTCCAAGCGAAAAGACTCCGCCCGAGGCACAATCAGAGAGTTCCCCTCGAAGAACTTCTGATCATGGATGCAAGGAGGAAGCTCGAACTTCCCCTTCTCCGACGCCCGAGTGAGGTCCACGACGTCATTAAACCTTTGCCGCTTGGATCGACCGGTCAAAGAAAGAGGAGACCCCCGAGGAGCAGGAGTAGGAGAAGAAGAGGTCCCCGCAGGAGACTGCACGGGAGGAGGAACACGGGCACCAGCAAACCGAGACTTCGGAGGGGCTGCCCCGACCTTGTTCCTCGCAAGAACATTCCTCACAACTCTGTCGTGGGCCTGAGGCATCTCACCTGCACAAACAAAATACGAGCATGTTAGATACGAGGAAAAGAAATGACACGAACAAAATCTAAATAACTAAGACTACCAAGCAGCTTCTCGGCATCCACGGGAGTCTTGCACTCCAGCAGTGCCTTAATATTGATAAATCGACGCTCAACCCTCTGGCTCCCGTCCTCCTCGAAGATCGGACTACCCTTGCTCGTCCAGCAATCAGCAAGTCGGAAGGAGTTGACCCACTTCACCAGCACCTCGTACGCCACGGCGTCCTGCCCGCGTAGCTCGCTCGGTTGAATACATAGTCACTGGGCTTCTTGGCAAAGTGGTCAGGCGCCCAATGGATGGGAAACTTGTAGATTCTTCGCCCAATAAACTTCCCATCCTCGTCGTGCAGATCGTTCTTATCCTCGTCAACCTCGATCTCCCAGACGTATGTACTGTCCTGGGCAGCTTCGGACAGGGGCTCGACGATGTAATACCGCTTCTTAAATGTCTGTATCGACTCCGAAAACAGTTTGAACAACTTGCGGGGCTGCTTCAGAGAAACCCATCCGTACTTTTTCCCCGACAGCTGCCGTTGGAGATGAAAGACAGCGAAGAACAAATGAAGAGTAGCCCCTATGGAGAGATGCTCGCATACCAGCTCGAACGCTCGGATGAAGGCCAACGAGTTAGGATGCAGTTGCGTGGGGGCCAATTTTAAATGCACGAACACTGACTGTTGAAAATCAGTGAACGACAACCTCAAACCCAGCTCCTTGAAAGCATATTCATAATGGTAAAACAGTCCCCGAAGTGCGTACAGACACGATCGTCCAAGGAAGGGAAATGCACCTTCCACTCTCCCTCCAGTCCAACCTCCGTGAAAACGTCCACCAAGGACTTTGCAAAAGTGGACACATGCTCGGCAGGTTCGGCCACTTCGCACTCCTCCGCGGAGAACCTGTTAACGTCCTTGTCCATGTCGTCCAACTTTTCCTCCTCCCCGACATTGCTGGAAGAACTCGAAGTCGTCGAACTCGAAGCTGTCGAGCTGCTATTATCTTCGGAGCCTATTTCTTCCTCGGACGTATCTATAATAACCTCTCTATCTGGCCCCGTCACCATTACAATCTCCTGAAAAGCAGAGAAGAAAGTGAATTCGACAGCAAATCAAATCCACCCTTCCACCGCTAAGTCAAGTGAAAGGGCGCGCAAAGGGCTGAGGACAACGTCCCCGGCCTAAGCCCTAATGTCAAAGGAAAAGCTGAAACCTCCCCGCGAGGAGACGGTCGAAACTGATCATCCCCGAGCAAGGAGCTTCCCCGCACTCACACCCAGTTTCCGTTTGAAGCTTCGCCGGAAATCGCAAAGCTTCACCAGGATCTGGGAATGTTTTGCCAAAAAACTCATCACCCACTCAGAGGATGTACAGACACGGCGGTCACACATGCATAGCTGCCGCAACGTCACCGCGAACCACCCTCCTTGCTGAAACGCACCACTAATTCCGACGACATGTCAGAGGTAGAAAAATGGCACATCCACCGTCCACCACCAACAATCGCCGGAAACTCACTCATTTCGTCCTCTAAACCTAGCCCTAAACACATGCAACCTACCATTGACAACAAAAAGGAGTAAAACAAGCAAAGGATCAGAAAACTTACTTGATTTAAGTAGACGAAAGTAGCTACTCGAAGCTTGAGGCAATGGTCGGAGTAGGCAGACGGAGGTTACGGGCAAGGATGCTAAAGGAAACGGAGAGAAATCAGAGCAAAAAGTTCCAAATGGAACAATTTTCCCCTTTTTATACAAAGGGGCACGTGTGAACATGCGCTCGTAGGCTATGATGACTATCCACTAGCCATCATTGCCTATTAACTTCTACACGGAGCTCTAGGCTCACGTGGCGTCCCATCGTTTCCAATTCTGTCTGACCGTTACTCTCCCCGAACACCGGGCAACAAGGTCACGACCACGAATTTCACGAACACCAGAGGTCACAGGCGCATTAAGACAATCCTCCTCGTCTTCAAACGACGACTCCATGCTAGCTCCCCGGAGCAACGAACTGTCCTTAAGTCATCACTCCCATGCTCGGGAGCAACGACTTGGGGGGCTCCTATTCTGGACTGGACCAATGGCTAGACATGGCTCAATCCGCTTCTTCTCCAGAGCGGCCCAAATTGCCTAAGTCCAATCCACAGAGGGGCAAAAGTTACCTTTCTGCCCCTCCAACCGGGCAAGGAATGCAACGTTCATCCCCGGAATTACTGCCCGTCACGCACGACTTCATTGCTCCCCGAACAGCTATGGGCAGGTGCCCGAAACTATGCCTATGCCCGACATAACGGCTAGTTTTGGGCACCCTGCCCGACATAACGGCTAGTTTGGGTAGTTACTTATTCTTTGGGGAAAACGGTTATTTCGCCCCGAAAATAGGATCGTTGGCCACGCGCTGGGGGCTCTATATAAACCCTCTCGCTTGACCCTAAGAATTCATACTTTGTGTTTGCCCCTTTTCTGTGACCCTTTCTTACTTGAGCGTCGGAGTACCTTGCAGGTACACCCCCAACTCTCCATACGACCAGCATCCCTGACGCACTTGGCAGCCCAATTCTACAAGATCTGATCCAACCTTCACGATCAGTTCATATTCATGAATCAATATGTTCATCATTGTCCTTTTTACCTCGATAGTACCTTCATGGGTAACTTGGAGGGTGTACCATATTTATTTAGCAGTCTCGCAATGTGAAACACACAGAAACTCATCAAGACTGGGAGTGATAGTGATGATAGTTTTAACTTTCAATTTGCACTACTTTTTTCCAATTCCTCTTTGGTCCTATATTCTTTCTTTTATTTACCGCAGCATCGTTGAATTTATATGTGGGAACAAATGGATCATCTTTCACAGTCTTCCAAATTTCAAAATTCATCCCCTCTATAAAGATTCCCAATTTCTTTTTCCATAAAGAATACCCTTCTCTATTATAAGATGAGGGTTTGTTAAGTAATCATTTGAACTTATTCCCTTGCTCTTAGGACGTTTAGTCTTGAACGGGATTTAGGATCTGGTGTCACTTGTTGAACGGGTGGCTCCAAAAACAAGGGGTACGTGTACCATCAAATTTGCTAATTATTAACCGATACAGACACCCACGGGTACGTGTACCATCAAATTCGTATCCATACCAGTAAGGAAACATGTAACTAAATATCCGTTATTTTATCAGTTGATACCCATTAAACTATCCAACCCGTGCCAGTGAGGGGTTTTACCCGCGGATACCCATGGTTACAGGTTTTTTTGCCATCCCTACCTACATCCAATCCCTAAGAATTTAATCTTGAGAGTTCCACTATAAAATATCTTTAGCTTTTATGGATGCCTACAAACCTTCTTACCAAGACAAAAGATTTTACACAGGCTAATCCCCCAAACCAAACAAAGATTTTGACGGCTGAGCTCCCAAAATAAAAAGAGATTTTGCTGGCCAATCTCAAGAACCAAACATAGATCTTACATGGACAATCTCAAGAACCAAAGATATCACACACGAGTATCACACTTTTGATGAAAATAATTAAGCACAAACAACAGTACAACCAAACACCTCTCAGGAGTATTTTTCACTCACAAGGCACTACGACAACTTTTAGTGAAATAATATAAAAGGAGAGAAGAGATAAAATTAGAAAAGGGTAGTAGAAATATGAATTTGATACGATTTGAAATGTGGAGAAACATCATTTACATAGGAAAAAATATAGCTTAAAAAGGAAAACAATACATGGGCTTAATGCTTATAATCGATTATGCATATTACATAATTGATTATTCAGTTCAAATATACAAAGTTTTCAAATTAACTATCATTAATCAATTATAATACCTAATAATCAATTATGAGGCATTAGAAAAGAGATAATTGATAAACCATAATGTTTTAATCGATAATCTAGTGTAAACTACACTCATAATGGATTATTCAAGTTAGTAACCAACTAGTTACTTACGTAAAATATTTTATGGTGATTTTATAAAAACATGGAGGCTTCAAAAACATTTTAGTGTATATGTGAGAGTTTCCTTATTATCTTATAAGATACTCTTTATACTCTTACAAAACATTAATCACTCAGACACAAGACTAGACGATCTTTCACACTTTATCTCTTTTACAATCTTGAAGCTTCAAAATTCCATGCTAGATTCACCGTGGATTTTAACACTTTATCTAAGACCCGACTTATTCTATCTGATGAAACTTGAAATGACTTCTTTGATAAAGGTCATCACTAGAGGTTACTCGTTCATAGATAGTAACAGACTCAACCAAACGTTGTATGAAATTTGGTGTGTCAGCATCAAAACCACCAAGGATCATCTACTACTAAGATCATCTGCAAATAACTATATCAGCAAGCACATAGCTCCACATGAGTTTCCCCCATCTATGAGAACCCTAGAGACATCAAAATTATCCATGGTGATTGTTATCATTAAAGGGAAGATATCATTTAGAATGTCCCCTACCTTTTTTATGTCTACGAACCAGAGGATGGGCCTCTCTGGCTTCTTGGTTGAGTTTTTCCCTTGTTCTTGACTAACGACCATTATCTCAGCTATTTGTGTAACACCCCAAATTTATTAGAATATTTATTTAATTTATTTAAATATAATATTTGTGAATTTTCGGTGAATTTTGGTGGTTTGTGTTGACGTTGGCATTTTTGTGGAGTTTCGGTTATTTAATTAAATAATAGTATATAATATGAATATATTAGTATTATTATTAATTTAAATAATATTAGAGGAATTAAGGGTAAGATGGACTTTTGAGGAGGATTAGTGAGGGTATTATGGGGAAAGCTCATTTTGGAAGCCCAAGGGTTTAACAAAAAGGGATTCGTGAAGGCTTCCAAAGAGTCAGTAGAGAAAACTCCGGAACGATAATCTAAGGTATGAGGAGTATTGCCTTTCATTGTTTTCAATATAGGAAGTGATGTGTTTAAAGTGGATTTTGGGGTTTTGGGGGTTTTTGAAGGGTTTATGAGTTATTGATGAATTAGAGGTATTTCTGAGGATGGATGATGGATTATTAAGGGTTGAATTGATACAGGTAAAAATAAGCCTTCGATGCAAAACCTTCTTTGATGATATGTGGTATCTTGTATGAGAAAGGAATTATGGGGTTTATGGGAACCTTGAAAGTTTGTGAAGGTTTAGGTGATTTTGAGTTAGGATAGTGGAATTAACCAACCTAATAGTCGTAGGTTTAATGCCTTTGATTGCCTTGATGCTTTAGGACTATTTTTGGAGTGTTTTGGGGTGAATTGTGGTTGGGATTGTAAGGGTTTTTGGGGCTGGGATGCTACTGGTACTTAGCAGAGATTCAAGAAATCGCAGGTTCGCAAAGCGAACCATTCCTTCCCAAGGCGAACATTTGCCCAGGATCACAAAGTGAGCATCAGAGCGAATGCGCGACAATTTTGTTGGTGAATACTGGGAACTCTCTGGTTGTGTGTGGGATTTGGGGGATTCGCTAGAGCTCGCAAAGCGAACATCCCAGCGAATGTGTTCGCACAGTGAACTCTGCAGCGAACTGCTGTTGTTCGCGAAATTTTGTTTATGATGCTGTGACGTTCTGAGGTTTTGGTGCTGTGATATTTTTGATGATTTACCATGATGTTATTGATGATATTAATGTTGATGATTTGTGATGTTTTGACGAATATATGATGACATGATTAATATGAGACTTGATGAATGATGATGCACATAATGACTTTATTTGACGTGATGATTATGACATTGTGTATCATGCATTCATAGCATTTTTGTGACGATGTTAGACTTTGGTCTATTTGTGGCTTTCATCCCATTGTGTGGATGTGAAGTAGTTTATGACGTGCTCCGGTTCTTGTGTGGAACCGATCCTAATGACGGGGATCTTTGGAGGGTGATGACCTAAGTGTCGATCAACTGAGACGATTGGTACCACATGCATGAGTCCTGTTGTGTATTGCAGTTATGTGGCATTATTGATGCGAATTTATGATTTTGTGACTGTTGACCCTGTTGATGATTCTGATGATGTTGTTTATGATTACGACGCCATTTTATGCATATCTTATTTTTATATTGATTATAATGAATTGTGATTACTCACCCTGCCTGTTTGAATGTTGCCTCCACGTGGGTAACGTGCAGGTGATCAGGATTAGCTGTGGATGCTTTTGAGGACTTTTGAAGTTATTTGCATTTTGGTCGATGTAGAGGGTCTTGCTCTGATAGTGTAACATCGGGTTGGGTCGTTGAGTCAAACCATGTTGAGTTTTATTTGGTTGTTATTTTATTGATTATTTGATGACTATGGTTTATTGTAATAAACCCTTTTGTGGGATTTTTGTGGTTATGGTGGTTCTGCTGCCCTTTGAAGGCATTTTGAGTTACTCTAAGGAAAACCCATTGTTTACGGAGAAATTTTGTTTATTTGAATTTTGTTCTGGACTGGACCAATGGCTAGACATGGCCCAATCCACTTCTGCTCCAGAGCGGCCCAAATTGTCTAAGTCCAATCCACAGAGGGGCAAAAGTTACCTTTCTGCCCCTCCAACCGGGCAAGGAATGCAACGTTCCTCCCCGGAATTACTGCCTGTCACGCACGACTTCATTGCTCCCCGAACAGCTATGGGCAGGTGCCCGGAACTATGCCTATGCCCGACATAACGGCTAGTTTTGGGTACCCTGCCCGACATAACGGCTAGTTTGGGTAGTTACTTATTCTTTGGGGAAAACGGTTATTTCGCCTCGAAAATAGGTCCGTTGGCCACACGCTGGGGACTCTATATAAACCCTCTCGCTTGAGAGGGTCAGGTATCCAATATTCACCCTAAGAATTCATACTTTGTACTTGTCCCTTTTCTCTGACCCTTTCTTACTTGAGCGTCGGAGTACCTTGCAAGTACGCCCCCCTCCTCTCCATACGACCAGCATCCCTGACGCACTTGGCGGCCCAATTCTACAAGATCTGATCCAGCCTTCACGATCAGTGGCGCCGTCTGTGGGAATCATTGTTCTCCCCATCTTTCTTTCCTCAGAAACCAAAGATCAAAACAATTCTCAAACATCATCACGATCATGGCCTCCCAAGATGGCACCAAGGATGCTCTCCAAACCACTATCTTCCCCGTCAACAAATATGACGTTGACAGCCAATCATCTCTCCTCAGAGATGCCCGTTTTCTAAGGGACGGAGCCACTGCTTCTCCTTCCCCTGCCCCTGCTGATCACAACAACGATCAGTCTTCACTTGGTGTCCGGCCCGTTTCTGTTCTGCCCAACGCCGACCCGGCCGTGGCAGTCCTCTTTGAAGCAATCAACAAGACCAACACCTTGATCCTGCAGCAAAACAAGAGGATTTGGGGCATTAGAAGAGTCCAACCATCCAAGATCCCCTCCCATGCAGAGGAACCAAAGACGATCAAGGAGCCCGCATCCCCGAAGAGACATCGACCGAAGACTGCGCCAAGAGCCTGATCCTCGCGCAGCCAGGAAGCGCGACCAAATCTCCCCGCGTGACCAGCCCGCTCACGTCCGCAAGAAGACTCGAAGGAACGAGCAATCTCCGCCGGTCAAGTCTAAAGGACGGGCCCGCTCACCTTTTCCTCAAAGGAACTGCTCACCTTCCCCTCGGAGGAACCGATCGCCTTCTCCTCGAAGGAACCGCTCACCTTCTCCACGAAGGAACCGCTCCCCTTCTCCCCAGAGGAACCACCGCCGTAAGCATCCCATTCGGTCCCCATCATACACCAGTTCTAGCAGCGACGACGAGCCTCGCGGCCCGTTGTCCCAGGAAATCTTGGCTACCCGTCTCCCAAAAGGCTTGGAGAAACCCCCGTCACTTGGCACGTACGACAGGACCACAGACCCCGACGAGCACATCGAGAACATCGATGCACTGTTAGACTACCACGGCGTACAAGGCGCCATCAAATGCCGACTGTTCCCGACCACACTCCGAAAGGGAGCAATGACATGGTACAAGCAACTGCCCGAGGAGTCCATTACCTCGTGGAGACAGCTGGGCAGGATGTTCTCATGGCACTTCATAGCATCTTGCCGCCACCCCTAAACTGAGGCCTCCCTTGGAGCCATAATCCAAGGAAAAGATGAACCTCTCCACACATATATCGAGAGGTTCAACAAGGAAGCTGTACAAGTCCTTACAACGGACGAAATAAAGAAGTTTCTGCTCGAGCAAGGGCTCTGCCCAGGCTCCGAGTTTTCTAAAACCATTGGCCTCGCACCACCGAGGAACTTAGACGCCCTCCTCCACAAAGCCCAATCACACATTCAGTACGAAGAGAAGGTTGCGGCCAACAACGTTCGAGCATCACGCCATCAGGAGAATGCTCGGGCATCCAGAGGAGAGGAAGCCTCGACATCTCGTTGGGGCGAACGGAGGCGCGAGGATCGTCCTCGTGACTCCCGTGACAACAAGGGGCCCTCCGGGCGGTTCCATGACTACACTCCCCTGACCGTCTCCAGGGAAAACATCTTGTTTGAATGTGCCAATTCAGAGTTTAAGCAGGCAGGGGTCCGCTTCCCCAAACAACTGCCGAACATACCAAACATAGACAAATCAAAATACTGTCGTTTCCACAAAAGTCACGACCATACTACAGAAGACTGCATCCATCTGAAGGATGCCATTGAGATACTGATCAGGGACGGGCACCTGAAACAATTTGCGAAGAAGAAGGACACTCCTCGGCAGGACGCCCAGGAGTCCAAGAAGATAGAGGAGGAAGTGCCCTCCTCGGAAGGCGCCAACATACAGGTCGCTATGTCCATATCGCGACCGGAGGACTTCTACGTCCCGGACGGGCTCAGCGCCCCTGCTTATTTCGCGGCCCACAGCCTGTGGGAGACTTTTCCCTTTGCCATGGTCATCTTTGGCGGGGGCT